>CADDXX010000691.1:340747-367191 GCA_902810485.1 Alauda arvensis
TCATCTCCTGCAGGTGGGACATGCCAGGGACAGGCTCATCTCCTGCACTGTGTCTGTGTGTGACATCCATGGCACTCATTTCTCTGCCCAGCTGGAATGACACAGAGTTTTCAGTTCAGTCACAGGTGACAGCTGAATTGCAGCCACCCCTGTGCAGTGTCCAGCAGCCACACTGCTGTTTATCTCTCTGAAATTATACTGGCTTGAAACAAAGGGGAGCTCAAGCAGTGGCCTTGCTCATCCATACTGAGGGACTGTGCACCATTGGGAGCAAGCCCCAGGTCTGGAATGACCCCTGTCCTCAGGAAGCTGCATTCCCACTGGTGCCCAGGTTATCTGTGACCCAGGCAGTGGTGCTGCAATTCAAAACAGCAGTCCTCTGTTTGGATCTTGTGTTACCTTGGCTCTCTCTGCCACTGAACTTAGTGCTGAGAGTCACAATGCCCACATGCCTTCCTGTGGCTGTGCTTTGGGCACAGAACATCCCTGGTTTRTTCAAATGCACCATGTGCAGTTGGGATGCTAAATCAAGGCTTTGCAGGAGGAAAGATCAGCTTCCAGGCAGTGCATGGGGAGGAGGGAGCATGCTGAGGCTGTCCTCTGCTGCACTGTGCTGTGGAAGGCAGGTGCAAAGCCCAGCCTGGGCAGTGGTGTCAGAGCTGCTGGCTTCATCACCTTTTCTGTGCTTTCCCTGCTAAGTGATGATCTGCTAGTGAGACCTGTATGCACCACATCCTGCTAACTCTCCTACCACAGCCCCCATAGCCTTTGGTTTGTGTCCAGCCCACATTCTTCTTTCTGAATTGTWACCACCACATCCAAAGCTTCATTTCAGGGTCAGCCCTGTGTGCAGTTCCACCCCTGCTCCTCAGTTCAGTGTGGTGTAAGTTTTTCATAGTCTGGAGCAGTCCAGGAGGAGTCACAGGCTAGCTAGAAATGTTTCAGCAAGAGAAAGTTCACTTTTCCATTGTATAGCCTGTAATCAGCACATGGGCTTGAACAGAATCAAAACCTCCTAGCTGCAGCATCCCACCTTCTTGCAAAACAGCACCAGTTATGTCTGCCTGGAGTGCATCAGCTGCCTCTTGTCCTGAGTAGTGAAGTGCCAAATCCAGCTCCAAATTACAGGGTCAAATCTGCACCTTTGATGAGCAGATCAGATAGAAAGTCCAACAGTAAATTACTTCCTTTTTCTTTCCAGGTAACTTTTTTTCTTGCAGTGCTTAACAAACTCAATWTAAGTCTTGGAAGGACAGGTTTTTCTGTGTGGAAAATGAGAAGCTTTCTTTCCTGTATAAATTTTTGCTGCTGCAGCAATGAGAATGTTGTCCTGTTAGCTGGCATCTTCCATGTTAGCCATGGAAGCCAGGACCCTTTCTGCTGCACATCACAAATACCACTGGTGGGCAAAGAGCAGGCCAAAGAAATACCAGCACTTTCATCAGTGCAGGTTAACACTTAAATCATACTGACATTCAACAGTCATTCTTAACTTTGTCAAAAAATAATCCCTAGGTTTGTTCCACTGAGAGCAGTGAGTTGGGCTGGTAAAGAAGTTGTTATTTCTTCTCCCCAGAAGATGTCCACAGTGCAAAGCTGTAACCTGCTTAAGCATTCATCATGCTGCAAGGGGATGGCTGCAGCCTAATTCTTGGCTTTAATTCCCTGCTGGTGAGGTGGGGATTATATTTGCACAGAACCTTGTTTGTTCCACTGGCTGTTTCTTGGGCTTTGGCCTGTTAATGAGGAAGAATTTTATTCAGCAAATAACACAGGCAACTGTGCACAGAAAGCTCTTTCCTGGCTGATACTGAGATGAACTAGCAAGAAAAGTTTGGCCATGGGCCCTCCTGCATGAAGACAAATGTCYTGGCTAGTGGGCTAGTGGGGTGCTGGCATAGCCATGCATTGTCCTGGCATTTCYCCCCCTGCTGCACAGCCAGCACATGGCAGGAAGGTGGAGTGGCTGTTGCTCCCTGAAATACAGGAATATTTGTTTGGCTGGTTTGCTGTTTTCCCCAAAGTTTGGCTGACAGCAGGAGCTGTTTGTGCTTGTGCAGATACACCACAGCCCCTGTGTTCTCTGTGTGGTGTGTTCCTTTTTCAGAGAGCAGCAAGGACAGGCAGCTGCATGGACAGAGCTGCTGGCMTGTGCTCTTGCTGGTCCCAGTAGTCTCTGTTCATCAGAGGCTGTAGCTTTTACACACTGAAAGGAAACACTTGCCATCACACCTGGAGGTGGTCATTATCTTGGAAACCCTGTTTATATGCACTGGGAACATCTGCATGGGGCCTGGGACAGTCACCCAGGTGATGGATAATTGTAAAGTAACATATTGCTCACATTTTCAAGGTGAGGTTACTGCCTTCCCAACCTTGGGACTTGCTTGGTGTCCCTTGTGTGCAATCTCTCCTGGATGCAGTGAACTTTGAAGATACTGAAGATGGGGAAAAGGAATCAAGTGTTGGGGTCAAGGGAGGAGTGAATCACTGTGATTTCCAGATTGGTAAACATGCACATTCTAGGTTCAGGGAGATTTGGGGTGAGGAAAACACATCACCTTCATGTTCTTTCTCCTAGAACTGGGAAGCCCATTTCATGTAGATTATTGCAGTCAGCAGATCCTAGGTCCTGGCTGATCTCTTCTGGATCAGAGAGGAAAAGCCATTTCATTTCAGTACTGAAGCAGCARTGAGAAATGTCCTTCTGAGATTCAGATCCACTGTGTGAACACAGAGCAAAACTCTTGGTCTCCATACTGAGGTTCATCTGCAAGATGGGTGTGACAGTCCTTCCTTAAACCTTCTTGGGCTGCCTGCTGTGGCTAGAAATTTCTCTAAGGCCAGAAATCCATTCACTCTCACATTTTCTAGGAGGAGATTCTTAGTCTCAGCTCATACTTCACAGTAAATTGTCCAGTACATTAAAAATAATGGAACTATTTGAAAAATCTCAGCTAGTTACGGTGACAGAAAAATTTTCATTCTAATAARAAAAGGATAAAAGTAAAAAGCATTTTGCTGGCAGTGCTTTGTTTTGATAACCATCATCCTCAGACAATCCTGACTGACCTTGGATTCAGGACCATCATATGCTTTAGTACCACATTGAGTTCCTATTTCAATAACATCAAAATGGTAAATTGCTTTCAGTGTCCTCTCTCCTCTCCTGTCTATAAACTGGCTGAGAAAACAGCTATAAATAAGTCCAAGCACAGAACCCATCCAGCAAGGAGCAATCTTTATTTAAAGACACAGAGGGAAGCAAGCTAACAGTTGCATGTGTTTTTCTGAATATCCCTTCTATAACAATTTTTTCTTTTATTTTTAATTGCCCAGTGGCTGGGCCTTTGTATGTGAGGCACAGTGRCACAAGTTGCTTGCTGATATTTCTAGTGCTGGATTCCTCCCCCAGATGGCCAGGAGTGCCTGTGGTTGCTAGGCAGAACATGTTTTTCTCTACTAAACACTTGTACAATCCCTCTCCTSATCTCTGTATTGGCTAGACCATGGTTTTTCTGGGGTTTTTAGGGTTTTAAATATTGTGGTATAAATGACCTAAATTCAAATTAAAATGTGGGGATTTGACAATTGCATTATTAGAAATATGTGCTTGGCTGGGGAGGCTTTTCCTGCARTGCATCTCTGCTGATGTAGATCAATAAACACTTTGGGGTCTGTGATTATGTGGGATTTCTGCCCTCTCTCAAGAGGCACTRGGGTTTGGTGGTTAAAGCTTTTGAGGGAAGGGAGGAAAATGACAAATATAGAATATTCCAAGGTCTGCTTTGCATCACATGGGGAAAGGAGCACTTTTTTTCCTTAGAGCTTGTATGTGAGTGGGTTTGCAGATTGTGACAGCATATATTATTCCTTATGTTTGTAACCTGCCACATCAAGTCTTYTGGTTCTGTTTCTCTGCTCACTCCTATTTAAAGAAGTACTGCATAAATAATACATATTTTTCACTGTTTCCTCCAGCAGATGGGTGTGTATTGATATCTATTTTTGTTTCACAGCCTGTGGTGAGAAAGCCAAGACTTCTCTTCCTGAACCACTTGACTGGCCATGATTTCTTCCTTTAAATTTATTACATCCTGGCTGCTTCCTAGYACTTTCCAAAGTCCAAGATTAATGAGCAGATAGATACCAGGGCTCCTTTTTATCAACTCCTCATAAATGCAGGACCTACAAAACTTTTCTGACTGAAACAATGGATCAATAATTGAAATTTTWTGTTGCTCTCTAAGATCAGGATGCAGCTCAACAGAAAAGTAGCAGCCYTCCTTACTTATTTTTTTCACTAGAGAGCATTTGACCATCTGCTTGTTTTTGCACTGGTGCATTTCTGGTTTTTTCTGAAGGGTGGGCTGAAGGGGAGAGGGTGGCTTGCCTTGTTTGTGCTGGAGCTGGCTGTAGTCTGCCAGCACTGAGGAGACACACCAGGGTGATAAATGTGCAAGGAAGGGCCAAGGCTGAACACATGCTCCAAGACTTTTGAAAGCATTTCTGTATTGTAAGTGCTGSTAAGAGTGTGATTTGTCATCTCTCCCTGCTTTTGAAGGGAGAGATGGGAAAGTGCTGTGGCCCTCTGTCACAGGCTGAGAAGTGAAGCACAAGGAAAGCTGAGGAATCAGGGGTACAAGCAGCAAAGTGAGTCCCTTTTCCCATGGCTGARCACATTCCACCATCAGTTCCCAGTCTTTGCTAGCTGTGAATCTGCTCTCAGCCATACTTCTCTCAAGTTCACAACTTGGACAAGGAAGTGCATTTCCTCCACCCTGGCATGTCATAAATGCTATGGCCTCACTCTGGAAATGGAATCTTCAGTAACCCATGGAAAAAACCAGTCTCTCATCACCTGCAAACAGAGAAAACATTTCTTTTGTGGTAATCATTGCAGAATTCCAGTGTGCAGCCCTCCCCAGGGCTGGTCTCTGAGCAGGTTTGCCAGATGTTCTCATGAGTGCAGGAGATGCCTCAGGTTTTCCAAGGATCAGCAATCATTCATCAAGGTGAGAAAATTTCTTTTCCTGACAGGCTTGGAGGATTCTCCTGATCAAGTGAGACTGGAAAACCAAACCAACTTAAATCCTGTCTGTACCCAGGCAGAGACTCAGGCAGAGGTTGCAGATTTTGTGCCCAAAAACTTTATCAACTGTATTTTCTCCTGTTGGCAGTGATCAGTCTTTTCCAGCTTTCCAGGTACAAAATCTYCAGAACTAATGATGGGAAGGGCCTCTCCAAGGGCAAGGAAACCTTTCTCAAGKGAGCAGCTTTGCTTTTGCAAGGTGAAGGCACAGGGACCCAGAGCACTGTGGTGAAATTCATGGCTCTGCTGYTGGCTTTTCTGTTTGACATTGGACAAGTSTCTCATTGTGTCTCAGTTTCCTCATCTTAGAAACAGGGATAATCCAATTAAATCACCTCATAGCAGGTCTTCTAAAGATTAATTTGTAAGCATGTGGAAATGCTTTGATAATGTAACAGGCAAGGGCCATTGGAAATAAAAATAACTCCTGAGGGAGTTTCTGTCCCTCAGGATTCCCTTTTTACAGTGGGTGCACTTGGCTGAAAGCAGGAGTTARGGAACAAATCAGGTCTGTAGTGAAACAGATTGGAGATTACGGTGGGAAAAAATACCCTTTGTGGGAAAAGTTGCTTAATCTTTTAAAAACCTCATATTTTAGCATTTAATCTTGCACTGGATTAAGATTCACASCATCAAGGTTACAGTTAGGAATTTACTGCCTTCATCTTCAAGTCTTGTTTGAAGTGTAATTATTTGCTCTACTCTGTCAGTCCAGTGAAATCTTGTCTGAAATACTGTCATTAAAAAAATAATGCATATATGTAGTGGTTTGTTTGTTTGGGGATTTGGGGTTTGCTGTTGTTGTTGTTGTTGGTTTGGGTTTTTGTTGCTGCTGTTGTTTTGCAATTTTATTTGAAAATGCATAAGGAGTTGTGAATGTGAGTGCAACTGCATTGGTTCTTCTTTGGATATTCTTTTATTTCTGTGGGTTTGGCTTCTCAGTGGAAGGCACTGCCTGTGTCCCCTTGCTGGCAGCAGCCAGAGCTGGCAGCACTGCCCTCCACTCTCCCTGGGTCCCCTCCACCCCAACCCTGCAGAGTCTGTGAGCAAAGCCTTTGCCAGGAGGTTTTGAAACACAGGGAAARTTTTGTCAGGAAGTGGGAAATCTGCTGATTTGTGCAGTTCCTCTTCCTGGACTGTCAGAGACAATATACTCACTTCTTTTGGGCTGTGGGTGCCATTTGCTCATGAAGCAGGGTGAGGAGAGGCTGGCCATGGCACTGCTMTCCTGGCTGGCAGCAAAAAGCCATGGCTGGCAGGTTGGGAAGGAGCTGGCTCTTGATCATAGCACAGAGAATGGCATCAGGGTCCTGCACAGGACAGACACAGCCACAGCCATGCTCTCAATACACCTTGAGCCAAACCTGTAATCTTCAGTGCTTGTCATAAAGAAAAAAAAGCCCATTTTTGCTCCCTTCTTCATTCTCATGGGCAAATGGCAGCTTTTGGAGATTGAATCTGGATTTAATTTTCCAGGTTTGCTCGTTATTAGTGGTGTGCTATCCTGTGCAGAGGAAGAAAGAGAGCCAGCCTGATTTCCTGAAAGCTGACCAGAGCCTAACCTGGATTTGTCTTCCCAACCCAGCTCTCCTGTGAGAGTAACATAATGATTATTTTTGGAATCTACCTTACAATGTTCCACATTTTTAGCCAAACATAATAATGATGCTTTGTTTCTGGAGTGKATTCACACTTCCTCTCTTATGAGACCTCTGTGAGGTGAGAATTATTTTCCCCCACATATGAGGAGACTGATAAAAAGGAGACAAAATTACTTGTTTAGGGTCACATACATACTTAGTGGGACAAATCAGATTTTGCCTTAACTGGAAGCCCAAACTGACATCTGCTTATCTGCACTTCAGAATCAGACTTTATTTACCAGTGTGTTGCAGTGACCTGAGCATTGGTTCTAAGACACTGCTGTAAAAGTTGTCTCCTCAGGATCCTCCTGCTGTCTGTACTGAGTCCCTCATGCCTCTGTGTCCATGGCCTGGTGGGAGCTGTGCTGACACATTATTACAGCTTTATGTACATAGACTTGACTTTCCTGTGCAATGCCTTTTAGTGCTGGGTCAGTGTCTGGCCTGACAAGAACTTTGTCCTTTTCTCTTAAACTCAGACTTTGATATTAGTCTGAGTTTTTGGTTTCTCACAGCAGAAATCACAAGTAGAAAGTTCAGAAAGGCCACCAGAAACAGATTTTCCAAGTGGGCATTCTTGTGCATCTCACWGACTGCACCAGTCTCATTGGAAATGAACTTCTCCTTTTTGTTTAATTCYTAAAAAGCCAGTGTAGAAGTATAACCAGCTTAGTTTTTACATTGCTGACAAAGTTTCAAGGATTGTGAGAGGAGAATTGAAATGAGATGAAAGCAGGGATTTCTGTAGAAGCATTTCCTTTTATCAGTCCTTGATTGCTCTCTTAGTAGACACTTGTAATGGAGCTCTTTCCTCAGGAGGTGCTGCTGCTTTTAGTGGAGAGAAGGCAGCTTTCTGATTATGGATTGCAAGTTCAGCATCAGCCCCTCAAGAAGGACCAGTGTTTGTTATCCTGATTGAAAATGATGGCTGCCTGGCCTAGTTCAATGTTGAGTCCCTTGGAAAGCAGAGGGGATGCTTGTCAGAGTCAGGATTTCAGAGCTGCCCTATGTGTTTGTACAGCTTTATTTAATTCCAAGTTACCCTTGGGTTATTGAATTTCCTGACAGCTGCAAAAACAGTGTTCTCAGATAACAATGGTTTCTAATTAGGCAGTGTGCCTAAAATGGTAGAATGTTTTATTTTGACCATGACACTGATGTTTTGTRTGCAGCTTGGAGATGAGAAAGTCCAGCAAGTTGGGCTTCCAGCTTCCTTTGGCAGAGCTGTGTCTCCCGTGATCCCCAGTGAATAATGCTAAAGGCATGGCCACTCCTCTGCCCCTGCACTTCAAACACCTCTCATTGCTTTGGGCTGTGTCATCAGGAAATCTGCCTTTCAGCTGGAACCACCTYCCAGAAATGTGTTTTATCAGCACTTGCATAGCTGAGGCTGCACAGCATTCCAGGCTGAAGAAAGCAGGTGGGATTGACCTGGAGCTGAGGCTTCTGTTATAGTGCACAGCTGCCCAGATGTTGTTTCATGGCTCATGTGCACTCAGTACAAAATCAGGCAGTGATAGAAATAATCATACAAGTCAACTATTCTTCCAAATCGTTCAGTTTAGGAAGGGTGTTAGCATCATGTTATCTTAGTTAGATCCTGCCATGATTTGTGCTTGTGCAAGGTTTATGCTTTGGGCTGTATGGATTGATGATCTCTAAATTCCCTCCTGGGACAGCAAAAAGTGGCTGTTGGGAGGTYTGTCACCTCCTTTAATACTTACACATCCCTTGAAGTATTGAATATAAAAGAAAATAGTATTTTTTTTCAGCTGTTTTGCTCCCTGTTTTAATTCTTTTCCAGAGCTCACAATTCTGACAATTCCTGTATCCCTTGTTGCCACTGCAGAACTTCTGCAGTTCTTTAAGATCCTGTTCATATAACCATGATGCAGAATTGCACCTCTGATAAACCAAATGTCTACTTAGAGGTTTTGCAGCTTTAGTTAGGTGTTTGCTGACCTGCAGTCAGTTTATCCCTGCCTTCCAGCTGAGCACTGTTTCCATCCTGTCCTGTAGCACTGCTCTTCAGAAGGTTTCTGTATGGATTCTCTACAGCCACTTGCTTTTAGGTGACTGATCCTGCTCAGATACTGTAAAACAGTGAAAGAGAGATTGCATCAATTACAGTGTAACTAACAGTGAAAAATTATTCTCTGTAATAATCTGGCCTTACCCAGTTCTTTAGAGCTGCTAGTCTCTTTGAAGTAGCTGTGGATGTTGGATCAGATGGGCTTGTGGCTCTGTGAGCAGTGGGCTGTCCTCTGGAAGATCRGCAGGGACAGGAGATGAGCAGGAAGTTTTTCTTCTTCCTCCCCTACTCCAGTCTCCTACCAGTCAATGACTGAGGGATTCCTAAATTCCAGGTTGGATCTGCATTGCCATATTGAATAGCTGTCAGTGTATCAATCCACCACAGAGCTGTGTAACCCCTTGTGAAGCCTCTTCATTCTTTGGGTCTCCATGGCATCCTGTGTCAGCACTCTGACCATTTCTCTGSGTTTCAGATGTTTGCTCTGTAGATGATGATGTCTGTGGTCTGACTCAGTTCYCCTCCCAGCTGTTCTTAGGGATCTTTGAGCATCAACTTGTTGTTTSTCAAAGAACTATCCACAGTGTCTCCAGGGCTCTTAGGAAAGAGGATAAACAGAGCCATAATAAAAATACAAAATAACAAAGGTTGTGCCAGGTTATTCTGCAAATGTTCCTCCATTGAGAGCTGACTACTTATTGTTATTTTTTTCTTTAAAGTCCAGTGGAAGATCTTTGCTTTCTAAGACAAATTCTGCCTTTTGATGAGCTGTTTCACAATATATCTTCCCTTACAATCCTATCTCTGACAGCTGTATTACAGCTGTAGTGCTCTTAACAGAAAAAATCCASTTGATTTTCTTGYGATAAAGAAGAGTAAAATTCTAAAACAAGAACATCCCCAGAAGACAAATCAAAATAATGACAATGTTTGGGTTCATACCTCCCTCTTTCCCCCTCCCTTTCTCTATCAATGTGCTTATGAGTTTGAAACATGTAGTATATAAATCCTAAATCCTGCCTAGAATCAGTTAGGTGTAAGATGCAGTGTGCTTCTTCAGAGATGCAATTAGCTTTCTTTCAGAGTAGCATGACCAGGTTTATTTTCCTTCATAATCCTTCTSTGCAGATTTCTGCAGACCATGGAGGCACAATGGCAGACATGTTCCCAGTTTTGCTTGTCCATTTTTCTTTTGGGTTTGCTCTCTCTGGGATTTCCATCACCATGTTCTACYAAAACATGCTCATGTTTATTTTACAAGATTTACCAACTCCTCTTCAGTTTCAGCTTCCCTTCTTCCACATTTATTGAATTTGTACAGTTGGAAAGAACTGTATCTCCACAGTCACAGTCTGCATTTATTGTTTGAGTTGCTTTTGGAGTACATTGAATTGAAGAGGCTGATAAAATGTGAGAGATGACTTTTCAAGGGCTGGCAGTGTCAGCAGCACTGGCAYTGTGGCTGACAAGCCCTTGGAGGGTCCCCAGAAACCTGATTTCTTTATCTTTGTGCCTTTCCCATTGCTGAGCCAATTGCAAGCCCTGAGTACCCGTTAATCTCTGGAGCCCTGCTAAAGTAACTGTATCTGCCAGGTATTTATTTCACTGTTGTTTCCTCTTCTGCTTCCCTGGGCTGCGTTAAGATGTTTATTTACTGAAAGGCTTTGAGCTGAACTTGTTTGTTTAGGAGTTTCCAATTTAAATATGTATACACACACACACACACATATATATATAAAGCCTGTTTATGTTGGTGGTATACCTATATTTGTATATCTACATTTGATTCAGATACAGAAGAGATTTAAGAGAAAGCATTTTTAGCTCTTCTTTTTTGAAACCTGTCCTTAAACTCTGGCTTAAAACAGAAAAGTATATTGGATTTTCACTGTATCTGCCAGGACTAAACCAAGTTTTTCTGTAGCTGGTGAGTTAAAGAAGCAGCTCACACRTGGGCACTGACATCCATAAGTGAGGCAAGCCCAGCAGAGCAGGGAATCCTCAGGAGCTACATGACAGGTTGTGTCCTGACCTCTTGAGTACTGYTGTTGTACTGCTGAAATCCTCAGGTTTGAACTTTGGTGAATGAGGTGTTTTATTTTGTTTCTTTTAAAAAGTTAGAATTGAGCTTTTGGAGGAGTGGGATGAGAATTTATGTGGACCATCATGTGGATAAAGCTCTGTTGGATGTCTGTTMTTGCATTCTAGCCAGTGAACAAAAATAAAGTCCCCTTTTAGGCTCTGTGCTGTTTGCAGCAGACAGAGTGCCTGCTCTGATGGATGTTTACCGTGGCTTTTCATGCTCTAAACAGAGCAGATATCATTCTTCCCCCAAAATTCATTTTTAGAATTTGTATAAACAAATTCTTGACTTAGATGAATGCTCCCAACATGTCACAATGTGCCTGGGTTTAGTGGCTTGKGTGTACCTTTCTTTACAAGGAAAGGTATTTATGTATCCAAGAATCAAGGACAATCCAGGAAAGCTGCTCAGATTGTCTCAGATTGTCTCAGATTACCACCCATTTGGATGAAAGGAAACCACAAACTGAAACCAGTTTGCTTTCAGAAGTGCAGTTTGTGTATCTCATAAACATGAAGTTCAAAGGAACTGCAGAGTGAACTTCACCAACCCCAAAGGAAAATGCTCTTGAGAACAGGAGGTTTCATGGCTCTTTCTGGAGTAATGGCTGCATCTTTAAGGCACTTGTGCCTGYTTAATTTTAATCATATTGAGCTGGGTTTTAGCAAGCCTCTTCTGTGCTGAGCAGGGCTTAAACAGCCAGAAGATGAGGACCCCTTCTGGGATCTTCTGCCCCATAGAAGTGAGGAAAGGCAGCAGTTGGCTCTTCCAGTGGGGAGGAGGAGGGCATGAGCAGATGTCTGCTCCACACAGGAGTCTCTTGTGTGTCTTGGTGTGACCTGGGTTCTGTGACACAGGGTGTTGATGTTCTGTTGGCAGTGCAGAACACTGGGATTGGAGCAGGGCTCTTCTGTACAGGACACAAGGCAGGTGCTGGGGTACCCACTGCAGTGTTTCACCTGGCATTTGTCACTGATTCTCAGGCCTTACCCAGCTGCTTTAAAAAGTCYCTTCAGCTGAGAAGTTTCTGGAGGGAAATTTGCTATGGAAGAAAGCAGCCTGTTCTGTAGAGATTGCTGTGCTTGAGCTCAGTAGGGTTTTGATGGACTTTTCCAGACTGGGACACTTTTGTTGTCAGCTTTGATTAGTCGGGCTCCTGGCATAGGGTGCAGTGTGCTTCCTTGTTTGAAAATGGAAAGGTGATGCTTTGAAGGCACTCAGTGGAAAATTGGGTAAAGGAAAAGAGTTAAATMCTGCTTTTCATCTGCTGCTTTATGTGGGTTTGAATTTTTCTGTTTCTTTTTTTATTCCTGCAGTGAACTCAAGGCAGCTGGTCTCTGGTCTGTGCCTAGGTCTGCTGGCCTCTGCCCCAGCACAAAGAATGATAGTCATGTGGTCCAGGATGGAAATATCTGAAAGGCTCTTGTGTATTTACCAGGTACTTTTTTTCCAAGCAGCTACTGCAGCTCAAAGGTTCTAGGTGGCARGAAAGGTTTGAACAAAAATGCAGAAGGTCCTTGTTGCCAAGATGAGCAGAAGGCAGAGAGGCTCAATGTGACCAATTCCCCATACAGAAAAGACTAAGTTCAGTTGCTGAATAGTGATAATAATATAATTCCTACAGTGGATAGATAAGCAATAATCTATTGTTTTTCTCCCAGCCTCTTTCTTCAATTCTAACAGTTTTAGTGCTTGTGGATTAGAGAGTAAGATTGATTTGGCCTTTTTTCCTTTGAGGTGAGTGAAACAAGGCAGCTGCTGGTCAGTATAAGCCTAATTTGACCTGCTCTTCTCCAGTTGGGTGAAACAGTGGAGTTAAGAGTCTCTGGATAGACTCCGTGTGAGTAGTGCCACCACTGAAAACACATCATGCTCAGCAGCTTGGGAAGCACTTAATAAGGAGAAGGCACTTGTACTCAGAAATGTGAGAGTGAAATTGTGTAGAAAATTCTGTCAACTAATGGTCTGAAAAATACACTGCAAAGGCTGTTTTCTACCTTACTTCTMATACATCTTACACTTTAATAGCCTGAACAACTGGAGAATCACACACATTAATGTCAYAGTTCAGTTTGTTTTGCAAGATAATGAAGTGTGTCAGCAGAAGTTTAACACTTGCTCTAGGTGGGGCTGACAGCTCAGCTTTCTGGTACTTTGCCAGTATTTCCCAGTAAAATGCCCATGGTCTTTGACTAAACCTCTGTAACCTGGGGGGGAGCTTATGCCATCACTTYCTTCAA
Organism: Alauda arvensis; assembly: GCA_902810485.1. Classification (NCBI taxonomy): domain Eukaryota; kingdom Metazoa; phylum Chordata; class Aves; order Passeriformes; family Alaudidae; genus Alauda; species Alauda arvensis. The sequence continues at coordinate 353,838 of CADDXX010000691.1, forward strand.
GTGTTTCTTATTTTGTTTAAGGCGTTCTCAGGAGTAGCTTGGAAGGAAATACAGCAAAATGCTGACGATTTCTTTTTGTGAAGAGCTCTAGTCCTTTGTGCCTTGTGGAGGTGTCTTTGTGTGAGAAGGTACCTTCACCTCGTTAAAGTCATTCAGCCCAGGTGGAGGTTTGTGTTTTCAGCCACAATCTCAGGAGTGACATCAAACCTGGGGTTATTTTACAGGCTGTAGTGCAGCTCATGCTGGCAGAGGATGCTCCCTGGTTGTGGGGGAGGCCTCAATGGTGCAGGAGGGAGCAGAGATCCTCGAGGCTGTTCAGGAGCAGGGAAAGTTTCTGACCCTGGTGTTATCCCACCTCTCCAGAGGAAGAAGCAGAAAAGGTATAAACAGTGTGAGATTGCAGGGGACAAATCTGTGAGCATGGCAGGGATGGAGATACAGACAGGCTGCTTGGGTGAGGGACAGATACAGGGTACAGGCTCAGTGGGGAAGACAAAAAGGGACAAAAATGAGTAAAGAAGGACATAGCAGCAAGGAGAATGGGAGGAGATGATGCAGTTTGAGCTGTAGTAGAGGGTGACTGAGGTGGAGAGGTGGGAGGAGGGAAGAGAAGAAGGAGGAACAGGTGGGTGTTGGGTTTGTGGGGAAGCAGAAAGGAGCCACCTGGAGCACTTGCTCCTTGCACTGCCTGTGAGGACACTCAAGGCAGCAGGTACCTGCCAGACAACAAACAGTGTCTTCCATTCAGATCAGCTCAGGGCCAGCTCCTTCTGCAGTGCATGTGGCAGGAGGGTGGGCTGGCTCTAAAGCAGCAGCATGTGCAGCAGGCCATGAAGCTCTGATCCAASTGCAGTTTTTCAGCAGCTTTCAGTGCCCAGGATGGCAGTTGTACTGGTTTTGTTTCTGAGCATTTTGTTTAACTATTACTAAAAGTGCCTGTGGTTATTAAAAACTCCATTTGCCTGTGCTAATTGCCTCCTCTCGTGTGTGCCTCATGAGGCATTCAGCTGCATCATTGCAGGCTGCTGCTTTGAGCTCTGTTACAGTGCCCAGAGCTCTGCCACTGGGGTGGCACCTGGATCAGTGCTGGATGTGGCTGGGGCTGCTGAGGGCCCTGTCCTTCCCACTGTGGGAATCTGGAGACTAAAGAAAGCAAATGACAGGAATAGAAATCCTGGTTTCATGAGAAGCTGTACTGTGTCCCTGCCTGTGACAACCTCTGTTTGGCAGCCTCCCACCTGCAGAGCTCTCAGTATTGCACCACTTTAAACATTTTTGTGTGTAAAATAATTGCTCAGTTACTGTGCCAGAGTGGTTGAGTAAAGCAGGTTGCAGGATGGTGATTTGTGAGTTGTCAGCAAGGAACCACCATTTTCAGCACCAGGWGCTAAATGGGTCTTTAACCTTCACTGGGTTAACTAACATGCATTAGTGCTTCACTTGGTCTGCAGCAYTGCAGGATGAGCTGTTCCCACTGGGGACTGACCAGTACAGGGAGCATGTACTGACTGATGATAAATGTGTTGCTTTCCAAGCACAGGTAATARCTCCTAAATTCCAGGCTGTCATGGGATCTGCAGTAAACTGACCCTGTGGAGAAACTGTACAGGTAATGTGCAGCTATAGTGAGAAGAAGGATCACCCTTTTCATCAAGAGCACACGTGTACAGAAGTTATTAAATCTTAATAAACAAATAGGTAGTTTATTGACAATTAACTCAAGTGCAGATTGCTTTTACATGTTTGAAGGACCATCTGTGCTACACTTGGGAGAGATTGGGCTGCAACAASCCCATCTTTAGTGTTTTCTTGCTCTCTTTCATCTTTAGGATCAGTTGGGGGTTCTGGGAGTGGAGAGTCATCTCTAACTGTGTCTGGTTCAGAGGTCTGGATTTGTTTACTCTRAGGAGGAGGTCATACGAGTCCAGTACAAACACAAGGGCTTTGTTCTGTGAGATGCTTCTCTTCTGTGCTTTCTTTCATACCATCCTGTCCCATGGCATTGCACAACAGCAGTGGGGCACAGCAGAGCTGAAAAAGTTATCTGTCCTTTGATTTCTGGGGCCCAAGATTTGGAGGTCCAGTKCTAATTCTTACAAATTAGAGGTTAGCTGTGTCAAGGCAGCACTTTGGGAACAGAGCTGGGGAGGACAAGTCTGAAGGCAAGAGTCTAAACTGAAGGCATGCTGAGGTGTGAGGTTGCTGCTGGGGCTGTGTCATGATCYAGTTTTTAAGTTATTACAAATGCCTCTGCCCGAATTAAGGTGCAAACAAGACCATATGCTAAGGTCAGTAGTATTTTTATTTAATATTAAATTAAATAAAGGATTTTGTTTAATAGTAAATATGAGAGAAGAAAAGAGAAAAAGGAAAAGAAAGAAGTAGAAAAGAGAAAAAGAAAGAAGTAGAAAAGAGAAAAAGGAAAAGAAACAAGTAGAAAAGAGGTGAAGGGGACAGAAAAAGAGACAGAATAAAGAAAACATCACCATTCCATGGATCCCAGCAATGTTCCATTGATGTGGTGCAGGTCCCTGAAAAGCCCACAATCTGATGGATGTTGTATATTGAGGCCAGGTGGGAATGGCCCTGCACATCCCCCAGGGCAGGGAGCAGTCTCTCACAGCAGACTCTGCATCCCATGCAGTCCTGTGGTGCAAAGCCTCAGGAATGAGTCTGGGGAGTGCTTTGGGGGTCTTTGTTGGATTATGACACCCCCTCCTCTGCCTCTCACTGGAATGTCCCSTGGATGTGGCCTGTGGGGTTGGGGATTGCACAGCTGGGCCAGTTTGTGTAAGGGAGGATGGGTCAGTGCCTCTGACCAGAGGTTACACCACACACCCCAAACCTCCTTCTGCCCCCTCATTTCAGGGGGAGGCTGTGGCCTCTGGTCTCCCCCACCCCAAACCCAGCCAGAGATGATTCTCAGTGCAGCTGCTGGCTTTGGCTTTCTTGTGGATGCATTCCTTTCCCTCAGCATTGTTTGTTTCCCCCTAGACCTGAGATGATTGAACAAYAGTGTCCCCTTTATCTTACCTAGGCAGCTTAACTTCCAGTCCAAGGTTCCAGTCAGGCATTTTCCAGAAGGCTCCTGTGRTTGTAGCATCTTTATACAGTTTTTGCTATAATGGGCAAAACTCTTTCACAACAATGTTAAAGGCATGAGCAAGTCCCTGGGAAGCTGTTTGTGTGTCTGCCCACAGAGTGAGCAGCTCAGGAGGGGTACAGCTGGGGAGCAGGGTGTTAGTCTGCATCATTGTGTAAGCCTCCTTCTCTGGGACATCCATCATCTCTCCCAGTCAGCTCTTTCAGAACCTGTGTTTATTCTGAAGATGTCTGTTTTGTTTCTTTGCTTGAGAGSTTGTGCTGAGTTTCTGCTAAGCCCTGTCATGGGACTGACTTTTGCTTTTGATTGCCTGCAATGCACAGTGAAGTTCCACTTTGCACTTCTTGGATTATGTCTGCAGGGATGAATTTAAACTATTCTTGTTTCTGCTTATCTTCTGTACTCTCCTTTGCTTCTCATGCTCTGAAAGCAGCCAGAATGTATTTTTGCTTATATCCCTGCTCTCTCTGGATTAGATGARAATGTAAACTCATGGAGGCAAGAAACACCTCTTGGAAACCAGTGCAGGGCCCTTTGGAGTACAGCTGCTTCTGCTCCATTTGGTGCAGGTGATCAGTAAAAACTTAGATTAAAACCTCAAGTCGTGCAAGCATTTAAAACCAAACTGCATGTTATATCAACCCACTCTCAGTTGGTGAGGCGTGCTCAACATTTTGATGCTGCTTTTCTGCCTTTTTTAAATTTTTTTTTTGTAATTAGCACTTTACCTTCCCCTGCAGGTTTTCTTTTCCCCATGTGGTCTGTCCTGCAGGGTGGRCAGGTAGAAGCCAGGCCACAGTGATGCTTCTGCCTCCAGAAYTGGCCCTTCCAGCCATCCTTTGGGCTGTGCCTTGTTCTGCTGGAGGATCTGGAGAAGCTGCAGCAGTGACTGTGGGGTTGAACTGTCACTGCCAGGGAGGGAAGTGCTGGCTCTGGCAGAGCAGAACAGGGAGGTGAGCAGTGGTTGGTTAACTGGGCTCCCACTGGGGCCAGCACTGGGCAGCCTGCCCCATCAGGGCCCCTGTCCTGGCCCCATGCTACAGGGCTTTTGCACCTTTTAAGTGGTTACTGCAATGGCAGAGTTTAGATGAGCACTGCTTGCCCATTTTCAATCTGAAAACCTTTTAACTGGTGTTATTTTCCATTGTAGAATGGTTTGGGTTGAAAGGAAAAKATCATCTCGTCCATCTGTTTGCCACTCTTTCTAAACATTTGCATTTCTGTTGATGAGGATTTGCAGTAATGCAGATACCTCTTGATGCATTCCAGGATAGAATAAACACTCTGTGGGAGACCTTCTTTGCTTATAAATAATCATTTATTCCCCCTAATTTGAATGGAAAGCAACATTTTACTTATATTTTAAAACTGTCAACTTAATTCTGTGTTTGTTACCMATGTAAACTCTTGTCTCTGGAGCATTCTGGGCAATTTGCAAACAGACAAGTTAATACATATTGTGCTCAGCACAAGTAGGCAGGGTCCACTAGGCTGAGGAAATGTCAGCTCTCCATACCCAGCCCAGGCAGATTTTGGCATACCTGGGGTTGCAGGTGATGTTAATGCAGTCTGAGAGGTGTTTCTAGCAGTTTGCATCATGGATTGTGCAATGCATGTAATCAATAGGCTGTTAAAGAGGCTGCAGGCCTCTATTGCTGGCTGAGTTCAGATAATGCATTCAATACAGTTGGGAATGATAGAGCTAACTGCCACAGACTGGCTGTGTTTCACCTGAAGATCTTTCAGCTGTGGGTTTTTTGTGTGCATGGTGTACAGCTCTCATCACCAAACAGGGACAGCAGTGCACTGTGTGAGTGCAGGAAGGAGGTGGTGATGCTCTGCAGATGCTGTTGTAAAAGCCAGGCAGGAATTAGGGGCAGGGCAGTCTCTGAGATGGAGAACTGGGATCCAGTGAGAGGCTTTGCAAGATGATCTGTGGCAGACATTGGTCCCAGCCCCCAAAGCTGGTATTCTGTGCCCCACATGGAGCTCCTCTTTGCTGGAGGTTGTTTAAAAATACATGTCAGTGAAACAGAGCTCACAGGCCTCCTTGGCTSAGGGCCCACAGCTAATCACTAGAGATTGCACAGTGAAGTCTTTCACAGTGGYTGTTTGATTAATGGTTCATATTCTACTGATCTGAGACTTTTTATTTTATTCTTAAATTTAATACATACTACTTATATGAGTTAAATATGTTTTAATTCCATCTTAAATCCAGTGGAACAATCTTTACAGTGGAGTTGGCTTTTTCTTTTTGCACAGCAGCAGCAGCATGTTTGCAGAGGCTCGTGCTTGGACATGCAGCTGCTTAGTAGGATCCTTCACAGTCCCGTTGTATGCACTTCCCTGGAGGTCTCTTAAAAGTCAGACACACCATGGAACTGAACCTCAGTGCAGTATGCCTCAATGCTGTGAGGGATAACCCTGCTGCTCTCCCAGAGAGAGGTTTGGTATGTCAGGCTGTCGCAAAGGTATGTGCAGAGAGGCTGGGTGGGAATGGGAAGGCATGTTTGGGTCCACTGAGATGACCTTACAAAGTCCATCTGCTTTCCCTTGGCCAGAAYTGGAGTGTATCAGAGTGAAAGGTGATTTTTTTACAAGTTCACACAGTCTGTATGCTGCTCCCTTCCTTTTAAATCAAACATCCTTTTCTTCCCCCCAGGCAGGAAAGCCCCATTGTGCTGTGCTGGCTGGGGACAGGCTGATGGTGCAACTCTGGCACCAGAGCTGCAGCAGCACCTGCAGTGGTGTGGGATAAACACTGCCCCTCCATCTGCTCAGCTGTGCATCCCTGAGGATGCCTTTTCCCCCTGCTCTACACACATGCACGAGGAGGTTACTGCTGCAGCCATGAGGGCTTCATTAACAAGGGATTTAGCAGTTGTGCCATGTTTGCCTGCAGAGCTTTGATCTGAGAGGGGCACTCAGCAGCAACACCCCTGCTGCCATAGCAAGGGCCTTTATCCCAAGCACCTGGGGCTGGAGGCTCAGCAGGGAGGAGCTTTGACATGAACTAGGAGTCTTTCTCCTGAGAACCATGAACCTTTGTCTTAGTTAAATGTGTGTTTGCTATTTTTTAGTGCTGATGGGTTCTTGTAAAATCCCTAAGTGGTTTGTATTGAGGAGAAATCTGTGACAGATGCAAGTAAACCTACTGGTTTTGACACTTATTTCTCTTAATATTTTCAGTCCTGGATGACAAATGGACTGTATTCTTTGTGGTTAGCACAAACTTCTTGCAGAAGAAGTTTCATGCCTTCACAGCTCAAAACAACTCTCAAGCCAGCTTTTCCAGCAGATTTCTTCTTCCTGAGGTTAACTGTTRAAGATCATAATAGCTAGGTGGCAGAAGTCCACAAAACAAGGCAGTGTTCCCCATGTAATAATGTATCTTAGTGCATTTGCTAAGTTTTTGTATGCTGTTCCTTCTCCCCTAACTGCACTGCCTTAGTCCAGACCTAACACTGTCATGCCAGCTAATTCATTTTCATATCTTTGTTTCCTCTTTGTGCTACTTTCTGGGGTTTTTGCTCATGTTCAGCCCTGCCAGGCTGTGCCTCCACAATCCCTACCCTCAGAGCACCACTGGCAGTGCTGGGCTCTGCTGTGTGCTGCAAGGCCTTTTAAAGCCAGCAAGTCTCTCCTGAGCTGACAAAGTGCTCTCCAAGTAGCTGCATTTGGTTTTTTTTTTCTTTCCCCACTGTCCCAGGGTTGTTTTTGTTCCTGTGTGTGACACCAGTGAAATGCACAGCACGCTGCCTTCCCATCTAGGTTTGGTTTATTTATAGGTCAGGAGAGCATGAGTGGCATTTCCAGGTTTAGGGAGGTGGAAGAAACAACAGAAGGGAGCAGCTTGCTAGCAAAGAAGAGATTATTTGTCAGATTATGTCTCTTGCTCTTCCTGGAATCAGCTCATTTGTTTCAGAGGACCAGCATGAGAAAGGCAGAAGTCCTGGGAGGGCTGTGTTTGTCAGGAAAGCTCTGTGCTGGGATTACAGCAGCACAGAGGGCCCTTGCCTAAGCTGGTGGGGTGACATGATATGGGAGCTTGTGGTGTGCCACTGAACTGATTTTATTTCTGCATTCARAGGCACTGTGCCTGCTTTGGCTCTCTTTAGGCTCAGAGATAGGAAGTGTAGGAAAGGAAATATTTCTAGCTTCTGGAAACTTTCTTCTTTTTTTTATGTAGCACATAGTCTGGAAGCAAAAGTCTTTGTTGCTCTGCCAGTATGGCTGTTAARAAGAAAAGATAAAAATATGCCAGAGAAGATTTTAAAGGAGCACCAACAGGCAGTGATCTTACAAGCAGATAAAAAACCTCCAGTTTTTCCTCAGCATCTCTTACATAGTGCTTCTCCCCCACCTTCATATTTTTGTCTTCTGAACTATCGCTGTGAGATAGAGAAAAAACAGTATTGAGAAATTTAGTGTCTGCACAGAATCACAGCCTGTCCCTTTAAACTACAGAGAAGCCTTAGTGGAATTTCTATTCTGGGAATAGTTAATTCTGTTTGAGGTTGGGCAAGAGAAAGAGCTCACAGGCTTAGTAGCAATATTTTTACTCCATTTGTTTTTTCTCTTAAGGATTTGCCTGCCTCATTTGATGGAAAGTGCATATATTGATCAGTCCTCCACTAAGGAGAAGATCTTGAAGAAAAAGAGGGTTAGAGAAAGAAAAACAGCCAAACAAAAAGCACCAAAGACAGTATTTGTAGCTGTAGTGCTGTTAYATAATAGCTATTATGTAATGTCTGTTGGTGCCAACTAAAAATATACTGGAAGATAACTTCAATTCATTGAAGCATTTAACTAGCATCATCCCAGGGTTTCTGGTTCTGTATTCAACCCTTTCTGCAGATGTTGRAAAGAGCTYACAAGTCCCCTAGGTAGCACAGCAACCCATTCTGTCTTTTATCCCTCTTCCTGGCCACTCTTGATTTTTTTTCTTCTACYTGGAGTTTCAGAAATGGTAAATCCCTCTTCAGGTCACCTCTCTGCACACCCCACTGACCATGCCATTGGTCCATGGAGCCTCTCTCCTGATGCTTTGTTCAGCTAAGCTTTAAATGTCTGTGGCAGACACTGGGTTTCAGGAGAAGCTGAGCGTAAAGCATAGCAGGGATTAGATTTTGCAGCAGACACTGAAAACTTGACAGCTTCATAGGTAGYGTTTTACAGGAAGTTGTTCTCCTGTAGCTGAGCTGCAGCTGAAAGTACCTTGCCTTTCCATCCTTAAGCCTCCCCTTGAACTGGCAGCAGGAACTGCCATCACRCCCAAATGCTCAGTCCAGCCACAACTGCAGAAATGGGCACCCCAGGATACCCCCAGCTGGCCCCAGTGTGATGCAGACCATGGTGTGCCCTTCCTCTGAAGCACAACATCATGGGGCTGTGCAGAGCCTGGAGCACCATTTCCAGAGGCACAGTGCACAATGGAAGTGCCTTGGGCTTCAGGGCARTGGCAGCCTCTCTGGGGAGGGAAGAAGACATCAGCCATGATGCTCTGCACAGGGTGGGTGTGACAGCTGTGGTCCCCTTGACACAAGGGAACGTGACAGGCTGCTGGAAGTGACCCAARGAGGAGCAGCAGGGAGGTGACCCTGACATCAGCACTAAGCTGCATCACTGCTAGGGACCCAGCAAGGCTTCTTGATTTGGACAACAGGAGTCTAAATAGTGCTGGCTGAAAAATCCATGAGCAAAAAAACCTCTTTATGCAGGATTTCAGTCTGCACAGAGCCTTACAATATTGTAAAGAGCACGATGGATCACAGAATTGTGTGAGTGCTTTAATTAAAGCCTCGTGGTAGTGCTGGGGGAGGGTAGTAGATGTGTTATCACCAGAGATGAAGCTGAGCTGTGGTTGAAGCAACTTCACACACAGGGATTCAAAAAGTGGGGTGTAGAGTCCCATCTTGTGCTGTAATTGATGTGAAGCATTGCCATTTGTGTTCTTCATTATTGAGAAGTCCTGGTACTGTTCTGTACCTAAGCACTRAGACTGGGCAATGGCATAAATCTATATTCAGGTTTGTTACTACTGCAGATGCATCCTGGTATGAACAATGATCAAGGACACTAATGGCTCCATTGCCAGCTTAACAGGTGAGCAGAGAACTGTCCAAACCCTCCAGAATCACTGTTTCAATCTCCAAATGGGAGCAGCAAGGGGTTCTGTTTTTCTCAAGAGCAAAGTTTTAGTCTGTCTTCAATAGAGTATTTTTTTTGCATGAAGCTATGCAAGAAGCATATTGTGATTGCATYCACACRRGCATTATGTACATCAAGTGAYATGTTTTRTTCTTGAAGKTGCAGAAGTCATTAGTACCTATCAYAGTTATTGTTGTTGCTCTTGCTTTATTACAGCACAGAGTGAAGCAGGAGTGCATGGAACTCCCAGTTAAACTTGATTTCTTCTGCAGGAACAGCAATGTTGGCAAACTGATGAAGGGTACCAATGGTGCTTTGTGCATGCATTGGCTGCATGTCAGCTGCAATGACAAGGGCAGTTATGTTGGGTCAGCTTTTAATAAGGGAGAAATCCTTGTAGGTAGAACCAAGATTTTATCCAACAAGTATTTTTGTCTGCTTGCTTTTAACTGAAGCAGGCTACTTTCTGCCACRTGAATGTGCTTCACATCCTAGCTCCTGGTCACATGCAGGAAGCCTCTGTAAGGAAGGGCAGTGGGTCCTGGGTTAAAGCTGTGGATCAGGACATAGAAATCATATCATGTGTGATCAGATATTTTAACCTAGTTGTGTGTTGATGCTTGTCTCTGGTAGCTGTTGAGTGATGCAGATGCTTACTCAGAACCACAGCAAATTATGTGAGTGATAATTGTTTAGCATTCTAGGATACAGATTTAGGACTCTGCAGACTCAGGCCAGCATGATTTGCTTTCTGTGGGGTAAGATACAGTGTACAGTGYTTATTCCTTTAGATGTATAAAGACAGGGAGAGAGTGTGCTTTTTGCTGAGGTGTGTGTTGATAGAAGCCACTCTCCATTTCCTTGKGTTTTGGATCACAGGTGGCAGACAGTTGGAGAAGGAAAATGTAAAAGCTGTGGAAAAAAGAGGAGTGGATTTACTGCTGCCTTGCTGGTCCAACCAAGCACAGTTAGAGCAATAGTGCACTTTGGTGCACTTCCCTGGGTGACAACAGCAGCATATTAACTGAAGACATGACCAAAAATCTTTTAGTGCCAGGAAAAAGCTGGAGGTCTGAAACATTGAATAGGGAACAAGATCCACTGTCCTGCACATGCTCCCCTGTGGGAAATGCACAGGGCAGCCAGCATGGAGCAGGTGCCAGACCACTGGCTGTCCTTGGAAAGCTGGAAACCATTGCACTGGAGGTCCTCTCAGTGTGCTCTCAGTGTGGCCAGTCTGGGGAGTTGGCTCTGCTTATGGACAAGATGTGTTGAGGAGAGCATTCATTACATCCTGAAAAGGCACAAATAAAGCAGGGAGTACTGTATCAGTGATATTGTGGTGTGGGATTGTTATTTAAAACTGTGTTTCATCTGGAAGCTCTGACCAGYTCTTCTCTAGAAATCAGCTGGGTTTGTTATTGTRCCTATGTTTAAATYGAGCTTTCCTTTAAATGTCTTTAGTCTACATCTTGCATTRAAAGTCMAAGTAATTTTATGGCCAGAAGATGCCCTGGCTGTTCCTCCTGTACAACTGTTCCACCACCAAATATGCCATAGYCATTAAACCACCCCCTGCAGTGACCTGCATATCTTTAGGCATTTAAATTACTTCTGTAAATTAAGCTTTTAGGATTAGTCATCACAGATTTGCAGCATCATTGGTGTGTTGCCAAGRTCCCCAGTTTTGTCACCATGACTACTGCTGCAGGGTTCCTGAGAAACACAAACTGCAGGGAAGTTTATTCACGTGCCAGAATGTGAGTGGGTGAGTGAGGATGTTTCACCCACCATGGCCAGAGGAGCTCCTGGTTGTTTACATCCAGCACAGCCTGCAGGTGGGCCTCCAGAGGGGAGAAGATGCTGTTATCCATCCAGGGAAAATCACCATCATTATTTCTTGTATTGACACTTGTGTGTGTTCAGTAAATGGAGTGCTTGGAGGAGACTGGGAGGTGTGTGCCTGCTCTCTGAAATGCTCTTATCCTTGGGGATTATCCCTTCCCAGGAAAGGCAGTCCTTCACCATGGGGTGTGAAGCTGCAGGAGAGCTGATCCTGTGATGMAGTCATTGTAATGATAAAATCCCCTTGGTACTTAGTGCCCAGTGAGATAAGTGTTGTGTTTGGGAGATTTTGTTTAAACCTGAGCACTGAAAACCAGAATGCCATGGTTTGTCTCCAGTGGGGAATATACAACCCAGCTCTTCTCTGATACTGCTTCTTTAAATACATGCCTACTTTGTGCAAGGGGAAGCTCCTGGCCCCTGTATTTATTTTCTTCAGACATTTGGGAATTAAGTGTTTGGAAATACCACTGCTGGAAGCTCTTAAGTGCCATCTCTTCCTGTTTGGTGCTCTTCTATTGTTTGAAAACCCATCCCTATAGCTCTCCACCTTCTCCCACAGCATCTTCTTGGATATCCAGTACATATCTTGGATATGTATATGTGAGTTTACCTGGGAGATCTTGTAGAAAATGTGCATTTGATAGCATCATCTGGTGTGTTTTTCCCTATACTGTTGATGTTCATGGCTCTTTCTCATGTAGTTGTCTCTTGTTCCTCAGCATCCCCTGATTYGTTTCATAATGGCTCAGGACCAAAGTTGTCCTCTTGGCTGAACCTCCTGTYTTCTGGTACATGTCCTGGACTCTCCTACTGAATCCTTCAACGAAACAGTGCCAGAAATCATCAGTTCACTGGCACCTCATGGAAGAAGGGTCCAAGTTTTGAAATGTCTTATACAGTTCTTGGAGAGAGAAGGAAATCCAGGGAATGGTTCTTGGCTCCCCATCAGCTCTGTAGGCACTTTTGTCCAGGCAGGAGTGCTGATAAACTGGCTGTCTGATACACTTAGCAGTGTGCTAAGTGCCAGGCAGGAGCWGAGCCCTCCTCAGAGAGTGTTTTCTTCATGCATGAATCTGCCTTTTCCAGCTCACTCCATCTCCTCTCACAAGAGCTCCTCACAGCTCTTGTAGCTGAGATCTCTGTAAGGTTGGCTGTCCTGTCTGAATGTAGGACCCTCCCTGTTCTGTTCCACCAGCTCTGGGCCACCAACTTGCCATCTTGGCATGAATGCCTGAGTGGGCTTTTTGTTTTTGAAAGAGATTCTTTGAATTCAAAACATAGTGAATTCCTGGTGGAGGCAGCTGATGGATTATGCTCTGTGAGTGCTCTGTGCCTGGGACTTGTTCTTCTGTGATCCTTCCCTGACCTCCCAGCAACAGTGCCAAAAACCCCAGTTGTGGGTTACAGATCAGAAATGTATAAATAGAATGAAGCAATTTGCTGGGGTCARAAAGGGGACAAATGTTTCTGATGCCATCTCACATGTGTGGCCTGAAGACAAACTGTCTGTCCTACCAGCTACTCCCTGAAAGCAGGGCTGGTCAGGAGAGAGCATAGCTGTGTGCTCACGGGTTCTCTAGAGGAGCAGTCTGGTGACACACACAGCTACATCACATGTTTGCCTGCTGGTAGACCACCACAACCCAACTGCTTCTTCCATTTAGATGGTTTCCCACTTAAACCAATCTGGTTTCCTTCTTATATTTTGGTTTTATCTCTAATTTTCCACAAATACAGTGCCAAGTTCTTTACCACTCCCGTTCCCCTCAACAGAATGTTTAGCAGGGTATTATAACCTATGCAGTAAAGCCTTGTTCGAGGTCTGTGTTGGGGTTTAGGAGTTTTCATTTTCTTTCTCTTAGAGAATTGTCTCCCATTTTTTGTTGCTAAGAGAGACAATAACCGGGTATTTAGGAGAGACAAAGTTTCCCCGGGCAGAGTACGGCTGGCTGCCCTGTTAGCTGGGGGTTTCTCGTGGAGGGGCAGAGACACGGCGAGAGTTGGGCTGGGAGCGGGGYTGGAGGCAGCTCCTCAGCCGCTCTTGTTCTGCCGGCATTCGGAGGGGACACAGGCAGCTCCCCACCACCGCGGGCTTCTGTCTTCTCCCYTTCTTCCTCCGTGAGTGCAGCTCTRCTCCTGAGAGCGCCCATGGCACTGGGMCCTCATTAACACCCAGCTCACCCAACAAAGGACTGTCACCATCTGCTCCAGTGCCTCAGGGGAAACCCCGGGCTCCCCGAGCCCCTTCCC
>CADDXX010000691.1:368704-383598 GCA_902810485.1 Alauda arvensis
AATACCTGCTGTGCTCTCTATCTCATGGTCCTTATTGGCTCCAGCTTTGTTTACTTGCATAATTCTCTCAGTGCCTTATCAGATTAGCATGATTTCAAAGTGTTAAAGAGCATCAGTGCCTCAAACAGTTTTGCAGTAGCTTGCCTTGGTCTCAGATTAGATGCCAGAAATAATAATAATAAAAAATAGAATATTGGAAAACTGGGTAAAGATGTTTTTCTTCTTGGATTAATAATAGAAGCATGGAGACCTGTTGGAAAGGAGCAGGGTTTTCTCATGTAGTTGCTTTAATCCTGGCTGTGTCTCTGCTGTCTGACTGTCTGATGAGTTCATGTTTAGGAACAGAGGGGAAAGCCCCATTGTCCCATAGCAGAGGGCTCATGTGCTTCCCCAGCACATGAAGAGAAGGGGATTCCTGTTTGTCCCTGTGGCTGGGTAACAAGGCCCATCTGAGCAATGTCTCATTTCTCCTGCACGTTTGGAGGTGTGATTTGTCTAAAGAAGGGCTGTGAAAAAGGTGGAGCCAGCCACCATCATCCCTGCTTCCCTCCCTCATTCTCTGAGAGCCACAATAAGGCATGCTGCATGTATGTGAGTGCTGTGTCAGCACACAGGAAAGAATGAGATCTTCCTGTTCCAAACAGGGGCAGGAATATGTTCATAACATCSCAAATGACAAAGCTGTGTGTGCTGCTGAAGACCATGGTTGGAGACAGCCCCCAGCCCCTGTGAGGATGCTCACTGCTCTGAAGGGAGCTGGTCCTCAGGCTGCTCACAGACCTGGGTGCAGCCCTGACCAAGCTGATGCTGCCTGAAGCAYTGAGTGGCCAGTCTGTACCTTGTGCCCTCCCACCTCACACAGGRAGAATCTGTTTACAGRGTRCTTTTGCCTTGCTGGGAGTGCTAGGTACAGCAGAAAATAGGCTTATAGTATAATTAGGGAGATATCTCTACTTGTAGACAGAAAAAGAGTGCTCTGCTTTGCATGTTCAGGCCATGTACCCATTCCCAGGATGTAGTCTCACCCCTCCAGCTCGGCCTGTCCCCCATTTCCCTTGTTGTAAAAGCATCCAACAGCCAGCACTCACATTGTAGCTTGGGCTCAGCCAGCACCAGGCATTGACCAGGCATTTCTACCCAGAAAAATGTATTGTTATTCCTACTTGCTCTCACCCTTCCCTCACCATCTCCCTTAAAACTCCCACCCCTCGGCTCGCTGAATAATTYCAAGGTGCTAATTGCCCCGTACTGCAGCTGATCCATTGATCTGGAACACAAACAATCTCAAGGTAATTTTCCGTCTGAGCGTCTGAGCCAGGCTGGGGCTTGCGCAAGTGCTGGTGTTTGTTTCCTTGCTTTTTAATTTCCTGCAAAGAAAAGCTTTTGTGTTGCTCTCAGAAGATGCCTGTGCCTCTGCCTCAGCCAGCGGCTGCTCTGGGAGCCACGTGGGGCTTGAGGAAATGGGCACTCACAGTACCCGATCCTGTGTGATTGAAGTCTGGGGGTGGAAATTGATAATCCTGCTCAGTTATATTGTGTCCCTCCATCAAAACTGTTAGCTTAGTCCTTGAGCTATCAGGCAGCTTCTTTGCCCATCTGTAGTCCTGCATTTGGGACAGACTGGGAGCAGCTTTATCCAGTTATAAAAATACTTGTTCAGCCAGATAAATACTTGSAGGCAGAGGTTGCTGGGGTTGCACATCTCTGAGGATTGAGACATCTGTCTGTAACAGCTGACCACAAAATCCAGCACTGGGTCACTGCTGGCCACTGGGACGTGCATCCTGCACAGCAGAGAGTTAATTTTCCTGGCTGTTGCTTCCAGCAGCCTCAGCAGAAGCTGTGCCTTTGCAGGGTTTGATCCGAGGGGCGGGGGTGTGGGATGATGTAATGTTTCCAACTCCCTGCACTGGTGGGAGGAGGTGAGGTAAAAAAAACCTCATCTGCATTCATTTCTCTCTCCAGCTTGTATGCACTGGTTTGGTTTACCTGGAGGACTTGTTTTTGTATTTTTAAATAAAATCAGTGGCAGTTTTTCTTACCCAGGGTGAGGCTGGTGTGGCAGCTCTGGTGGAGGGCAGGACAGGGCTGAAGGGAGCACCCCTCTGGTGCTGGCAAAGCTGCACCCTGAGTGAACCCCTTTGCAATCCCATTTCTGGAGGCACTCTTGTCTGCAGGTGGTGTGTGCATGTAAATAGAAACGAGTAGCAGTTGTCTACACCTGAATCATAAGCAGATTTTGAAAAATTGAACACCCATCTCCCTCCAGAAAAGCAGCCCCTTCTCAGATAAGTTGCCCATGCCTCAGACCCCTTTGGAGGAWATGGTGCAGGCTGAGTCAGAGGGTAAGGCCAGCTCTAAGGTGGCATGTAACCAGGCAGAGGGGTGGGAGGGGAATGATGGCATTATTGGCAGTCCTTGCCCTTTCCAGGCTGGCTGTAGATCCTGTCCCTCTGGCAGAGCTGTTGCTTTGGCAGGAGGGGAAGGTTCACTCCTGCTAGCATCTCTCACACTATGCCATTGGTGGAGTGAMTCAAACATTGCTTTAAGGACTTCTGTAGAAAAGGAGGATCTGCCTGAGTGTGTGCCCTTACAGCTGYATGCTTGGCTTTCCAGAAATGGCAGCTTGATGACACCTCAGGAATAATTTGGCACCTCCCAGCCAAGGAAAGATATTCCCAGTTCAAACACTACTGAATATGCCCTCTGTCCATCCACAAATTCACAGATAGAGTAAGAAAAGGGGATTGGAAAGATATCTCACAAACTGGAAACTGAGCTGCTGTGAATCTTTTTCCCAGCAGCGCCCCAGGTCACCTGTGTGCCTGGCAGTGTCAGGGGATGGGAACACAGCAGAGCTCAGCTGGCCTGCACAGCTGCCACTGGGAATGTCTTGGTTTCTTTTGTGATGATGGGCTCAGATGACAGGAAGACAACAGGTGTAGTTCTTGTGGTGGTGATGAGTTGGGCAGCCAGAGATCTCACATTTCTCTCAGGTTTGTCCACAGACATGCAAATACATCTGCACTGTCTTGAGAGTCCCTTTTAAACTGATGTAATTATTTGGGTGGTGCTATGGATCCATTCTGTAGTCTCAGAGCAAGATGGAAATACCCCACAAATGGACCTGTGGTGGATGTCTGTCACTGGGCACTATTGGGAGCTATTGGAACTGCCCCTGGTCTGACTCAGTGTGGTGAGTGTTGTGTATCCAGAACATCTCCAGGAGGGAAGTCTTCTCCTCCACATCCTTGAACTGGAACAAGGGTAGGCAGGCATTTATCAAAACATGGTGTTTCCATRTAAAGTTAATGACTGTTAAAAATGGCATTTCCTATTCATTTCCCTGCCCCTGGCTCTGGACACAACCCAGGATGCACACAGGACTCTCACTGCGGCAGCAGCACTTCCAGGAACAGCTGTCTTGTGTACCCACCCAGGACACAGCTTCACCTGACTTACCTGCTTGCTGCAAGCTTCCTGTCAGTCCCAGGTGAAGCACACAGGCAGTCTGGAAGGCCTCCACAAGGCCAGGAGAAAATACAGCAGTAAAATCCCTGCATAACCCCATGTGTACACTCACTGGATACCAAATACCTGAGCCAGGGAAGGGAAAGGAATGAGCACATGAGTTCTTGTGGGTCTGCAGAGATTTGTACTGTGTGCCTCTGGTGAAGCAGCTGCAGCTGCAGCAGGTCTGGTAGATGTGTAGAAGAACATGCCACTGCTTGGGTATGAGGTTAGTGCAGGACAGGCAGGGACTCCAGCTGGTGTTTCTGGCCTCTGCCTGTAGCAGTGCAGCACTTGGTGCTTGTTGAGTTCAGTTCTTTGTTGAGTCAACACAGGGATACAAATTCTTTGCCTGAAGGTGGGGAAGCTGAGGTTTGGAGGAATATATGCTGATTTTAAAGGAAATACATGGTGTTTYACATGGCTGAATATCTCTCTCCTGCAAGGGAAACTTGCCTTGCAAACACATTCTTTTCTCCTTGGGAGATTCTGGCTTTTCCTTAATCCAACTGCTGTCCAGATGAAGACCAAAGGAGTCACTTGTTTTGGGTTTAAGTTGGAGCCTAATGAGGAAAAAACAACTGCTTGGATTTCTGCAGCCATTGCTGGTTGTCCCACTTCAGAGGGATGGGAGAGGCATGGACACCCCTCAGCTCACTGTCACAGGCACTGCTGGGGGTGGCTCTGAGGTGCCACTGGAGCCTCTGGGAAAACAGCATGAGATAGAGATACCAGCACACAAAGTAAAGCAGAGCTGCTTCCTTCAAGTACACAAGGGTGGCTGGCCAGATCACACCTCCTGAATTTTCTCTTGGTGCTGTTACTGTAGCACCCAGGAGCCACATTGTTCTGTGATGCCAATATTTCACATACTTATTTAGTGCCAGAGAGAGGACTGGCAACTGAATATTAATATGAATATTTAATATGAAAGGGAGAGGATGTCATATGCTCAGGATCACCTCACAGAGCTAGTGACAGAGTAAGACAGGCAAGTCACATCTTGTGGGGCCAGGCCATGTGATGGACTTACAGCATCCATTTACAGTCATTGCCACTGCCCCATTGCTGCATGTGGATTGTCTCTGTCTGAAACAGCCTGCAGCTCTACTTAAACATCCAGGCCAGAAGCCAGCTGGGCAAGGAATATAAAAAAGTCTGGAAGAAAGAGACAGGCTGCACAGAAATGGTGCATTTATGAGCACAGCACATTTCTTGCCTCTGCTTCTTAGAGTCAGCAAGAGCAGCAGMGAGTATTAATCTGGCTGTTGCTGCTTTTTGCTTTCACAACAGGCTCCAACAATAACATTCACTGTATTTTAGCTCTTCTCCAGAAMTGGGCTTTTCAGTTTCCTCTGCTTGTCAGTATTCAGGCAGTAGAGAGATCCCGAGCAGCTTACATTAGGTAAAAATCACTGGTTTGTCCAGTCCCAGTGTGTGCCAGGCATATTGGATTGCTGGAACCAGCCCAAATTCCTGTCTGCACCCTTAAGTGGGACACAGGCATGGGGATGAGCAGGGGACTCCAGAGGTGTAAATAGAGCAGTCAGCCACATGGCGTCATCTCTGCTCTGCACAAATAGAGCTGAGGATGTGCTGAGCAGAAAAAAGCAATTTTAATCTGCACATGCTCCTTTGGCAGCTCTGGAACTGGCTTAAATACATTCCCACTTCTGCTGCTTTTAGCAGACCAGCTAATCACTTTCTAGGACAGTGCCACACCTCATCTCATTCCTCAGAATTCATGGAGGCTGTGTGTCCATGCCAGCAGAGGTGAGGATCCTTTAGCACCTACTGAGAAAGTGGAGCCTGTGTTCCCAGACAGGTAAAGAGAAGCAGCACCATACTGGCCTCCTCCATCATCCCAGGGCAAGGACCTTGTGCCTGGGATGTCTTGGTAAAAACACAGATTTCTCCATCTTTGAATGTGGCACTCCAGTGCTTTCCTGTCAGACTTTCCTGTCTCATGCAGCTATGTGAGCAGATGTGGAACAGTGGAGAAGCTTTACAACACTGTGCTCTCCCTTCCCTACATTTTTTATAAAGGCCTTGCTTGGGAGCTGCTGAATCACAGTGGCTGCAGAAATAGTTGTGATCTGGGAGAAGGTGGATGGGACAGTTTAGGAGAAGTAGGTACTTGACATAAAAATTTTCCATGCATTTCAGAATATTCTCTTGCCCCTGCAGATTGTTTCCATGGACAGTGAAGCTTCAGTGAAGATGGCTGAGCTGATRCTGTGTGTCTGCTGTAGCTCCTGAGGTGGCTGTAAACACACAGTATTTTATATTTATATCCCTTGATGTGCCTAGTTAGAAGTCATTTCTCTCTGAGATCAGGGCTTGAAAAAATGCCCTGGATGACCTCAGTGCTCTTTGAAGCAGATTTTTGAGTCTACTAATTTTATAAAATAGAGGTGGGATGAATGTGTTTATCATTTATCTCCAGTAATGGGCTTAGAGGACTCCCTTGGGTGTTTAGTGACTGGTAACAGTGCTTTCCATTAAATGGACGTGGGACCCAGAGTCACATGGATAATTCCCTGTGAATGTAATTTGCCCTATTCACATGAATAGTTGAAAATTCAAATTGGTTCTTGTACTGGGTAGAGCTTGTATTGAATTGTCAGGACAAYATGAGAAAATTGCACTGGGTATGTTCACTCATTCTAGTGTAAATCCATAAATAGTCTTCAGAGTTAATTACTGCATAAATTGAAAGAAAATCTGTAACAGCAGACAAGGACTAGTACAAGATAAATGTCATGCAGTGAGGGAAGATGCACTGCTTGAAATTGCTTTGGGAGCACTGCTAGGGGGTTTGTGTTTGGGGAGAGCTGTCCTGGGTGCTCTGGGACAGCTGCTCAGAGCTCACTGGGTGGGACTGTGGCAGGCTTTTCCCTAGAGTGCTTTCTTGTTTGCTTACTTCTTGTTTTCATTTTCTTTCTTTCCCTCTGTCTGTTTGTCTGTCTTTTATGATCTTGATAGTGGAAATTAAGAGACCTTTGCTTTTCAAACCTATGTGATTATCCCTGGAATAGCACTAGCAGCTTCCTCCCTCAGAGACAAAGCAAAGATGCTCAGAGGTCAGAACAAAGCTTCCCAGTCCCTCCCATTCTAACCTGTTTTTAGACATTCAAATCWTTGTGCAGGAATTTTCCATGCTGCTTTGAGTTAGCTGTGAAATGTTTCAGTTGTGAGATGTATATAAAGCTCCACTCAACARGTCAGCTGGTTCTTGAGAGCAAGGTTTAGAAGGAAGAGGGGGTTTGTCCCCACTTTGTGGGTAGGAAACTGAGGCACAGAAACATTGAGGCCAGATATAGAAAACATCAAGCTGTTACTTCTTCACTGCAGAGCGTGTGAGTTTATGAACTTAACAGTGTTCTTTTGCCAGTTGTGTGAGTGGGATAAWACCTAAATAGGAAAATGAGATGACAGGTTTCACAGCTTCCCTGTTGAGGGTATCTGGAATGAAAAAACCCTCTCAGTTTTGTTAGGAGAAAGTGTCAGCAACACAGAAGCATACAGTTAGAGGTGGCAAGGTTCCCTGGCTGTGGATCCAGTCCTGCAGAGATGCCCAGGCAGATTCCCAGGTGCATCAAGAGCAAATCTGAGATGCACAAAGAGCAATAAAAGGCACAGAAGTTAAAGTTTGAGTCTACTAATTTTTATAAAACAAAGAATGTGTTTGTCTTTCCCTCCAGTAAAGGGCTTAGAGGACTACGTTGTCTTCTGTCCTTGCTGCTGTGATCCTGGAGAAACCTGCTGTCACATTTGCTGCTAGCACTTGTTATCTAWAGAACATGTGGAGCTGTACAAATGCCTGCCCTGCACTGGATGTCTCACTGCTGGCTCATGTGTGTGAGCCTGAGCCCAAGCATGCTGCAGGCAGAGCTGTGCTGCTGGGACACTGCACTCCTCATGTGTGACTCAGGTCATGTTTGCAGGGCTCACTTGTGTCCCTGCCTCTGGCACAGCCTCTCTGCTTGCCCAGAGGGCTGGTGGATGCCCCATCCCTGGACACATTCAAGGTTTGRTTGGATGGGGCTTGGAGCAAACTGCTCTGGTTGCAGACATCCTTCCCCAAGGCAGGAAGGTTGCACTAGAGAGATTGTAAAAGTGCCTTCCCACCCAAACCATTCTCTGATTCTCTGATCACCCCCAGTACTGTGCTCTGAGGAAGGTGACAGCTGTAGCACAAATGGGAAAATAGCAAAAGCTGCATGGTCATGGSTGTGCTGACTTCTCCCCAGGGTGATCTCAAGCTTGTTGGCATTGTGAGATGATTTCAGCTGGATTGGAGCTGTGGGATTTTCTTCCTCCTCCTGTGCACATAAGCAATAACTTTTTGGACCTAATAATCTTGTTCCCAGCTCCAAGCTAAGYGATGAGCTTTCATCTTGCTTGGCTCTTGTGCTTAGATAGGTCCCTTGGTGTGGGAGTGCTCTGTGGCACTCACATCAAACTCACACCAAGTTCTTTCTCCTGGCAGCCACCTCTCTCTGCTGCAAACTGCCCACTTGATCTTGCTTAGAATTTATGTGGCAGCAAAARTCTTTGCTCACAGTTATTAAGTGTAAAGCTGGCAGCCTGTTTTGAGGCCAAAGAGAGGCTATTTGCATCCTCTGAAAAGTCATCATTTGCAGTGTAACATCCCCAGGATGTTTTTGCTGCCCTGGTGGCTCCTGTGGAGAAGCACAGTGCTGGATCACTGACTCCTCCATGCAGCAGAGCAAAGCATTCTGCAGGAAAAATGTCTGTACTTCCAGAGTTGTAAGGACCAGAACAAAGCTATTCATTGGACCATCTTTAGAGTTCTTTCTGGATCTTTATCCTGCTTTAATCCCTTTCACAGAGCTTTCTGGAAGTGAGAAACAGAATACTTGATTTCACAACATGAAAGGAACATTCACTTTGCCTGATTTCTCCAAAGAAATGAGATTCAGGTGTTACCTTCCACCCCCTGTCCCCTCAGGATTTTGAGCTCATATGGCCAGTTTCCACAGTGCCTGCAAGAACAGAGGTTTCCTGAGCAGAGATATCCAGCTCAAACACTGGTGTTCAATGCAGATGTCAGGGCAAACACCARCTGGGTGCTGGCAGTGGGCCCTGGGCATCCCAGCTCCCTGCTGATGCTTGGGGCATGSCATGTCCTGCATGGCAGCACCACCTACTGCATCTCCAGCTCCTCCAGCCTGGTGCTGCTGACAGAGAAAGATGCCTGGTCTTTGGATCAGGCTTTACAACCTCAGATAATCCCTCACTTCATTTTAAGATGGGATTTTAAAACTGCAGAGCAAAGTGGGGAGTGGGAAGAGAACACTTCAATAAACAWAAAGATGCCATCAAATATAAATGTACACATMAGCTGTGTTGCCACTTGGTGGCATTGGGTGACAGCTCTCCCAGTTTATCATGACTTTTGCAGTTGGCAGCACTTTTATTTTTAATTACTTCCAATTGGGGTTCTGTGTTGCAGGAGCCTTTTCCTCTATCTTTGTAATGCAAGCCAGAGTCCACCTGCCTTTTTTGCAGAGGGAAACTCTGAAAGGTGATGTAAGTACAGTATAAGGTTTCTAAAGCCAGAATGCTGGTCAGAAAGTCCACAATATTTTTAATTTCATTATTTTTTAATATTTGGAGTTAACTGTGGCTGCAGACATAAGTCTCATAATGATGGATCAAATGAGCAATTGGTTAATTCAGAGTAGCAGAAGAAAGCAGGGAGTAGCACATCACTCAGAGCACTCTGCTGTGATGTAAAAATTGGTGTCCTGAGTGAAGGTGAGTGATTAAGAGATGATCCAACATCCCACACCAAAGGAGGAAGCCAGCTGAGGGTCTTCATTTCTCTCCAAGCATTCTGATAAATCCATCATTTATCTACAGTTTCACTTGGAAGCTGAAAGGTGTCTGCAGTACAGTTGGAAGAGTGCACAGAACACAGCTCACAGTGTCTTTGTGGGGGGAAGGGAGTGAGCAGTGTTGTACAGGACTCACCCAGCTATCAGTGGGGTAGGTGAAATGCACTCCTGTGGGATTGTGCATTTTCCAGTTATTTCCCCCTTAGCTATAACCTTTTCATGAGAAATGTGAACCCATTTAAACYAGGCACAGAAAAGGAAAAAAAGTTCTGGTGGTGTTGGCCTTTCTCAGAGCATTTTGCACATTTTCCAGTGTTCTTTGGGAGAGGAAGGGCTCTCTCCCAGTGCTGTGCCTCCTGCCATGCACAGTGTTTGAAACTGAGGGGACTGCAGGGTAGAAAATAGGCAGAAAGAATGTTGTTTTCCTAATGTTGTGCAGACTGACACTGGCAGACTGACTCTGGTCAGGGTTGTAAACTAGGAGATCTTCCTTCCCTGCTTTCTGTGACTTCCTTGGCTGCATGCAAAGCTGGAATCTCATCACCATCCCAGCAGCCTCCCAAGGATATTTTAGGAATGTCACATGGAGCAGCACTCTCAGTCCTTACAGCATTGCATAGTGCTCCAGCAGCAGCAATTCAATCATTTKTGGGTTTCAGCCAATGTTTGTTGTCCTCCTTGGGAATGGCATTGATTATTGGAGCTCAGGAGCCAGTTATGGCTGATACAGAACTCACCAGCTCACATCCCAGGATGGTGTGCCAGGGAGGCTGCTCTGCTGCAGCTGGGGCTGCCAGATGGGCCAGTGAGGCTCTGGGCAGGCTCCATCCCTTGTAAATCACCTGTGCTGTGAATAAGCACTTCCTCACACCCTAAATGTGATGTGACCTGCTGGGTTTGGTTTGCACAGGGACTGCCATTAGTGTGATACCTGTGCCARTGGAGAGAGCCCCACAGGCTTTGGGAGCCCACCAGCCCTTGGTACCCAGCATTGCATTGCCAGGGAAAATCATCCCTGACTACCACAATGATCACTTCTTGTTGAGGCTGCTGGTGTCCATGCCAGAGAGCATGGATGGAATGACAGCTTGGGTCTGGAAGCCTGTTCCAGACTTCTGGTAGTGTTCCTGTTGGGCAGCAAATGATGCAGCTGAGCTGCTGCTGCTGCCTTCTGCTGGCAGCTCTGCAAAGCCTTMCACAGCAAAGCCAGAACAATCTGAAGACTTCATCCCAGTGAAAGGTCAAAACCAAAACCTTGATTATAATAAACARAGCCCAAATCTCCGACCTTTTAGAGGTCTTTCTCAGCCAGAGTTGAGATGTTGCCCATGATCAGAAGTAGGAGTGACTGCACTCTGAATAAGCCAGGATGTTCTAAGTTGCCAGGGAATCTTGAGAGCCCAGCAGAAAGATTTCTGCCCAATGGAAGGACAAGGGATGTGGCARTGCTGAAGCTGTGGGGGCCTGGAGCTCTGTTCTCCTGTGGGGAAAGTGGTGGTGATGGTGACTTGGTACTGGAATGTGTGCAATTCCTCATTTTGCTCTTTATTTATTACCTTATTCTGCCTAACTGAGTCTGTGCTGATGTTACAACTGGTGGTTTGGCTCTCTTTGAGTTTACAGCATTCAACAGCTTCCTGGGCAAAGCACTATCCCATGTGGCTTATTTAACACTGTTTAGATGMATTTGTTGAGCCTTCAGCCTAGGTTTGTTTCATTAAAATTTGGACTGTACTTTTCTGTCTGGCTGCCTGGTGGAAACAGTGTCCAAAATTGGTATTTCAATCACTTCCTATGTATTTTTCYAAGTTAATTAAATCCTGAGAAGCAGGTTACTTAAGCAAATGCAGTGGCCCTTGTCACAATTCATAGGGCCTGTTAAACACATAAACCCAGAAATTATTGACACTTCCCAGTAATTACAAGTGCAATGGGCAAATCAGCCTTCCTTCCTTTGAGGAAGAGCTTGGTGAGGTGTTCTTGGGGCAGCTCATCCAGCACAGCTGCTGCTGGGATGGATGGGATAATGCCTCTGTCCACCATGAAATACTGCATCCCCCATCACATCCCTGGCCCAACATTGGGTTTAAACTGCTGTGCAATGAATTGCAGTCCTTAGCAYCTGGATAAAGCAGGAATATCACCTGTTAATAAAGCAGGAAATGTGATCTCAGTGCCAGTAGTGAATCATTAGTGGACTTGGGCACCCTGGGATGTGCCTGCTGCAGGTGGGATCAGTTGTGAGAACAGCACCCTGAAATGTGTGGCTCAGCAGCAGTTGTTTTGAGTTCTAGCTTCTCCATGCCAGGTGATGCAGGAAGCTTGGAGGTGCTCATCTGATGCAAAGAGCTGATGAGAAAATKGTATTTTTCTGCAATAATTTGCTTCAAGCCACGTGCACAGGTCTCTCTGACATAACATGCTGTTGATTAATGCACAAACTTATCCCCTCTCCCTGGTGTCTAGTTTTTAGTCCRTGTAAGCTCTGATTATTAGAAAAGGAACATCAGCTTATGAAGCTAAACATCAAAATGCAGAAGCAGAACCCTCAGTGTCCCCAGTGTTTGCAGTGTGTATGATCAGGATTGTTTTTTGCTGCACACAATTGAGGTTATTGAAGAGGGCAAAATGTGTTTGTTGTTCAGATCGTTTGGGGGTTTCAGTGCTGTCAGTGTCTCAGGGAAGTGGTGCCTGARGATTCAGAGAGGGTGAGGTTAGGAATTTATTACAGCGTGTCTGGGGCTGCACAAAAACAGCTCCCRAAGGTCTCAGTGAAGGAGAAAGAAAGGCTAATGCATGGAGGAGCAGGAGTGTGAGGACATGGGGACATGCATGCATGAAGTGCCAGAGTGCTGACTGCAGGAGCAGCAATGCTGGGTTTATGCTGTTGGACTCCTGGGCTGCATCTCCCTCTGAGCTAAGTGTGCAGGCATCCCCTGGCACTCCTGCTCTGTCCTTGCTGGCTGGAGGCATCTGAGATCAGGTTCCTTACACCARCTAGATTTAGCTGGGATTGTGCATTTGTTAGTCTGGATCTGAACTGTTTGTTTCTMTCATTGGCCAAACAAAAATCCAAACTCCAGAGAATCCTAGAGCAGTGKATGCCCTCATTCCAGAGTCTGCATCTGGTTTTCTGGGCTGTTAATGCATTAATGGTTTTCTAAAACAGTTAATAATTTGTCCTGAATGGTTTAGCTGCAGATTTTTAACTACTTAACCACAACAGATTAGAAGCAAGTGGAATGGGATTATTCTTAGTATCTTCCATTTCCAAAGTAATTTGTGTTATTTTAGTGCCTACTTTGTAATCCCTGGTGTGTGTGTGACACCATCCATCCCTTGTAGGGCTGTGTGGCCCTTGGGCTTTAGAGGCAGGAGCCCACAGAGGCACAGGGTGCCTGCTCTGCATCTCCAGGGACATGGGATAGTGCCCAGGCTGCTCTGTCAAACCCCATCTCCAGTCCAGGAGTTCAAATTTGGGGTTTAGATTAGAGTGGGAAAACAAAAACTAAAGAGGCCAGAACAGCTTGAGTAAAATGTTTGGAGAAATGGTATGGTAGAGATTTAAATCCAACATCACTGTGCTGCTTTGAAAGCAAACCAGTGGGAGAATCCCCATAGAATTACCTTGAGAGAGATTTCAGGTAGGAGTTACAATTCAATAGAAAGATTGCAATAAATATACAATGCAATAAATGCAATGATACACAGAAGAGTGGCACAAAGTCAGAGTACAGCCTGGCACCCTGTTGGTCAGAATTCCACACTTCAACATTCCAAAGTGTGATCAGAGTGCTGATCACACTCCTGTCAAATGATGGTTGCAGTCCTGATGAAGTGACAATTGCAGTCAAAAGCCGTGGTCCTGTGGAAGTTCTGGTCCTCCTTTGGATGCTCCAGTGGTGGTAGGAATGCTCAGTACCTCCCCCAGGGTGGGGAGTTTCACAAGGGAATGATGTAATAGTGTGGTTCAGGACTTTTTTGGCAGTTCTGGATGGTCGGAGTTCCAGCTCCTGTTCTGGTGGTGCCCATTATGGCCCTTTAGCAGRGATTATTCCTTCAGGATGGATGTGACTGTGCTGGTGCTTCCCCAGAGGGGAGTTATCTCAGCTGAGTCACTGGTGTGAAGCAGAAACACTGCCCTGCCTCGAAGGGTTTGCCTCTTCTCCTTATCTAATTTAACCCCCAGCTTGTAGCCTGGCTGTCAGGTGTGGGAAGGGCAGCTCCTGCAAACGACCTGTAATTAACAGTTTGTCAGGAATTGTGTAGAGGGGAATAGAATACAGTTTGTTACACATTGGCACTCTCCTTTTCAACCAGGACAACCACCACGGGCTGTTTCCATTTGGGAAGGTCAGCAGAACGGGTCACTGGCATCCAAAGGAATTGCTGAATGTCCTGGAGTTCCCAGAGTTGTCCCTGACACTGTGTGATTCCTGCCACAGAAAATCCGTACATGGAACAGTGGCACAGCAGGAGCCTGTGCAGCAGCATGGGAAGCCCAGCAGGCTGGGCTAAGGGGGCTCATCTCACTCCTTGCACTGAGCTCTGTGCTAGGCACAGACTGGCACACAGTGGGCCTGGCTGGCTGTGCCTCTAACACAAACCTGTGTCCTGTGCTTCTGTCTCTGCAGAGCTTCCTTCCTCGGAGCACTTGAGCGTGGCCGATGCAACATGGCTTGCCCTCAACGTGGTGTCTGGTGGAGGGGGCTTCTCCAGCTCCCAGCCCATAGGAGTGACCAAAATTGCCAAGTCAGTCATAGCACCTCTAGCTGACCAAAACATCTCAGTGTTCATGCTCTCCACCTATCAGACGGACTTCATCCTGGTAAGAGCACRTGAGGGGACCAGGCAGAGCTGCTGCCACCAGATGGAAGTTCAGCTGGGCAGTTCTGGGAACAAGTTGTCTGGGAGTTACAGAAGAACCCTGTTCCTTGTAGTTAGGCCCTCTGACATCTCAGGAGCTTTTGCCATGGGATCAAGCATTTGTTGTCATGGGTTGTCTGGTGTCTACTGAGAGTGCTGAGCCCACACTGCAGTCTCTCTTCAAATGGAGATACTGGTAGCACTTCCCACCATCACTCAGACACTGATTTTCTGAGAGTTAGAGGAACATAGTGTCTGCTGTCAGGTTGGCTGGTGATGGCCAAGAGGCTCCAAAGTTGTTTTGGGTATAGACAGACAAACTGTCTCTGCCTCACACACGTGTGTGTGCATGCACACAAGGCCTAGCCTTATTTCCTGAGGAAACAAGACTGAAGAACAGGCAGTGCTGAGTTGTTGAAGGAATTCTGGAAAAGAGGTGAAACATCTCCTGCTTAGAAATCTCCACATTCTTTTTACAGTAACTAAAGCACTCTGGTGCTTAATCCTACTGATACTCACAGTGATATCATCAAATGTGCTTCTCTTAAGATACACCTAAATGGTAACTATGCCCTGGCCCAAGCAGGAATTGAGTGCACTTTGCTGTGCACTGAGGGATGTACCCTGCAGTGGTTTGGCATTTGTGGTGCACTG
>CADDXX010000692.1:3702-126925 GCA_902810485.1 Alauda arvensis
TTTTTTTTTTTTTTTAGGAAACGTGAAGTTAGCCTCAAATATTTATCTAAGAAGTATTTTTTCAATCTTTTAACAACTAATATTTTTCATGCTCTTCCTCAGATTTTCCTAGCATTCGTAAAAAAAACTTGCATGCATATTCTGGACCCCAATCTCAATGCTTGACACATAAATAAAAATAAATCCTTTATGCTACTCAATTGCTCTTTTTTCTCTTATGTCTATGAACTACAGAAAGCATTTTCTCCTACAAGGCAACAACAGGATCTCACATTCAAGGTTTGAAAAGTGAACGCATGTATTACTGACACAACTACTATTTTCTAAGTTACCATCTTAAAAAAAAAAATCTGCATTTATTCCCAGAAGTATATTAACTCATTTGGCTGTCAAATKGGCAAAAATTAAAACCAACTCATATACTTCATGCCCTCCCCTTTTAATTGACTATTTTTGAATCATAATGAAATCACACCCCTGATCAAAGCAAATAAATGTTGCAGGTAAAAGTATTCACATTGTCTTTTAAACTGTATTATCCAATATTCTTTACCTGGAATCAGTACTCTACATCTCTTTCTTCCCTGCAGGTACTGAAAGCTTCTAAATGCAGATGAATTTTTTAAAAAATGGAATTAGAATGGAGAATTTTCAGTTTGCTAAGCATCACTGCTCAGTACTGCAAARAGATTACTTCATTTCAGTTAACAAAAGAAGGGCACACAACACTCCCAAAAATGAGAGGAATATTTCAATTTAAATAACTGAAACAAATACTACTGTCACAATTTCCTTCTCTTGCCTCTATTGGCAGATTAACACTGAAATTCTTTAATTTTTTTACTATGCTTACAAACTTCAAACTACAGACATAGCAGATTAATACTCAAAGCAATGGATATTCAGATTAACATTTACTTTCACTGTCTGGTATTCATCTAAACCTCAGAAAACTATATGCCAGAGTCTAACCCCGGTAGGCAGCTAAGCACCAAACAGGCGCTCAATCACTCTCCCACACAGTGGACATGGAGAGATAATACGAAGGGTAAAAGTGAAAAAACCCATGGGCTGCGATAAAGAGAGTTTTGGAATACTGGGGTTCTTTAAAAGAAAAAAGAAATTTAGGAGACAAAGACATAAAAGCAAAGAAAATTAGTAATGCAAAAACCCGCTAATTGCTCATCAGCAACCCAACATTGCTCAGACAGTTCCAAAGCCACAGCAGCCTGGCCAACCTTCTTCCCCCTACTAGCTGAGCATGATACCACAGGGTCCTGATTATCCCTTTGGTCAGCTGGGGTTACCTGTCCCAGCTGTGTCCCCTCTCAACTCCTTGTGCACCCCCAGCCTTCTCACAGGTGGGGTGAGAAGCAGAAAAGGGCTTGGATCAGTGCAAGCCCTGCCCAGCAATAACAAAAATATCCCTGTGTTATCAACACTGTTTTCAGCCAAACACACAGAACATAATTCCATGCAAACTCCTAAGAAGAAATGTATCTCTATCCCAGCTGAAAACAGTATGCTGGATGATAAGCAAAAATCAAATCTTTTTCTTATGGATCTAATCCATTCAATCAAAAGTTCTTTCCTCAAACTCTCTGGTTTAGAAATGACTTGAGGCTCCTCACCAGGATATTTGAGAACACAGTAGTGATTATTTCCACAAGCAATATCAGCCCAGCTGCAASCTTCAGGGACATAATTTCCAGGCATTGTCTTTTCATCAACCTTACAAGTCATTTTGAACTCTCCTTTGAGCTACAAATCCAATGGTTTTACWCAGTATAGTTCCTCCTCTTTTCCTGAGGCTGGAAGTAACCTGTGATCCAAATTCAGTAAGCTGTCAGGCTGCCCCATTACTGGGTGCATTTTAAGTTAGAATATTGTTTAATTGTGATTTTTTTACCTGTCAGATTACATTTTTTAAAAAAGACCCCCAAAAGCCATGATCATATAAAAATATTCTGATAYTGATCTGAGACTCTTCCAAAGACAGACAAATGATCACCAGCAAACTAAGAGCAGCTTCCTCCTACCTACTACTACTACTACTAAATAGTTAGAGTTTCCCTAAAAGCCTACAGTTTTGTATGCAATTTGTACCATAAATGCAAAACTGAAATTCTGAATTATTACAGTGTATTAATATTATACCTATAACTATTAATTTTATGAATAATTAAATTTCTGCACYTACCAAAGCATTAGTCAACATGCAGGCTAAAAGAAAGAAGTTGGTTAGTATTTTGGACATTGTAGACTCCAAATCTCAATCAATGACCTCTTATAATAATCATAGACAATTCACAACTCTACCCAAATGCCTCACGTAGGGCAAATTTGGGAGGAAACTTCCAAAGGGGTCCCTCTAGAAGTCATATTCAAGTGGTGCCTCCCCTAACTGGTTCAGGAGAAGATTTCCTTGGAGGAAAGTGGAAAAAAACTTTATTTAACAAGCAAAGTATTCACAAGCATAAAAAAAAGAGTAATATTAAACAATGTTGTTTAATTAAACTCTTGTTCTGAAGAGAGGGCAAATTCAGAAAGTCCTTGTCATGGGGTATAGCTTGGCTCATCCARTCTCTTATCAGTCTCTCCAGTGCTGGAAAATGCCACCTCCTGGGCCCCAGTGGGCCACAGGTGTGAGCTTCCTGTGTTTTTCTGGGTTTTCAGTCCAGAACAGGCTGGACAGTTCCAAGAAAAAGAAAAGCCAGGGAACTTCTCTGCCTCAMCTAGCTAAAAACTAACTAAAAGCAAAGGAGAGCTCTCTCCTGCTGTCCATGCTGCAGACAACACAGTCCGGGAGCAGGAATGCAGGGGAGTAAGTGCAGTTTTTTAAAAAAAACCTTTTCGTGTTTCTTCTTTCCTCCCTTTGCTCTTGGAACCAGTCTTAAAGGTGCAGAACTTAATATCCAGCATAAACAGAACAGATGATCAAGGATACAAGCATCATAAAGTCACCCCAGGGCACCAAATTATGAAAAATGTTTTGCCAATCTTGAAATAGAGCAAGTGCTGCCACTATACCAAAAAGAGTGAATTAAAGTATATACATGAAATGAATTAGATACATTCACAGCACAAGTTCTGAAGCAGAGACAAAATTTCTTCAAATCCAGAAAGAACTCCCTTAGTAAGYGGAGCCCAGTCATCACTTTCCATAGAGAGGTGTCTTAATGGGCAAGTTGCTACCAACAACCATCTTGAGGCAGTTACTTTCCATCCTTAAACATCCTCCTAGACTGAAGATCCTGCACAGCTCCCATTCTCCCATCCAGTCTCTTCTGACCAACACGAGGGCACAGAATCCCCCTAGGTTGTTTGCCATTTGGCCACTTCAGCCAAGGAGTCAGAGSTACGGTGGTGCTCTCATGCAGCTTCAGGTGTCTCTACAATGGTTGCCTGTCAAGCTGCAAAGCAGCCTACATGAACTTACTCAGTTGTGAGATCTTCTTTCTTGAGAGTCTAAGTCTCATTTTTAAGAAGCTCAGCTGGCTGTTGCATTAGCACAGCTGAGGTGATAGAACTGAGTTATTCCAGTACTGATACAACACCATTCTCTGAGGGTCTATCTGCTTAAGTGCTACACACAACTACTGCATTATTTCCAGGTTTTTTATACTGACTGGCTCTAACTTTAGCCCTTTCTTACACATAATTGTAAATAGTTTGAATGTATCATTTTCATCTCCCCTGATGAAAATCCTCAATCCTCTGTTTGATCTGATCAACTGACAGCTTTGCCTTACCACTTAATAATCAATTTTACAGCTTTTATCCTAACTAACAGCTTCAGCAGAAATTACACATTAAATCTCAAGAGAGAAGATAAAGCAACTGCACTACTAAAAGCTTTTAAAGATGAGGACAGTSCGTATACCATGTACTAACCAAGTAACAGCAAGCCCCATCCTCACATAGAAAGCTAGCATTTCAACTTTAAGAATAAAAACCCTAACTTTAACAGTAGACCCTGTAGCAATCTGTTCTGTTAATACAGAACACAATTAGGTGCTGCTAATCATCAGGCAAGCTTATATCTCTCCTTCCCCAATGTCACAAGTTTTTGTATTCTAAATGGGTATACTAAAGTAAGGGCACAGAAGTAGCAATTTTTAACTACTGCTTGTCAGAAGACATACAGAAATGCAGACACCAATCCCCCACCCCCATATCTGTCCTCTCTTCTTATGACTTTCACATCTCATATTCTTGTTTAAGTTCTAATTATAAACTTCCCAGAGGAGGAAGCATGTCTCTGGATCTGAAACATCCATTAGATGCCAACAATCAACAGAAGGTCAAGACGTTTACACTTCAAACAGAAAAGGTACTCTTCTACTCTTGTCAGTGGAGATGACCTTTCCTCCTGATAAACACAGCAACAAGAAATGACAAAAGAACCCAAGGTGGAAATGCAGGCCATGGAAAGTCTTACACGACAGAGAGATATAACCCATCAGACTAGAAGACTCCAAGATGTGTTTTTGCTTTCCTGTCTATCATATTACATAACTCTYTTTATTACAGCAAAATTAACACAAAACATGGAATCAAACTTTATCCACTATCAGAAACAGTAAAAGCAATTTTTAAACTGTTTTTCCAAGTTTGGAGCTGCTTTGTGTTGTGGTTGGTTTTGGCTTTTTCCTGAAGAACAGTGAGGTCTCAGCACTTCAAACTCTTCTTCTTTCATAAACTTAATTCTTTATCTTGGACACAAGGGTAACAAAAGCCTCTGATCCAATCAATAGACAGGGAGCTCACCTGAAGTGTCATGAAACAGAATCTGAGGTGATTCCAATATACCTGTGAAGAAGTAAGATCATTGTTGGGGGTTAGATTTGGATTTTTGTTTTGTTTTGTTTTGCCCTTGGAATTTTTTCCCTCGAGTTGCTAAGACACTAACAACTGGGTGATTGTCAGTACTTAACAAAGACAAAAGAAACCAGGGAAGGAAAGACCGAAGGGACAAGGGAGCTGGGGGCTGGGCACTCTTGYCCTTGGCATTCGAGGAGAGAGGTCACCCAGGCTTGTTTGCTTGCTGCGAGAGGAGTTTCACTGTCACCATCGACTCCGCTCCTGGAAAAACCTACCATCTGCTTGTGTGCCCGGGGATTTCTGAGCTCTCCTGCCCCACTGGAGTGGGCCTGACCCTGTTCCCACCGTTGCTTTTGCGGCTTTTGCCTACGCTGACCTCACACAGTGTCTGTTCAGCCAGGACATCCCTGCTGTTCCAAGCACCACTGCAGGACTGCTCATTTGCCTCATCCCCAGCACAGAATCTTCCACTGCTACAGCTTGGTGTCTCAGAGCCAGAGATCAGACTGCCCTGGGATTTGTGGTCCCTCGAGGTTTCCTGGTTCTGTCTTATTATTAATGCTGTAGTTGTTTGTTTGTTTGCTTGTTTTGTTAGATATATATTAGTAAAAAAACCTGTTATTCCCATTCCCACATCTTTGCCTGAGAGCCCCTTAATTTCAAATTTATAATAACTTGATGGGAGGGGGTTTGTAGTCTCCATTGCAAGGGGAGAGCACCAGTTTCCCCTAGCAGATACCTGTCTTTTCAAACCAAGACAATCATTCTCATAAAGTATGGGATATTATTGTCAAGTAGGAATAAACAACTGACGCAATTACTAAAGGGGAAACAATTGGCAATGTTCAGTGCAGGATTACAGAGGACCACAATAGACAAAAGTCAAATAATTGCTTTCCTCTGTTTTGGCTAATTTCACTCTGCATCAGAGTGAAAACTGCAAGACAGGAGAAGTAAACCCTGTATCCTTATCAACAGTGTAAATCAGATGTTATGCTCTGCATATAGTTTTTAAATACTTTGCTTCAAAAAAAGATCACTGTTTTCCCTGACGCATGGAAACAACCCATGGAAATGAYATAAGGGAAATGTTTCTACCAGTAAGGACATTGTATTCCTCAAACAGACTGGCTGTGGAGGCTGAAGAGTATCCATCAGAAACACAGCCCAAAGAAAAGTATTCAAACAAACATCTAGTGTAGAATCACTGGGAGGAAGGGCTGGGAAAGAGGGTAAGCCTGACAAGATAACCATTTGAGGTCCTTACCAGCTCCACATTCATTTCCCTAATCAACGCTCCAGAATTTCAGATATTTATTCTGCCCCCAGGGCTGCAATCACAGTTCTACATACCTACTTCTGGATGGAGCGGAAAATCTGTGAGTTTTTTCCTCCAAACTACTGGTGCTACAACATGACCACCTATAACTATTTGYTTGTTTTCACATAGAAGATAAATCACAATTAGTTTTAATTACTTTTACACTTTTTTTCTTTAGAAGTTTTTAAAAGGTTACACAAACARTATGCTGTATGAAATTTTACTTGGTTCAAGTACCTGACTTGGGTTTTTTTTTTGTCATCTCCTGTCTAAAACCACTACTTTTCATTTAGATGACCTTATTACAACCATGGAAACATAYTACAGATCCATTACCCAGGAGCTAATTTTTGGGCCTCAAAAAACTGTTGCATGATCCTGACAGTACTCTCAGAACCCTACACCACAATTTTTTTCAAGATGCCAAATGATAAATATCTGATTCACCAAACACATAATCAATAAAGATCTAGTTAACATATGAAGCTGACTATAGCAATACTGAAACAAAAGGCAGATTTTCCTATTTTTTAAAATCACCTGGGTTAGGGAAACTAACAGAACATTCTGACACTAAGATGACATGATAGGACACTTTGGTATAACCAATTATCACTAATCTCCTGAGTAATARTCCACAATCTACCCTCAGGATCAGAACCATTTCTCTGTATTACACTTTTCTCTGGTATCAACTAGTGGCATCATTTAAATCTCGAATTTGTTATCACCTCGGATTTTCTGTTCCCTGCTTTGCATMTAACAGAGAGATATTGACAATGTTACAGCAATACATAAAAATCATAGGGACTTTAGAATCTGAAAACCCACAAACTTTTCAGGTCCTGTTTTAATAATTGTTAAGGACACACACATGTGCCAACCAGAATTCTCTCTGCTTCCACAGTCACATATTCAGTTACCTGAAATGTACCTAAATAACAATTTAGTATAAAAACATCACCCTTGAAATTAATCACATTTGAAAAACTCTTTTACAACTACTCAGAATTATTAATGCCATTGGCAGCAGAATTTGTAAGTATTTTTCCCACCACAACACATGAGCATTTAGCAATTTACATGACCATCCACTCTGTCATCCTTGCACAGTATTGCACTCATTACTATGAGCTCATYAATAATTACCTCAATTTCCCATATAAATAAGTCATAGCCCTGCTCCAGGTAAACAGACAGTCAGGTGTGGCCTGTGAGACAACCAAAACTGCATTTTGCACCTTGACAATTCAAGTAACTGCTCCCATATTAAATGTGCACAGCACCACTGCAAGCACTTCAGGACACTCCCCTGATGAACTGCATGGTGTGTTTTGTTTGAGTCCAGGCTGTCAAAACCACAGAAGTTCCAGACATTGGTTCAGGTCAGTGTGTCCTTTAGGGACAATCACAGTACCCCCTGTCCGTGGATGTTCTGAACAGAAGACTGAGATGAGCTCATTGTCCTTCTCCAGTAGACTGGGTTTATCTCTGCTTATTCCACATTTAAAGTTGTTCCTGTAACTTAGGTGTTTATTTCATGGTATTAAATGAAGTATTTAAACACATTTTCCAGCTGAAATAAAGGCAAATTACTCCTTTAGAATCTGTCAAAATACACTACTAAACAAATACAGATACAAGACTGCTGAAGCACCACTGTAACTGAAGTGGGCTCTACCGGACTTACAGACCCATCCACTAAAATGCAGTTATTATATACACTGTGAATAAATTAATTAGAACAAATTTGTTCCCCATACTTCGGTCAAAATACTATTCAGAAGTACTAGGACAAGCCTTGACGGAATGGTAAGTTTTATGGTTGCATCTTCAAATGATATCCAGTCACCTCCAGTGACCTAAGATGACAAATGAACACAACTCACCCTGCAAACCACCTGTCTGCCCCAAAACAGCCCCTACTGCTGTACAACACAGTAATACTTTTGGTTTCATTCAAGCCTTCCTAAGAATCCAAGAATCAAACCAAACGCAGCTCAACAAGTAGTATGGGCGACCAGGGAGATTACTGTGTCAAAATGGTAGAGATGCCAGCTCAGCTTTTTGCAACAATACCCATTACAGTGCTTGTGGAAGTCATCCAACACATCCWATCAGTGTTTTTCACTTGCTATGCTAAACTACTTTTGCAAAAGCACACATCTTCGTGGGATCAGCTAGCTTAAGAAGGCAACAATTCATAAGTATTTCTTATGAATTGTTGATGAGGCTTTGATCTGTCAAGAACTCTTGCACCTTACTACACTGCATTGCAATTCACTCTATCAGCAAAGGAAATTTTAAAAATGGGCCTATTTCACAGAAGTTTCCTGATCCTGCATTTTAATGCARCTTCAAAGTAAAGACTTTTGTAACAACTTTTCCTCAGGCTTCTTCTTTCTTAGTGGGTGAGAGAAAAATCAATTCTGTGAGAGTCTGACTCAGCTACAAGTAAACTTATTTTATTACATACATTTGCTTACACAATTTTAAATAAGCATACTTCTCCCAAAAGAAATTTCAAGCCATAAAGTATGTATTCTTCATTTTTGCATTAAAGAGAACACTAACAGTCTGACACCACTCTTCATTGCTACAGTACACATTTCTTTCTCAACGGTGTGGCAAAAATCCAACCAAAAGTCATTCTTCTAAACTGCTTAACTGTGTGCACACAGAAATGCAAATCAAGAACTACACTGAAAAAAGAAGCGCTGAATATGTTACAGTATAGAAAAAGAACCTAAACACAGTCTCTAAGCTTTCAAACACATCCTATGAAGTACAAGGCCTCTAAACTTTTAATAAACTTTCTAAGTTTTTGTGCACCATGGAGACTCACATGCTATGTAACTCATATGTTTCAGTGTTAATTCAACAGCARCATCCAGTAAAACCAATGTGCAGTGCAGGGCATCCTGAGAACACTCAGCTCCACCACAGCCAACACTGCTCCTCCCCACAAGCACTTCAAGAGAATTTCTAGAGGCGCAGCAGAAGCTATTCTCATCCAGGTGCATGACCCATCCCGGGCAGTATACTACACGTTTATTAATTTCACTCGTGCAGAAAAAAAGGCACATCAACTACAAACAATGACAGATCTCCCCTGGATTCTGGGCCTAGAGCATATTCTTTCTAACCCTGCTGGCTCGGACGTCCTCTCCTCATGCAAAGAGAGGAGTGTGAGTGTTTCACAACCTCGCTGAAGCGATGTCAGCGACGCCACTTCGCCCGTCACTCTCACCCGCGGGTGCTTGGCTGACACAAGGCAGACTACGCAGGGACCTCCCCTTTCCCCGGGGTACTGAGTCACCGCCACAGTGTTGTGGGAGAAACACTACAAAACACAACAAAACCTCCCCAACCAAACAAGAACAAACCAAACCAACAAGGAAAMGAAATTAATTGCAAGCCCTTTGCCCCCGAAGGCCGGCCGGTGTTTGCTCTATAGCTGCGCTCCCCCGCACCCACAAACGGCCCCGGCCCCTCACGGACGGCCACTCGCGGGGCCACCACGGCCCACCCGTGGTGCCCTCTTGACCCACCGGCTGAGGCCCCCGCCCTCGGCCGCAGGCCCGTCCCGGAGGGATGGAGCAAGGCCGCTGCTCCACAGCATAAACGACCGACCCTGGGACTGCCGCCGCCTCTGCCCGGTGTCCCCGGCCCCCACCTACCCCTTTGAGGGGGCCCCGAGGACCCGGGCCGGACCCGGGCCAGGGCTCCACTCACCCCGCCCGCCGCCGCCACGGCCAATCCTGCCGACAGCAGCGCCCGCGCCGACCAATCATGAGCCAGGGCGGAGGGCAGCGGCCAATCCCGAATGGGGGACGGAGCCCGGAACCTGGGGCGGGGCGCGGCGGGGAGCCGGGACTGGGCCCAGCCGGGCCGGGAGTGAGGGAGATGGGGTCCCTTGAGTTCCCGGGGATGGGCTTTCAGCCGCTGTTAACCACTGCCACTTTTAGCCACAGCCTTATAGGATTTGTCGTGATTTAACCACGGGAGCAGCCCAGCGCGGCTCCCTCACTCCCCACCAGCAGGATTGGGGAGAGAACTGAAAGGGTGCAAACTAAAAAGCCTCAGGTTGATATATAGACAGTTATAATAGGAAAAGCAAAAGCCACGCACCCAAGCAAATCAAAACAAGGAATGAATTCACTGCTTCCCGTGGTTGGGCAGGTGTTCAGCTATTTCCAGCAGAGCAGGGCCCCATCACACTAACGGTGACTTGGGAGGACGAACCCCGTCAGTCCAAACATCTCCTCCTTCCTTCCTCTTCCCCCCACTTTATACACTGAGTCTGGCCTGGAATATCCCTTTGGTCAGTTTGGATCACCTGTCCTGGCTGTGTCCCCTCCCAACCTCCCATGCACCACCAGCCTCCTCACCAGCATGGCAGTGAGAAAAGCAGAAAAGCCTTGGCTCTGTGCAATCTCTGCTCAGCAATAACAAAAGCATCTCTGAATTATCAACCCTCTGTTCAGCACAAAATCAAAACACAGCCTTATACTAGACACCTAAACACAGTCTCTAAGCTTTCAAACACATCCTATGAAGTGAAGAAAACTACCTCAACCCAGTCAAAACCAGCACAGACTTGACTATTCATTTTTATTAATATTAGTTGCTCATCAGGGAAATCTCTCAGTGCCAGCTTTGTGTGGAATAGTTCAACTAGATTGTTTGACACTTTTATCAGCACAAGTATTCCTACACTCTGTTCCAATAATAAACAGAGTCAGTTCTTGGAAAATAAAAAAATAAAAAAGTATTAGATGGTGGCATCTTCTTTTATCTACAGCAAAAACTTTTTTTGGCTGTTCAGTATTTCCATGTTGGGTACACTCTAAATGGCTATGAATTAATCATTTATGAACACCAATATCTATCTATTGAAACATGACAACCATGAAAGAGAACAAACTTCATCTCCAAAGAGGAAAACAAGTGAATACTGTGCCTAAGGAAACGTGACTTCTATTAATGTAGCCCATATTTGTGCTGCCATTCTGCAAAAAAAATSCAACAATCAAACTCCTCCCTTTCTCCCTTACATCATCAGTTCAGTTCTCATTTTTAGTCATTTTGCTCTTCTGTGTTTTCTGTCATTATTTTTCATGTCCCTCCAGTTTAAGCAAGAGAAGTGATAGGATGCACTGCAGCTAATTTCTAGTTTTCTAATACCTTGACCAGTACGTACAATGCCAGCTGCCAGCCAGGAAGCATCCTGAATGGCTAACTGGGGAGTTCAAGCTCCACAGAAATCCTGACTTTCTCATGTACATAGCTGCTAATTTTTTGCAGAACTTACAAAAAATCTAAGTGTCTTGAAGACGGTCACCTGACTTATAGGGATGAAGAAAAAGCAGAGGCATTAAATTATTTCCTTTTTTTGCTTCAGTCTTTCGTAAACTAACAGGCCTTGTGTGGCCTGGTCCCCTGAGTTGGTACCACCAGTGTACAATCACATTCCACTCCTGGACACTAAATTGTAAGGAACCATCAAAATAATGTTCACAAGTCCGTGGAGTCTGGTGGGATTTATTACAGGGTACTGGTGGTTGTTATGGCATGACTCCTCTTGATCATCTAAAAGGTCTTGAGAGACCAGGGAGGTCCCCACAGACTGGARGTTGGCTGTGTTTTTCCAATTTACCAAAAAGGGTGTGAGGGAGGACTCAGAGAATGACAGATCTGGGGTCTAACCTCAGAACTTGGGGAAGTTTTGGAGAAGAACATACTGGGTACCACTGGAAGACATTCAGAGAACAGTTGCAATCTTCAGGCACAGTCAACATAGATTCAGAAAAGAAAAGTCCTGCCTAATTTTTATCCTTCTATGCTAAGGTCACCTGCCCAGAGG
Source organism: Alauda arvensis (assembly GCA_902810485.1). Taxonomy (NCBI): domain Eukaryota; kingdom Metazoa; phylum Chordata; class Aves; order Passeriformes; family Alaudidae; genus Alauda; species Alauda arvensis. The sequence continues at coordinate 15,714 of CADDXX010000692.1, forward strand.
ATGAAAGGAAGGCTTCATCCAAAGTGCATGTTGGTTTTTTGGATTTTAGTAAGGCTTTTGACACTGTGCCTCAGAACATCCTTCCAGACAAGTTGTCCAGCTGTGTGATGGGAAGGTACAAGCTTCACTGGGTGAAGGACAGGGATCAAGGCGTTGTTATGAGTGTTGTGAATGAATCTGACTGGCTGCTAATGCTGTTTCTCAGGTCTCAGTGCTAGAGCCACTTTCATTCCATATAGTTATCAATTATCTGCACGCAGGAATTAACAGATTTGCTGATGAAATGAAACTGAGACCCTGGGATTGAGTAACACCAGGYACAAATCTGAATCGGGAGAGGATTGGCTGGACAACAGCTCTGCAGGAAGGGGTTTGTAGGTGCTGGTGKGCAGCAGGCTTCACCTCAGTCAACAAGAGGGGAAAGCCCATGCTGGGGTGCATCAGACACAGCACAGTCCAACAGCCAACAGAGGAAATTGTCCTGCTGTACTCACTGTTGGTGAGACCTATTCTATTCTATTCTATTCTATTCTATTCTATTCTATTCTATTCTATTCTATCCTATCCTATCCTATCCTATCCTATCCTATCCTATTCTATTCTATTCTATTCTATTCTATTCTATTCTATTCTATTCTATTCTATTCTATTCTATTCTATTCTATTCTATTCTATTCTATTCTATTNATTCTATTCTATTCTATTCTATTCTATTCTATTCTATTCTATTCTATTCTATTCTATTCTATTCTATTCTATTCTATTCTATTCTATTCTATTCTTCCTTTTTTTCTAAAATCACTTTTGCTAGAAACAGATGATGGTTCAAAACTATTAGAGAGGAGTGCTTACAGGCTTGTATGCAGACAGACTTACAGAAAGGCAAGTGTTGTGAATGAATCTGACTGGCTGCTAATGCTGTTTCTCAGGTCTCAGTGCTAGAGCCACTTTCATTYCATATAGTTATCAATTCAGATATTTTGAGGCAATGATGTGAGTTATTCAAAAAGATCAAGATAGGCTAGTGTTTGTAGACTACCTCTGCTATTAGTAGAGCCTAAATCCCTCAGCAGCAGAGGATACAGCTTTTCAATTTAGGCTTACATTGAATAAACATCCTCTTAAGGAATCAACCCCCAACACCCACAGACTGGCATAAAAGGAAACAGGAGAAATGAGGCACTAAAGGTTAAAATGGTCCTCTGTGAATTCTCAGAATGGTGCAGCAACTCATCATTCCATGGCAATGCAAGAAGTTTTGGCTGAAAATGTCTGTCTAAATAGAGGAATGCTACTACTGTGCAAACATTTTGCTTTTGTACTTTTAGCTGAGGAACAAGTGAGAATTCTTTCTGGAGACTTGCTTTGCTGATTGGTGGTTATACTTGAGTAAAAACAAAGCACAAAAGTCCATTAAGTCTCTTCCAATGAATTTTTAATGGTTGCATAAGACCCCTCTGATGCAACTGATGCATCCATGCTATCATTCATGTTGTATTCAAAGGACTAAATAAACACATAAATAGAAGGATCTGTGCAGGTAAGAGTTTAGTGTTTAATAATTTTTTAAATCTTTAAAGCATATAGACAATGTGGTTTTTTTCCTCAGGAAGCCTGTAAGGAAACTGTAGCTTCTCATAGGGATGCTGCACTCAGAAAGAYCACTGTATCAAGATCACTGTATCAAGGACTGCAACCTCTTTTTCCGCCTCTAGATTATTATGCTTTATAATGAGAGGGAAAAAATTTGATGATCAAATTCATCCTTCCTTACAGAGGATTTCAAAGAAAACTGTGACAGAGTACTGTAAGGCAAACATGAAAATATGATTCTATAGTAATGCTGTGTAAGACCAGGCAGATATTTTCCTTATAGGGAAGATACATTTTAGTTTTACCTTAAGACTTAAAAGGAAAGGCCCKACAAACTTCTATGCTCCCCATTGGCTTTATGCCAGGACAGAGGCATGGATAGGTCTCTTTCCTGTCTTTCAGCAATGTAGCTGTTCTCTATTGGGCAGCTTGCCAAGGACACTGCCTCAACCATTAGATACTTAATGGATACACAAAGCCCCTCGTGGCTTTTTCGGGGTGCTTTACTTGGTGCTATGGTCTCTCTGCGCTTGTGTACAGCTTATTTTTATTTGCATTATACTGTTTATTATTTTCTCCTTTTATTAAAACCTTTTCTGTTACAAGGAAGAAGTGGTCTCGCTCTCATTAAGACACTCTGTGAGGTGCAGGCACCCTCAGATACTTGATGCATCTCCACGTGGCTCACTCCACGCTGGCCACGTGCAAGAATGCATCATGATTCCTGTAAAAAAATTCTGCTGTAAACTGCCATGCCTATGTGCTTTCTTGATGGCTCCCATTTTCTCTGCAGAAATTTTGTCCAATAGTTTCCAAGAATTTTCTTTTAATTTTTTTTTCAGGTGCTTGCTATTCCTGTGGATGAATAGCAGCTTCAATTGGAATTGTTATTCTATGTTAGGAATGTCGTACAATTGCTTATTTCAGGATATTTCTGAGCAAACAAGATATTACATGTACTTCACAGCAGAGCAAATATTTCTTAGAAGCATGAAAATTATTGTATGCGCATACTACAAGTGATTTATTTAGGTGCAGTTACTCAGAGGCATCCCCCAAACTCTGAAATTAAAGGACAAGAAGCTTTAAAAACACCAGTAACAAATACAGAACTGCAAGTGAAACGTTGTTTCCAGAAAATTCAGATGGTTATAAGTTTAGGAAAGCATATTGTGTTCCAGTTTAAAACACAGATAATGCAAATATAATCCCATGTGACACAAGAACAAGGAAACATTTAGTTTATTAAACTAAAGGTATAAAATTTTAAACTGGTTAAAATAATTTTGCTGACACATTATAAAATTAGCCAAGGTGTATCTCTGCAAGGAAGCATTACTTTAAAATCATGTTATTTAAAACTGTCATTAAGAACAAATGTCTAGCAGAATATAAGGTATACTTTGCAAATTATAGAGATAATGTCAACATCTAGGTTTACTTTGGTATAAATAACAAATGCACACAAATTATGGAAGAAATTATTATAAATCTATGTCCAGAATTTTAGATTTTAAAGTATTTTTAATTAAGAAGACTTCATGACTAAGTTATTTCCTGCCCTCATACTTCAGAGTATTTCCCTAAGGTCCTTTTATTCCTGCTGCTCTAGCAAAGACTTAATAAGATTTAAGTTTTTTCTTCATTCACTGTGGCAATTTCTATGTAACAAAACATTAATTTCTGTATTAAAATCAATTAAATAGTCCTGCAAATAGACAAAGATACTAAACTAGCAAATAAAAATTATTTTTCTTCTTACAGCTAAAATCACTTCCTTTGCATGGCACTAGGACTCAGCCTACTGAGCTGCTAAACAAACTATCTACTGTTTCAGATGCTTTTACACCTCCAAAAGCAAAGCAAAACAAAAATGTAACAAATGAAATATGGTTTTGTTCCAGGTCACATTATCTAGATAATCCATTTAGATGCTAAAACACAACTGTAAGGTATAAAATACTGTTCATCATTTGTGCTGAACATTTAAACCAGGTATGAAAGAATAGCAATATTTAAATGATTGTTTTATTGGTAACATGTGGCTGTTCGCAGCAATTACTAACTGGTTAATAAATGTATGTTCTATATTACACTAGAATAGACTAGACTAGAAGTAGAATTTTCAGATGTGACATAAAATGATCATCCAGTCCAATTGCCTGACCCCTTCATGCTTGACCTACAGGTAAAGCGTGATATGAAGGGCATTGCACAAATACCTATTAATCTATGGAGTAGAGACTCAGCCATGTTCCTATCATCTAGACCTCCTAAAATACCTGTTGATATGGTTTAGCAAAACCTAAGCTCTGAAGGATAACTCAGATTAGTAAATTAAATACTAATTAACAAAAATTCCCAAGGCAAGCATAACAAATTAAGGTTTCATTAAAGAGGCAGAATAGTCTACATATATTGTATCTTACTTTAATATATCAGGATATACACAGGCTATAAAGTATGAAAAAGTTATTGCATGCAATCTCTCCATCTCTAAAAGTACTTTCTAAATAAAAGCTCTTTGTCATTTGAATTCCTACCAAAGTCTCTGATTAATTCAATTCATTTGGCAGTGATATGTTGAATCAACAAATAGACCCTAGCAAACAGGGTCTAAAAACAATGTATTAAAAACCCAATAAAACACCTCCCCACAAAACCTCCAAAATTCCACAAAAAGCTGCTACACAAACAAGTACTCTACTAGTTATGGATCTGAGGGTCTATTAATCAGTACACAGATATATATCCTGTTAATCCATCCAGACGGCACATGTTAGGATTRCAATTCAAAGGGCTTTAGTCAGGAAAACCTTCTTCATCACGAGAGCACTCAAAGAGATGTAGAAGGCCTATGCACAGACAAGTCAAAGGTTCCCTTACAGTTGTGGAAATATATACCTTCTTCCTAAATGACAGTACTTTTAAACGGAAGCAGCCAACCTTTTCTATCCTGAACAAAAGAATGTTAAAAGACAAGTAATTTCTTTTATACATCTTTTTCAACTAGTGTAGCAGCTACAGCTGCTGCTTCAAACTTGATATGTCCTAGGCATGTAACACTTGTTAAAACTAGTTGTGAAAGATCCAACAAAAATGGGTGAAATAAGAGTTTGTAGCCAGGCAAGACTGGTCCCCTCTTCCAGATGTCTCTGGTGTGTTGCTGTGAATCTGTAACACAATAAAATAGTAACACTGCATCCTGTAGGCACACTGAGAGAAATGAAAAGTGCCACAATGATTAATTTGGTTTGCCAGACGAAAAAAAAAAAAAAAAAAAAGGAGAGATTCTAGGATTAGTTTATAAATATATAGCAAGATATCTCAGCCACTAGTTTCAAAAGTCTTTTTTTTGTGGCCATTTTTAGTAAGTGAGCCAGCTTAATTTGAAGCCCTAACAACTGTGCCAAAATGGATAACTTCTGCTTTTCAGAATAGAATTATAATTTTTTTGTACCAAAGCCCAGAGTAACTGAAGCAATTCTCTGGGGCTGACTGAAGTATAGCATGTATTTCTATGTATGTTATGTCTCCAGATTTTGGCACAAAGTCAAATTTGTCAGGTCTGTGAGTGTGAACATCATCTGGTATTTAGTTGACTGAGTGAAGAGGTTGAAGTGAAGGGTGAAGAGCTGTTAAGAGTCCAAGGTGGGCTCTCCCACCAGTGCAGTGAGGAAAGCTGGAGGGAAGGACTTGTCTGTAGTTCCCCCGGGGGGCATTTCTAGCTTGGGTTTACTGCTGGTGGGTTTACTGCTGGTGCCACAGCTGTGCAACAGCTGGTCTGGGCACAGTCCTGGAYGTTCCCCTGTTTGGCCCAGAAGCTGGACCCTTGGAATGAACTTTCCAGCTYAGCCTCACCCCGGGCTGTGTCTGACTGGATCAGCTCTTGACCTTAATTCTGAACTCTGTGATTTTTTCAGTTAGGTCACTGCTCCCAGCTGAGTTGCTGTCACACTTGGCTCCTGRCTTGCCTTCCTTCCCTGAGCAGTCAAGCCTTGCTGTGCCCAATGCAACTCTGAGAAACTGATTTGCCAAAAAGAAACAATTTTGGAATTTAAGGCTAGCAGTTTTTTCTTGAGCCAGAGAGATATGCTATGAGTTTAATACATTAGAAGCCAGGTACGTTAAGAGGTCTGCCACACTGTCATTATTGGTATCATGAAAATGATTAAATTTAAGTATAAATCCTGGCCTWGTCAAGGACAAAGAGACAAAATTTTGGAAAGCTCCTCAAAACCTCAACACAAGTGCCTTGTCAATTTGGTTGCATAAGGATTTCTGCTGCTCAGAGAAGATAAAAATTACTATTCCAAGCTTGAGGAAGATAAAGATTACCTTTCTCAAGCAGTCTTAGTGAAAAACATTCCTCTGTCTAAGGATCTCCAGTCCTCAGCCTCGCTTTTAGCAAAAACCATAGGAGAAGGGGATTTTGTCTTGGCTAATGGATCTGGCATGTATTTGTAAGTATTGAACTAAAATCTGCTTTTAGGTGCAGAGGCACAATTTCAAGAATAGACAACATTGATGCATTTTTACTGCAGTTTTGGTAAAGGCAGTACAACCCTGGGAGTTGTATTCATGTAATTGACAGTAAAGTTTGAACTACTGTACTTTTTTCCAAATTCCAAATTTCCCTTTCAGTCTTTTTTTTTTTTTTTACACACTTGAATACACAATAAATACCCTTCTCCTTCTTGAAATAATGGATTATATTAATTGAGAGAAGGGGRACTAATGCATTAAGGCATTCTTTCATTTACTAGCTGCTGTGGGTGAAAAAGACTTGATCCTAAAATGGTAAGAAAGTAACTGTATAAGTTGTGTAGCTGCTGCAAGCTTGTCTTTCAAACCCTTGTATGCTATATTTATACAGAAAGTTCTACAAAATTCCCCCATATTTTAAAACTGCCTACTTTTTTGTTTTTTCCCCTGTGAGGATACATGTCCACAGAGAATTGATTGTTAMTTTTTTTTATTATGAGTGAAATGGGATTTTTTCTGTCTTCAGCTACTGAAATTGAAGAATCTCCACACAACACACTGACACCACTTTGTAGGGCTGTGAAACTATTTTTTACTTCTTCTGGATACTTTTTCTTACTGAATCTAGGTGATGCTAAGAAGTTTTTAAACATAATCATATGTAGAAAAAAGAGGTCTTGGCTTAACAAAGAGGAATAAAGTTATTTTAGATAATAAATGCACATATCTTACCCTGTAGGTATTGGGGTCAAGGTTTTCCAAAAGATTCAAGAGAGGTGCATCCTTCCTCCAAAAAGAGCAGCTTAAATAGATTCTGTTCCCTCCTACCTTTTARTATGTTTTTGTTCAAACTCAAGACTGTCTGAATCGTTACAAGTTGTTCTCTGCAGGAAGTGCTATAGTGAATTTTCATGTGAATGGTTAAGAAGGAATTTGGGTGTCTCAATATAATTACACATCCCGAAATTATGGAGCCTCAGCTCATACCACCCCAGAGAAACTAGGACTGCCTAACACTGATAACATTGCTGCACAGAAAACACCACAGAGTCCTCCCTCCCTGACACTGCACAGCAGAAATGTGTAAGATACTCTGGCTGAAGTCACAGACAAAGTCTGTACTTGTTTCAGAAACAGAAATTTTTATCCCTTTAAGATAAGGCAAAGAAGGGCAAATATTGTGGCAATGAAAACTAATTTAGAAAAAGGGTAAAATCTGTCGGTTTTCAGATATACCTTCATCAGAAAGCTAACTGATCAAAAAATTGACATGGCCTACTGATTAGAAAGTTCAGGTAATCAAATTCCATGGTTAAATATGTCATATCTGCAGATTGGTTTCCCAGTTAATCTGATTACTTGTCTGTCTGCCTCAGAGTTTTTGCAAAGGCAGCAAGCAGAACAGACTTCATTGTGAAAACACACAGTCCACAGTCCATGTGGAATAACTCTACTGTTAGTTCAGCATCAGTTCTTTCATCCACAGGAGGCCTGACCCATCAGTTCTTCTCTTCATACCACAACTAATTTAAGCATGGTACAAACAACATAATTAACAGAGGAACTGAAAATTCATAATGGAAACTTTCCAGATTAAATAATAATGGCATAAAGCATTTGCTAGAGTTTGCTAGAGTTTGATTTTTCAGCAACCAGAACCAAGGAATTATTACAGGAATTATCTTGCTACTTACCTTCATTTTGCTTCAGTAACAGCACCTGCAAGATCTTATTGATGTAACTAGCAAACCAGATGGCAACTTTGCTAAACTGGGGGGGGGGGGGGGGGGGGGGGGGGGGGGGGGGGGGGGGGGGGGGGGGGGGGGGGGGGGGGGGGGAGGGGGGGGGAGGGGGGGGGAGAGGGGGGGGGGGGGGAGGAGGAAGTGATTAATTTTTTATACAGTCATTGTGTAGAATAACTGGAGAATATTAAACTGGATGTACATATTGATATCATACCACCTTGTTATGTTTTGTTGATAATCTACTCTGCTATTGATTGCTACATACTTCCCTATCCTTTAGAATCTGCTGGCTGTGTTAGTATCTTCTATGTGTAAAACATCAGGAGATCATTGGCAGAATCTAAAAGTTATGCATGGCTTCTGCAACCCTCACAGATCATGCTGGGAAAGCCAAGTCTGTTTTGTTTATTCTGTTACTTGCTTCAAGCTAATTTGTTTCCTGGCAAAAGAAAGTGGCATATATAAACAGTCTGAATTTTCTTTATTGAGCTCATAATCTTCCCCGGCCAGTCAGATTGCTTATTTAAACTCAGCCAGTTAATAACTATATAAAACAGAGTTATCTTACTTGAAACAATTTCTGTAATGTGCAAAATTATGCCCAACTTTCTTCATCCATTTTTACTGCTTCTGTACACTTTCAAATATACTGTGTTGATTTTCCCAGAAACAGTATTTTAATGTATCATCCAGGAAATAAACAGTGAAAGAATGTTTTCACTGCAGCAACATCTCATCTAATTTTAAAGGAGAAAAGCCTACCAACAACCATTCTACTCTTTTATGAACATATAAGTTTAGGCATTTTCCATGTACTCTGTATGTAGGCATGGAAAGGCTACCAGTCAGGTCTGATTAAGAAGCTGTATCACAGGACATGTTTTAAAACATAGGATTTAGACCTTTGAGACTCAGAGATGACATTAGGGAATGAGATCCAATAATACTGTCCATATGTAAACAGAAAATAAATATGGTGGAAGTAGTGTGGCTCTCTGCCTTAAGAAACAGGCTTTAGGGAGAACTCATCAACAAATCACACAGAAGGCTGGTTTTCAGAATTTCCCAAATCTTATCTCTTCTGTAAAAAAAATAATGGACTATATAATTGCATTATTATATGTGGATAATCTATAGATTTTAGGACCTTATTGTTCAAAGTGAACATAGAAAACACTGAAGCCTGCTATTACAAGGAGAGTTAGAATAAAATACACTGAATCCTCTCACAAAACTTTCTATATCAACAATTAAATCTGGAGTGTCATATATTTGAGCAGTATTTAAGAAACCCTGGTGATCTATTCTGCTTGCAAAGACTCTGGAATTCCTGAATACATACTCTGAATGAATTGCAAACCAGTGTATATTTCCAGCTTTTAGGGCCTTCTTATGTAAAATTTTAAAATAACACTATATGCTGTTGAAAGAGAAAAAAGTTAAATGCTGAAATTCCAAAATGGAATTTCTCAGTTTTGCCTTATGAAATAATCGCCTTACATTATACATTTCTAAATGATTTTTAGATAGAGGCATTTCTGTGGAGGCAKTAGTTCTGAAAAACTGGTATTTTAAGAAGAAAGATAATTTTCAAACATCTCTGTGCTGCATTTCCTTCACCTGTACGAATATGCAAACATCATAGCCAAATGTGAATACTTATTGTCTATTATTACCTGGTTTATGTTTTCTGTTGTTTCAGACAAAAGGAAACATAAATGTTTGTCCCAGCCCCAAAGAGCTTGCAGCGTCAAGGTGAAGAGCCAAGAGAAGAGCATTCTTACAGTACAAGAGAAGAATGTCACCTAGCAATTGGCCATTTATGCTCAGCATAAAATTTTAGAAATTGAAGAGTTTTTTGCAAAATATTCAGTATGCAATGCATTTCTACAACTTAAGACCAATAGTCAGCAGCCTCCTGTGCATTTCTCTCCAAATTGCAGCCAATTATTGTGCTGAAAGTCTATCCCCCCCACTTACAGCAGAGATCCATAAAGGATCAGGGGGTGAATTGCACTGCTGTCTAATTGGGCCCGTTARCATGCTATGTCAAGGTTTCCAGCAGAGTCTCCATACACACTTTATCCCTGTCATTAACAAGAAGGAATGCTAAAAGTTAAGTCTGAAGATCTGACACAGCCTACGGACTATCACAATGTTCCAAAGCACCCAGCTATTAAACAAGACAAAACTGTGAGGTTTTGGTCACAGATGAAGATGTTTAGTAGCAGATCTAGGTTTTAGTCTTTGAACTGCAGATATGCAGGGGTGTGGGCTGCCCCGAGACCAATTCTCAGAGGCGGTGGCTGTAGCCACTGTGAAATGGCATTGTCAGCTCCAGGAGGAAACCGCCACAATCTGGAGAACATGGCTTGGATCCATTGCGGCTCACAGGAGAAAAAAAGGGCCAGCTTTTGCTGAACTCCCAGCCACCAGCACCTGTTTWGGAGCCTCGGCCTTGCTGCAGCTGCTGCCATAGATGTTTTCCCGGCCGAGTACTGAGAGTCTATCGCTCTTGGGGTAGGGCCTCTTCTTCTGCAGCAGGGATGTGTTTCCCTCTGCCAGGTGAGGAGAAGAAAAGCCTGCTCCTGGGGCGCGGGCAGCAGCCGCTGTCGGAATACCATGAATTCCCTGGATGCAGGGCCCGGGCGGGCTCCCGGCCCCACCCCGGCAGTGGCCTCGCACGGCCGCCAGGTGACGCCGCGCGGCTGCCGTGAGGGCGCGGGGTGCCCCCGCCAAGGCCGGGCCGGGAGGGGAGCACGGACAGCCTTAATCAAATAGTTAAAGAAACAAATAAGTGAAGGAATGACAGCTAGCCAGATAAATAAATAAATAAGGATCGAACTCTCTTTTGTAAACCCCGTCCCTTCCTTCTTACCTCCGTGAAGTTTTTCTTGCTCTCAGGCAAATCCATGTTGTCTTTCTGGAAATGCTGATTAGGACACAGTGACAGGAAAAATGAGCTGTTTAACGGAGAAAGTTGTGTTCCCGGGCTCTGCCTGGGAATGTGTGGCAGGACATCATACCCAGGGACACTTCACATGCGCAAGCAGAGGAGCTGTGGAAGGTGTGGAGCAGCACCTGTGCAGCTCTTACTGCTGCAGTATGGATTATACATTCTTTTGATGATTGTGTTTGATAATGCTTATCTACCATTTAAGTTTCTTCAGGGGTGAGATTTGAGATACATAATTTAATCCACATTTTTCAGAATATGGAAAGTATCCAAAGCATTATGGCACAAGCAGGTTAAAATGCTGCAATTTCATGACACTATTATGATTTAGCTGCCTTTTTTTTTTTTTTTTTCATGTCCAGAGAGTATACAAATACCATAGCTGACAGCCAACTTGTGCTACGTCACAGCATAAAGAGGATTACACATATAGATTACAACTCTTAACATACCATGGAAATATCTAACACAAGCAATTTAYATCAGAACTGGAACTGCTGTTGGAAGTTTTTGAGTAAGTCTGTGATTCTCACAGGGCTCACATCTGCAGGAGATGAAACACAACATGGAGAGAACGCCCACAAAGTGCTTGGCTGTGTATTGCTGAGCCAGCAAAAACAGTAACAATTGTGCATGATGTCACTGYTTATCTCTAGGGCCCCTGTGATAATCTAATGCTGCCGTTGCCATGGGATTCAGGCATATGCTTRAAATCCATAAAGGCAACATTCCATGAGTCAAAAGACATTGTTTGACAGGCCAAAAACTTAGTATGCTGCGAAGTCTGCAAATTAGGAAGTTGGAAATAAGCACCTAGGGCTTCCAAGATGGAAGAAAAACTCTTGTGGTGAGGAGTTTGTTTAAAAAAATTATTTGTCAGTTTGGTGTTTTTTAATGCAGAACAAAGTTTGTGTGAAATTCTTCAGCTGAGTGAATGGCATTACAGCAGTAGCACAGCTTCCTCTAAAAAATGAGAGAAGGTTAGAAATMATTTGTGTGTAGTAGGACTTTAGCAGTCCCTTCTAACTTCCTGACTTTTGGATGTTCCAGAGCATTTGGCAGAGAAAGATGCAAGTACATGGTGAAAACCTCTGTATAGAGAAGTGTGAAGTGCTGTGTAAACACACTAACATTAGTGTCAGCTGCGACAGAGTCCATTTTCTTCATAGTAGCTAATAAAATAATTGTGGATTTTGTTTTGAATGTGAAAATAATGTTCCTAACACACTATGTTATAGTTGTTGCTGAATAGTGCTTATCTTTAGTCAAGGACTTTTCAGTCTCATGCTCTGCCAGTCAGGATCTGTAGAAGAAGCTGTCTGGGAGCATCGCCAGGACACCTGACCCAAACTGGCGAAAGGGGTATTTCACGATATAGAATGTCATGCTCAGTATATGGGATTGGCTGGGAGAAGGTGGCTGCTCTTTGAGGATGGGCTGGACATCAGTCAGCAGGTAGGGAATAATTGTAYTGTGTATTTCTTGTTTCTCTTGGGTTCTGTTACTTCTCTCTCTCTGTTTGGCATTACAATTTTTTAATTATTGATTTTATTATTGTTATATTGGTTTCAATTATTCTTATCTCAACCCATGAATTTTACCTGTATTTTCCAATTCTCCTCCCTACTAGGATGGGCTGGGGGGAGTGAGCAAGAGGCTGAATGGTATTTAATTGTTGTCTGTTATTCAAGCATGACAATTAAGTATTAAATTTAATAGTAGTTTTTAAACTTTATTTACTTAAATTTAAAGTAGTTTTTTAACTACAGCCATTCTTTTTCAATGCTCAAAATATATTTRTTAGCCAGAGAGAGGCTGTTAAACTCAGAGGATGTTAAGCATAATGGGAATCTCATTAATGGTCATTCACCCTGTTGCAATTAGCAGACAGTGTGGGTAGTTAGCAACTTTTGTTTGATTTCTGCTGCTGATTGGTGTGCTGACTTTTTCTGGAAATAATACCAGAGAATTCTAAAGATGCTGCATTAGGACAGTTAGGAGGATTCTGAGGACACTGCTGACCGCTTACTTGTATTTCACTTGACAGAGTCAGAGAATGCTTTGGGTTCGAAGTGAGCTCACACATTATCTACCTCCAACCCCTGCAAAGGGCAGATTCACCTTCCATGGGCAAAGACATCTTCCACTGGACCAAGGGACTCAAAGCCCCCTCTAGCATGGCCTTGAACATTTCCCAGGTACARGCATCCACAACTACTCTGGGCAACCTGTTCCAGTGCCTCACCCTACTCACAATGCAGAATGTCTTCCTAAGATCTTTCTAAAACTATCCTCTGTGCTTTTAAAACCATTCTCCCTCCCCTTGTCCTGACACTACATGCTCATTGTAAAAACTCCCTTTCCAGCTACCCTGTAGCCTTTTTAGGTGCTGGAAGGCTGCTAAAAGTTCTCCCCAGAGTCTTCTCCAGGCTAAGCAGGCCTCAACTGTCTTGGCCTGTCTTCATAGGAGAGGTGCTCCAGTCCTGTGATCATCTTCATGGCCTTTCTATTAATGTCCTGCTCCAACAGCTCCATGTCTTACCTATGCTGGGACCCCAGGGCTGGAGGCAGCTCTGCAGGTGGGGTCTCATGAGAGCAGGGAAGAGGGGCAGAATCCCCTCCCTCCCCTGCTGCCCACAGGGCYAAGAACACGCTTGGCTTTCTGAGTGGCTGGCTTATGTCCAGCTCTCACCCCCAGTGTCCCCAAGTCCTCCTGGGCAAGGCTGCTCTCAATCCATTTGCTGCCCAGCCTGTGTTTTTGTTGTACTTGGAATTGCCCCAGCCCAGGTGCAGGACCTTGCACTTGGCCCAGGGAGACTTAATGAGATGCACAAATCTCTCTGTTTAAATGCATTGTCCAACCAGGTTGAAATCTTGTGGCCTCTTTGTCTTTACTTTCCCTTTAATTCCCTTTTGTCTTCTTGTAACTCCTCTGTAATCTTACCTTCTGAACTCTGCAACCCATGTCACTCCTTGGACTAAGAAGAGAAACAGATCCCCTTGAAGAAACTCCTCAGGTGAAAAACCCAGTTCAAAACTGCCCCTTTCTTTTTGCAATCTCTGCAGATTTTTGTATCTCTGAGATACAGCCCTAAATCCTAAATTGTCTGTGCACCATCACCTATTTTCTTTCTGAACCTACTTYCTTCCTTTCTTCCTTTCCTGGCTGTCCAAGCCATTCAGATTTCTTCCTCAGGTTTCCTGCTCCCTGTATTTTGCTAACTTCCACTTTTCTTTCAAACTGCATTGTATGCCATATCTGCTTTTCTCATGCCTAATTTATCTTTCTCCATGAGTCTTATATGATAGAATAATTTATTCATTTTGTGATATTTCAATATCATTTTTGCAATATGTACCTTACACTGACTCCCACTACTGTATTGTGTGGAGCATTTTCTCCTTACAGCTAATAAAAAGAGTGGCAAAGCAAGTTAATCAAAAGGAAACAGGACTTTTTTTTTTTTGTTGAGGAACAGTTAACCAGTGAGGTTGCCAGATGGCTCTGAACTGTACTCTCTTTATTTCATATTTATCAAAACCCTTCCCCACCATCCACATTTTCCAGAATTTGACTGCTTTTRTTACTGGGAAACAGCTATGGTCTCCAGCACTGATATCATTCTAAAGGTCATGCTGTTGAGCATGGAAGTTATAGAAAGGGACAAATTGGTTAGGGTTATGAAGAATTAAGAAGGCTGTACAGACCTATCCTTAGAGCCTAACAATTTGTTTGTAATTTCACCATGGGTGTTTAATTTCCAGTTGTTCTCTTGACCAAATATTCCCAACTAGGACTGAATTCAGTCAGGGTGACACAGCAATTTTTTCCACGGAAATTATTCAATTTGAGTTATTTTATGAGCATTTTAATGAGGAACAAAACAAAACAGAATGGCTTTCCTGGAAACTGGAAATCATTTTACAAGAATATTATTTTAAAAAATAGTACTGTAAGTTATGCTTTCTCTGAATTTTAGTGTTATTTTCTGCTACAGGGTATCATGATCTTATTTAGTATGACACCTTGGGAAAAAAACTCCACACCAACAGCAGTTCTTGCATATTTTTTGTCACAAATTTGGTCTCATAAATYTTTGGTTCTTACACCTGTGCTCCTTTCATCATGCAAATACCCTCCTACTGGTATAGTTACAGTTAATTCCTTATGAATAATACTGCTGTACTCAGAGAATAGTGGCATGACATTCTAGGTAATAGGTTGTCCATATTTTGGGCCTAAAAATATGAGAAATTATAGATTGTTTTTTAAATAAAGCTGTTACTGCTGGCATCATTTCTGCATAGTGAATGTTGTATTTTATAATATTGTGAGKTTTTTTTTAAGCGCATAGAACTTGTGAAGTCACTGGACTTTATATATGGTCTCTTAAATAAATTGTGGGTGCATTATAGGWGAACCCTAAGGAGTGTGAAGTGGTGGAAAGATAATTGTCTACAGTTTGCTACTGCAAAGGAGTATCTTGGATCTAGTGCTTGTGAATAGTGACATCCTTGCGATTCAGCACTGTGTTCACTGATTTTGTGGCAGGGACCTGCTGCAAAAATTTAAGGAGCATATGTGAAAAGGATGTGTTTATCAGAAATAGGATGGCAACTTTTTAAACTTACAACAAATGTGAGCTTTTCCTTGTTTTCAATCCACTGTAAAGCTTAATTATGTGGAAGATTCATAGGTCACATTTCAAATTAAAGAAGTATTTAGGAGAGGTTTGGTTTAATTAGGCAAAGGAGCGAGGTGATATACTTTACATGGTTATTATCTTCTAAAAAAATATAGGGCAATTTTACATAATTCAATTTCCTTTCTCAGGATGGCCTTGATAAAATAGTTTCAAAATTATTATTTCCCTTTTATCTAGTTTTCATGAGGATTATGCAAATCTCAAAATACAAAAACCTGACCAGAAGAGGTGTGCATAACTGGGTATGTACTATTTAGGCCTTCAGAAGATACGGGGTGGTGGTTATTATTATTATTATTGTTGTTGTTGTTGTTGTTTTGTTTTGTTTTGTTTTGTTTTGTTGTTTTAGTCTTGTGTTGTTGTTGTTGTTATTTAGAATTTTGACTGCTTTCACACAGAGCTGTAGGAAGATCAGATAGTGCCCCAAGGTGGAAGATTTCTTTGTTAATTTTATTTATGTCTATCATGCCAGTCTGTCAGCAAACTCCAGCCATCTCTAGGAATTAAAGTCAGAGAGTTAACTGTCTCTCAAATTAGATTTCTTTTATGCCATCTAGTCAGACCCATCAGCTGACAGATAGGTTGTGAAGTAGGTTTTCAAATATTTATGATATGTAACCTAATTAAATGTGTTGAAAATGAAAAAAATAATTGAGTGTCAGTAAACAAACTGAATTTATAACCTTTCTATATTGAAAAGGTGATGGTAATGTTGAAGCAAAGCTGAGGTGAGGTGTTGCAGAGGTGCCATGGCAAGCTTTGTATGAGCCATCTTGGGTATCTGAAACCAGGTGATTAAACCCAAACTTCATATGTTTAACTTTCTCTTCAGGAATACTGTTTAAAGTAGACTATAGAACACTAAACTGTTCTCTTAGTTAAAGGAGATTTCTACTGAATAATTTTTTCTCCTTAAGCCACTTGCTGCAGGAATATTTGTGTTTTCTTTTAAAGTGATACTAATGTCAGAACACTGCATTTTCAGTGAAAAAGAATATTTTCTAATTTTAATGCATTTATATGCATTTAACTTTGCATTTATAATATGTATCTTTGTTAGAATGCACCATGGGATATAGATAAAAAAGTTTTCTATTCCAGAGAGAGATAAGCAGTAAYTGTTCACAGAGGTCAAATGTCATCTAAGAACTCTGACAAAATTGTGTTTCATGTCTTTCCTTTATGTCTTGCTTCTGTCTTTCCTCTGTAATTATAAATAGACTACTGCACTGGATCTTRGTTTAAAATGATCCTTCAGAAAAGAAAAACAGTTATTCCATCTAGTATTCTGCAAGCCCTTCAGAAAAAGTGATGTAAATTGTGATGCATCTCAAAAACCCCCCAATGTAAATTTCACAAAAGAACATACACATGCAAATGCTACCCTGTATCCCAAACAAGCTTATTCAGCACTTCAGATGTCAGCATGGCAATGGTTAAAATTAATGTTAAACAAGGAACCTAAAAATATGATGTGCTGTAGATGAGCTGCCCTATTCCTGGAATTTTCTTCTGCTCTCTTGTTTGGCCCAAAACAAAACCAACCAACCAAAAAAACCAAAAAAAAGAGAGAGAGAGAGAGAGAGAGAGAGAGAGAGAGAGAGAGAGAGAGAAGACTGTTAAATATATGTTCACTTGCTCTCTCAAATGTGAATTACAGAAAAAGGAATGATCTTCTAAAGCATTAGAATGGTCAGATCTGTCCATTAGTATCATCCCATCCAAAAGCAGTATGAAAGAAGACAAAAGCTAAACCTATTCAAAAATTTGTATTTTGGTACCTGGYCCAGTAAGCCTGCTAAGCACTGGTGCTGACTTGTGGAGCTCTGTGTTCCTGCAGGATCACCGTATGTGAAGGATCCTTTCAGCTTTCTGGTCTACCTGGGCAGACAGCAAAATTTCTGTGCACTTAGAGGCAGCAAGTGAGAATCCCTTGCTACATTTTTGCTGAATAGGTCAGGTTTCACATGGTGGTGTTGTTGTTGTAGTCTGCATTTCCAATAATAAAGACAGAAAAAAAAGAATTGTGTTCTGCCAGGGGGTGAGGAAGATGACAGCAACAATACTGAATATGCACTACACAGTGCAGGACAGAGCAATACTCACGGACATTCACACRCAAGTGACTGCAGCATTTCTTTTCACCTTTGGCTTTCCTCAGTTGATGTAGGRGATCTCTCCTGGAATTTTTATTACCCACTTATCCTCTAGACTTGGACTGCCTGTCAGCTGCTGCTGCCTCTGTAGTACATTTATTAGAGAAATTTGACATTTGAACTAGTAGCTGTGGTTGCAGGTGGTTTGCTTTGTTCTTGGTCTAAAGGAGCCACAAATTAAGATGGCTTTGCAGCATCTGGATAAACATTGCTTTTTGCTTATATGGAACATCCATCTTTACTGATACCACGTTTACTCTCTGCTGAACACATTGCAAATTTGCATAGGTTAGGTGAGTCAGTAGGTGACAGATTATACTTCCTGGCTTGGGAAAATTTCCTGCCTTCCTCATCTGTTTGTGGATTATTGTTTTCAGTATTGAACCTGTCTATATTTCCTATCTTACCTTACCAGTTTTAAAAATACAAATTAGTATCATCAAACAAATCAGCTGGTGGGTGTTTCCCCACAAATACTGAGTGTTTCTAACTTTTAATATCTATTTCAATCCAATTATGGGGCATGCATCATTGAGAAGAACAAACTAGAGTAGCGTTAAAATGTCATATAGTACTCCCATGATGGGTTTAAATTTGGTACCAATGAGAAAGGAATTAGGTACATCAGTTGGATATTTCACTGAAAGAAGCATGGATAATCTATTGTGTAACTCTTTGTAACACCATATAATGAGCAAATAGTTTTGTTCCTCGAATCATTATAGAAAGAGAAAGATTTTATGGAGCTAGGAAAAAAAAAGTAAAAGAAGGTTTGTGTGGTCTGTGATTTATATGACACTTAATACTCTAAAGAGAATAAAGCACTGGTTTAAGTGACAGAGAACTTAAAATGTGAGGCAAACTTCTTCTAAGCATGCTTTTTGTACCAAGCTGGTATGAACTGTGAGTTTCAGTAAGCATTCCTTCTCTCCTGACAGTATCCCTTGAATCTACAGCCCTGAGCCTATTGGTAAGAGAAAATTATTAGAAGAGGGATGCTTCTAAAAATATTCCTCATCTTTGGTTCTTGCTTATATATCTCAATATCTCTATATCTCCATTGTTAACTTCTCTAAGTGCCCAGTCCTTATCTTAAAGTTAAATGATACACACTACCTAAGCAAGGATTACAGACACTTAAAACCTCAGAAACTATGCTGTTATGGGAGACAGGGAACTCTGTATGTGGGTAGATTCAGACTAAGAAGTGTGTGCAACATTTACCTGACTCCCAACAAACATTTCCAAGAGAACTGAGCTGTAGAAAATGAACCATCTGACTTGACAAGCCTGATTCTCTATGTGATCTTTTGTGTTGGTCTCATCATTCCGGTTTTGGATACCAAGTCTGAATTTGTATAACTTTTTTTTCTGAAATTCTCTCTTCTTCTTCTTCTTGCAAGCAATATGTATATGATACACTTCAGAACATTTTGACAAAGAATGTTAAGTAAATCAAGCAATTTCAAATAAAAGAAAGATGCTGTTTTATATTAATGTATTTACTCTGTACCAGGTTTACAAAACTCCCAGGTCTATTATGAATTATTCTTATTTGACCCCTTTTTTGAGCAGCTATCAAAATCATGCTGGTTTCTACTGTCAGGATTTTTAAACATCTCTCAAGTTTCTCCCAAATATTTCTATTTTGCTAGTAATTAATCATTATTTCTGCCTGTCCTAGGGTGACGTTATGATGTTTGTATCCCCAATTGTCTGTTGAATTTGTGCAGGATGTTGTACTCTGTGCACCATGGTGTTGGATCTTGGGGGGAGGGGGAGACACAGTTTTTTTCAGAGGCTCTGCTCCTCTGAGTGACCTTGAGTGTCTGGAGTTCTTGATAACACACAGCATGAGATGGAGAAGGTTTTTTTCTTTCTTTCTCTTTTGGCAGCTTGCTTTTGCTTCTGCTTCTGCTTCTTTAGTTAGTTAGGGTAGCTAGCTAGTTTTTTTCCTTTGACTTTCTTTTTTTTCCTTTTTTTTGCCTTTCCCTGGAATTAATTCYCTGTTCTAATCTCTCTGGACTGAGAGGACATGGGGAAGCACCAGAGGGCTCACACCTGGGAGCCACAAAGATCCACCTTGCGCAGCAACTTCTCCCAGCACCAAAGAGACTGAGAACACAGCCACCATCTTCAGGGGGAACCTTCTTTCTGAATTTCGTCATCTCTCCAGAGCAACACAAAGTCCTTGTCATCGGGTATTGTTCAATTTATTGTGCTGGGGAGGGCTTGACTTATTGAAGTGCTTTCTCTCTGAGGAAGTTATTCCTGAACCGGCTGGGAGGGGAAGGGAGGGAGTGCCCCTTAGGAGGTATTCTCCCAAAGTTGCCCTAAACCAGAACACTCCCACAGAAGATTAGTATTTTTCTTTCACTTACACATAAATCTAATAGTCATCAAATTTTATTTATATTACGTGAAAAATGAGGTTCACTTTCCTGGTAAAATTTAAAAGGTTTAATAAACAGATAATAGGAGACAGAAATAAAGCGAATTTTACATGGCTGGGTGCTTGGCATTCAGCCAAGAGTACGCTTGTCAGTTCTGGAGGTGCACTTTAAATACTTTTCTTGTTACATAGTCATGTTTTTCTGAAAACTAGTTTTACTTATTCCTGGAACTTTTTGCATGGCCACTCCTTGGGTGTTTCTTGGCTGTGGTTTTAATCCTGCTTCTTTATCACCTCCAGTTTRGGCTTTGGTCCATACTTTCTTCAGATGGCAGGTGCTGATAATTTGGCATATCAATAGCAAGGTCCTCATYTTATGTTCACTGGATGTTATCCCAGCCAAACAGACAGTTCCATTACAAGTCTAACTATATATCAGCTTACACAAAAACCATATCCTTACAGCAGAGTTATTTTAACATTATACAGATAACATTCATCTCAATACTTGCGAAAAACCAATTTTATGAGATATAAGTTGTATCTCTTACATATACAAACTTTCTTGTTTGTAAGATATTGAAAAAGCATTTTCAGAATCTGCTAACTGACACAATAATATCATCTTCCCATCACATCACGCTTTAATTCCTATTGCTAATAGTAAAAATTTTGTTGGTACACCTAGATTAAAAGTAAGTAAAATAATACTATAATTGCAGTAGAATTATGAACATATGGTGATAAAATATACTGTGAACATACTAATAAAATATACACCAAACCCAAACAAGGGAGCCAAAAGCCAAAATAAARTGACACATGTAAAAACGCTGAAAAATGATAAAGCAACCCACATCCAGAAAGGAATCCAGGAAACCACATGGCTTGAAACAAAAGAAAAACAAACTGGGTAATGGAAGACACGCTGTACAGACAAGCAAATAAAAATAGCAAACAATAATATATAGAAATTACTGAAATAGGATATCAAATATAACAAAAGGACTAGTGAGGCACTTTGCAGAAGTGTAGAATTGTTGTATAGATATCTGATAAACGTCTTTCTATTAACAATGCACTATCATGGCTGGCATCTGTTTGAGAAGACAGAAGGGTAGGAAGGAGGACATAGGATAGAAAAAGGAGGAAGATTGCAGAGCTGTTTGAAGAGGCAGTTGCTACTATTCTGTTTTCATTTTCAAACTGGCTCCTAGTGAAATGGTGTCAGGCATATTTCTCACCAGCCCAGGCACCAGAAAAAGAAGACTCCAGCAGACTCCAGAAGAAGGTAAGGAAACGTTTAAGTAACGTAAAGAAATTTTACAAGTTATCGGTATGAAAATTATGATTAATTACACAAACTGTAATTGCTGTAAGATATCAAGATTATGTAAGGCAAGAATTCTAGTGAAAAAAGTAAGAATTTCAATTGCTGATAAAAGGGTTAATGAATCCACTGAAAATTTTACACTTAAGTCCCATTTTGGTGGCTCAAATAGAAGGCTTTATCTTCAGAATTTTAAATTATAACTAATTTTAGCTATTCCATGAATAATGGAATTTAAAATTAATTACATTAGAATTAGAAGCAGTATAAATATGCTGGGCCTATGTTTATTAACATAGTGATGTACAATGATGAAAATGCCAACAACACCTTGTGATTAATCCGTTCTTAAAGAGGTAACCTGCGGTGAACAGCTGGCAAGAAATGTGGTAGTAAAACAGATGTTAAAATCTGGAAGATTATGAGAAAAGAAAGAGGAAGCTTCTGGGTTTTTTGCAGTTTTGCTTCTCTGAAGGTTACGCAGAAGGAAAAGCCAAATAGATTTGTCAGATCTCATGAGTGTTTCAGAAGACTACAAAGCTGTCTAAAGGGGGAGAAAATAGCGCAAGAATTTGCTGCAAAGATTAAAGCAGCTGTTCAGGTATGGTGTTGGGAGTTAGATTTGTTTCTTTTTTCTTGTAGATTTTTTCCCTATAAGTTGCTAGGAAACTAACAGTTGAGTATTTACTTAAGCAAAGTACTTAAGCAAAACAAAGTGGCCAAAGGAGAGGAGTGTCGCACCTGCACACAGTTTTGTCTCTGGGAGTTTCTCTTGGAGGGTTTCACCGTGAGTTTTGGGAGCAGGTAAAGGACAGGGCTGGGGGCAGCTGCTCTCTCGCTCTCAGCATCAGAAGGAGGAAGGCCAAGCTGTTTACTGCAGGGAGAATTCACTGTCACCACCAAAGTCCAGCCATAGGGATGTACCACCATCTGCTCGTGTGCCCAGGAATTCTGAGCTTGCCTTCTCCTGCTCTGCTGGAGCTCAGTGCCTCTGTCMCACCCCCGCTGCTTCTTCAGCACTGCCCTGGGTCTTTGCTACGCTGTAGCCCCGCACCCCCTGCCCTTCCGCRACATCCCGCACTTCCAGCTGCCACTACAGAGCTTCTGATGCATCTCATCCACCAGCCTGGGATTCCTGCTCATTCCTGCTGTTCCAGCTTGGTGCTCCTCAGAGTCCTGCAGGGGCACTAAGGTCAGACTGCCCCGGGGTTTTGTGAAGCAAAGCCTTCCTCCATCCCCTACCGTCTGGGACGAGAAGGCTGTCACAAGGTTCCTGGTTCTATTTTTGTTGTTAATGCCATAGTTATTGTTGTTTGTTTGCCTTGTTCTACATACTGGTAAAGAACKGTTATTCCTACCCCTCACATCCTTGCCTGAGAACCCCTTAATTTCAAAACTGTAATAATTCGGAGGGAGGGGTTTTACATTCTCCATTCCAAGGGGGCCTTTTGCCTTTCCTAGCAGACACCTGTCTTTCCAAACCAAGACACCAGGGAAGTCACAATTTCTAAAGGTGTTTTTGGAAACACTGGATATAACACATCATGCCGTGGTCTCATAAACAAGGTGGTGTTTGGTCATAGCTTGGACTTGATCTTGAGGCTTTTTCTAACCTGATTCTGTGATGCTTCATTCTAAGGTGGTCAATGTGAGCTTGCAAAATATGAATGAGCAAATGACACAGAACAGAATGTCTCATGAAAATAATCCCAGTGTGTGTATCCATGCACTGTGATCTTGTAAGCACATTTTGACTTATCTCAAAACGGCTTTTACAGGCATGTCAGCAGCACTGGTATAATGATGCTGTGCTGCACAGTGCTGTGAGAACCCAAATTAGTTAGGGAACATCTCATTGCTGTAAGATGTGAAAGATACACATAGGRCATTTCTATTCATATCTAGTTGTGGATAGATGTTGCTAATAAACATTGGCAAGATAAAACACTTCCTTTCTTTGAAATGTATCTAGTATTTGACTATGACACATTAAGATGAAACCCCTAAAGGGGTAATTTACCTTAGATTGGCTCAGTATAAAGCTCTTTTGCATTAAAATACCTAGTGCTTGCCAATCTTGGAGATGTTTGAACTGCAGTTTTTATATAATTCACTCCTATGACTAACCAGAAAACAGCCTGTCACTGTGGTTGAGTCAAAGTATATGCAATCGTGGTCCATCCCTGACACTGTTAAGAGGAAAGAAGAACGGAAGAAGCAGTGTAATGGACTGTGTAATTGCCAACAAAATTTCTTTAACTTATATWTAATTTAAAATGCACCCTGAATCAGACAATGTGACTGGTGACTCCTTGTCTCACTCAATCTTTGCTTCACTCTTGGACGATGATAGAAAAATAGTTGCATAGATCACAAGTATAGTTAATACATTTTAGAGCTTCCTTATAAAAGAAAATCATTAACTGATTGACAGCAATATGCTTTAGAAAATCCTGGACACTTTCATCCAGTCTTTGGTCCCAGAATGGTCTTTTCTTACAATATGGATGTTGTGACAAGAGATACAGAGTTAGTATTTCAGATGAAATAAAAATAACTCTGCTTAGATTAGCAAGGAATTTGTCAGAACAAAATGCCAATTTTAGTGGTCAAGACTGCAAATTACTTTTGTTTTGTGTGAGCCTCACAACAAGAAATGACTAAACTGAATATTATTTGCTACTGATTCAGCCTGAGTAATCTTGCAACTGATATACCATAAACTCATTCCATCATGCTGCCCTTGCTGGTAGGTTACATGAATAAATGATTGGAAGTAGCTTCTAAATCCTGGATCTTATTTGTATGGCCAACAGGTTTCACAGAGGAGGAGCAGGACTTACAAAAGGCTCAGTGTGACCAAATAACTGATGACTGGTTCTGAAAGACATGTGAAACAAGGTAAAAAGTAATGGAAACTGGGAAGCTACAAAACACAGGGTGTTGTGCTGAGAAAGTCTGAGATTGCTCCTCTGTCATGACAGCAGGATATGAGAAATTATGGGAGCGTGGCTAAAGGTGGGTGCTTGGTCAGGACTGATGGACCAGATAGGGAGGATAACATCAGACACTCCTTTTCATGGGAGTAAATGAAGGCATGGAGGACTGCTGAGCACCTTGTTATAATGTCTCCTCTATGAGAAATAGTTTGTATTTTTCTTCAAATCAAAGCTTTTTCATATCTCCATAAATCCTCCTTCTCTTTCTGATTAATCCTTCTAATTTTCCAAATATACTCTTTGATATTAAATGCACAGAAAAGAATCTAAATATCCACCATTATGTTAATTTAAATTAAAGATACACATTTTTAAAGAAAAAATTTAAAATTAAATTAATCTAAAAGTTAAGGCTTGAAATTACTATAACCTTGAAAATTTATTTCAATAAATCAAGTTATGTGCTATACCCATGACCTTCTTCAGATATGAAAATTAAAGGTTGCATAACTACTTACAAAATCAGAAAGTTGGGAACTGTTTAAATTTTTAAGTCGGGTCAAGTTTTATAACCACATCTTGGTGCAATATACTTCAGGTACTATTATATATATTATTATATGTTATGTAGTTCATGTATTATTTTCAGTATTTTTAGTGCAGTAAATGTAGATATATTTAACACAAAACTCCAAATATTTTTGAATGCCTACATGTAGAAAATATTTTTGGTACTTTTTYTGTAATGAACTGCTTCATAGCAAATACTATTTTTTTTCCTTTCATTGAAAACTGTGTGAAACTGAAGATGCCAGAATTCTGGTTTTCTGCTTCCAGCTGATGCATGAAAAATAAGTGCTACAGGGTGGATGGTTGCCACAGGGGCACACTGTTGACTGTTCAATTTTCCCACTAGGACCTCCAGCTTCTTTTCTACAGGTCTGCTCCCATGCAGTCAGTCCCTTCAGTGTAGAGTTTCACTGAGTGTAAAACTTAGAATGTTTTGTGTTGGTCTCCATGAGATTCTTTCTGGGCCTCCCAGACTACAGTTTGTCTAACAAAATACTACAGGAGGTGGTGTAAAAAGGCAAGATAAATGTTACCTGTACATGGTGCTGGCCATTTCATCATGGGAGCAAATCAGSTGGTTAAATAAAAATGCCTCTTCATAAATCCACACTGGCTGTGCCCAATAAAATTGCTGTTCCTCCCATGCTTCAAAATGGTTTTTAGGAGGAACAGCTACATAGACCCCTGCATGCATTAGAGTGTATTTTATTTTCCTTTATTTTTCTAGATTCTCTTGCTAGCCTTTTTGAATATGGGTTTAACATTTGCTTTCTACCTGTTAGTGCTCCTTCTTCAGTCTTCTCTTTTTAAAATGTAGGTATTTCCATTTGCTCTTTAATTTAAAACACTTCTTGTTATGTTTCAATTCAATATCTATTTCAATCCAAATACAGTTTGACCCAAACTTAAAATGATAATTCTGCATGTAATTTAGAAAGAAGAAAATTATAAAGAACATAAAAACATAGTAAATATAGATAAATTGTTGGACTATTTCTAGAATAATGAAAAGAAAAAGTGAAAAAAGTGAATGAATACCTCTGAAACTAGAGAACAATTTATTTAAATAATTATAAGGTGTAAATTTCAGCAAAGAAAGCAACAAAACAACTGTAAAGGTTTCATAATTTAATGTTTATGTAAGTTGACAAGAATTAACAATTAATCAGGAAAGTTACAGAAAATGCAAATGCAGAACTTGATTAAATAAAAGTTTCATGTTTCCTATTTTCAATATGCTTACAATAATTTTTTTAATTTACCAGCAGTGCCCCAAGTAAACATCTGCCCAGTCTTTTTGCAGAATCTGCAACTGCTCATTGTAGTGCCCTCCAAAGTAATGTCAATGTACCTATTAGTTAGTACATTTAATTTAGACTTAATATTTACAAGTACCCCATTTTTCTCCTTCAGTGTGCATTACTGCTGCATTTATCATCACTGAATTACCTCTGTCTTTTCCAGTCCACTCACTGAGAAGCTGGGAAATTCCTTGAGGATTTTTTCCTTCTAGGACTTTCTGTCTTTAGAAATAAATTAACATGATCTTATATCTGCTGTATTTACAAAATATGTTATTATTTGCTATTGTTTTCACTATGAACTAATCAATGCTAACATGGCATCTGTGTTCAGAATACTAACTTTTAAATAATCATTTTGTGAGTAGGTGACAGTCTAGGGAAACTGAAAACTAAACATTAAGTGCTAGTAGGCAAGTGCTCAAAATTACATTATTTGTAACACATATGTCAAACTGGTAACTGGTTGGGCAACAAGCATGGCAAAAACAGACTCTGAATATGAGGCATCCTCTGAAATGTGTACAACTTAATTGGTGGTTTTGTTTTCCTTCAAAGGAGAGGTGTGTATCAAGGAAGAATATCAACACTGAGATCTACCATGATTAGAAACTCATTAATTAGTACTTTAAACATCTACTTTATTGACTTTTAAAGATCTGTTTAGCATGTGTTTCTCTTTTAGTGTGCTTAATTTGTTTGATTTCCTTTAAATGATGCTCCAGAAGGGAAATTGATTATACAAATCAGCTATTCTTTGATGTTATCTTTTTGTTTATATCAAATGTACCTAAAATTTCCTTTTCCTGAACACAGCAAAGGAAAGCAGTCACACAAGAAAAAACCCACTAAAGTGATCTTTCTTTCACACTTGGTTTTGTTGCCTATCACTCTCTCACATAAACTCAGACAATCAATATCTATAAAAAGGGGGTGGGAGTTAAGTTTCTAGGTGGGAATTTATCTTTATAGTGATAAATTAATGATATCTAGAAAAACCACAATGACATAATGAGAGACTGACTTTCATGCAACCTGAACCTACAACAGCTGCAGCTCTGCCTGGGACACTACTACCTTYGGCTGTGATTCTCCCCAGGCATTCCTGAACAATACTGTACATCTCATCAGGTTTCCCATCAGACCATGTGGTTATCACTATATAAAAAGACTCTTTTTTTTTTGTTCTTTCTGCTAAAATTTAATCTGCAGCTCAGTGACTCATGGTAGTAATTATCCTTTCCCCATGTAAAAGTAGCATGCAACACATTTTATGATTTTATGCTGAGGCAGCTGGTTCTTTGAAATAAAAATCCATTAATCAGTCCAGCTCAGTTCCTCAGAATATTGTCAAGGGAGAGAATCTCTTGATACTCACATATTCCTCCAGCTTCACTGTGACAAATGCTGCTCAAGCTAAAGCACAAATCCTGTCACTTGTTCACTCAATTCAAGAGGAAGCAACAGTGAGAAGGGGCCGAATTAGGAGATTGTTTAGCTGGATTTACCCATCACTTTGCAAAACAATCGCTGAGAAGAGCACTGTACTTCCAACCAGCACAATTAGACAAAGGAGAGTAAAAACTCGGCAAGGGGACTTGAAAGTTTAAAATAGTCCAGCATTCCTCATTCAAAGTGTCTGTTGAGAATGACTTGCCCATTTCTCATTATGTATGAATGCCAGTGCACTGTGCAGCTCCAATGCACAATTGATTATTAAGGTCGAAATTAGAAACRGAGACTTTTCCTTTTCTTAGCATCCACTGCAGTTTTCTCTCAACAGATTTTTTGTAGGTTTTTTTGTAGATCTTCTGTGATCTGAAACATAAGGCTTACTGAAACAGCAGTTATGTATTTTGTCATGTAGAGCTATGARGAATGTGTGGTGTCTTACATTTTAAAAAAATATTATACATTGTGTTTTGAATAGTTTGTATTAAAATCTTTTACACACTATAAAATGCTTTGGAAAAATGCATTTATTGCTAGGATAGTCCTTTTTATCAGTAAATGTGCTACATACTCAGTGGCAGGCCGGGAGGCTGCCCCAAGCCTGGCCACATTGCCCTGGAGGAGCAATGATTCAGAATGAGTTCTTCCAGCCACAAATGACTAGTGGCCTTGTGTGCTTCAATGTGGCTCGGCTCCTCCTGACAGGCACTTGGCAGGAGTCCTGGTGAACTGAGCTCCAGATTGTGACTGGCAACAAGTCCTGGTGAACTGAGCTCCAGATTGTTCTGGAAGCTTCTCTCCCAGAGGCTGGTTCAGTTACTTGTTAACTTTTATGTTAATCCTGGTTCTCCAGTTGGCTGTTCCAGTTATCAGCTGCTCTGTTCCACTTTGTTATTGGTCCAAGTTCTGAGTCCTCACCCCTGTCCAAGTGTTTATAAGTTCATGCACGGGCCAGCCCAGGGTTCTTCGTACTCTGGAGTGCCTTCAATAAAGAAGACTCTACCAGGACGAAGAACCCACCCCGTGATTCTTTTTCCCGCACCGCCTGCTCCTCTCATCAACAGGACCTCCCCATGCCCTGGCAGCCCAGGTTGCTATCACAATTGAGCTGGTCACTTGGTGTGCCTGTGCGCCTGGGCAAAGAGAGTTCTTTTAAGGGCCTCTCCAGGGACTGACGCAGCACCTCCAACACCACCAGGAGGGGACAGCGTCAATACTCAGCATTTTGATTTATGAAGGGTAAGTCATTCCTTTATCTGAATTTTGAATAAAGCAACTCAGTGTCATTTACATGTCACAATGCCATCAATCCACTGTGACTATGCTCCTCATCCGTACAGCGACTAAATCCATAAATTTCAGATTAATTCTAAATTAATTTAGCTATCTACAAATTACACAACCATCTTCCTACCACKGCAGCCAAGGTTTTGCTTGTGAAGCTACCTAACATCTATCCAACTGTATTTTATAAGCATATTATCAAGTACACATTAGTTCTTTTAAATAAACCCCTAGTGTCCAGGATTATAAATGTTTGCTTTGTTTTTATTTTTAGATTACTCCTTTTTTTTCACCTGAGGTTATGCAATTGTTAATCCTCCTATAGTTAATATAGACACTAACTATAGTAACTGCCCTGGTGATTCCTGGTGATCTTCTTCAATCAGCTCAGATTTTTGGTTTGAAAAATGTTGTGGAAAAAAATCCTGAAAACCATTACAGTCCCCACCAGCCTGGTACATAAAAAGAACAAAAACTAAATGGGGAGGATTTTATCCATCCTCAAATTAATCTGGTGCAGAAAGCAGAATTTGAGGGAATCTCTGACTCACAGAAATGCTGGGTGGAAGGAACTTCTGCTGCTTGAGGGACGACTATTGGACTATAAGAACTGAGCCAGCTCCAACTTGGTTTAGCTAAATTTTAATTTGAGGATGGACTTTCCACAGTCCATCTGGATACCAATAACCCTTTCATACTGCACTGCTCTCCTGAAAATGTTGCTTTTTACATCTAGCCTGAACTTCCAGCTTGAAAGTCATGGCTGCTGTTCCCTTTTTTTTTCCTTCTGTTTCTACAGGGAGGATTTTTGTTCTCTGACTTTGAAACATATGTTCAGGTAGTTATAGGAAGGTATTAAATGACCTGTCAACCTCCTCTTTCTCTTTGTCAGACTAACCAATCCCATTTCTCTATACTTCTCCTCTTATATTACATGCAATTAACTGTCTTGATAACCCCTATGGATTCCTTCCAGTCCATAAATATCCAGCTGGAAGAGCCAGCCTAAAACTGCACACATTACTCTAGACACAGCCTCATCTCTACATGGAAGAAGACGAATTCACCTTCTAATTCAGGTTCTTCATGGTGTGGCTACTTTTTCTGCATTTGTGATTGAGGCGCACAGTGGCTCATACTTTCCTGTAACATCCAGATCCTTCCCACCATGAATATTGTTTAGTCATTTGGTTCCCAGTTTTGGTTGATGGAAGAGATTATTCTGTCCCACGTGCAATCCTTGCCCTTCTTGTGGTGGAATCAATCTTCATTGGTCCAATGCTTAAATTTCCCAGGGTCGTTCTGGATTGAAGCTCTAATGTTGGATGTGCTACCACCACTCCCTCTGATTACTATTGCTCCCAGATTTGCTACTGATGGTCTCTGTCTTGTCACCCAGGTCACTGACGATGCTATTAAAGAAATAACATGTCAGTACTGATTCCTGGCTAAGTATCTGTTCCTGCAAGGTGTGTGTAATCAACAATCCTGTAAGCTAGTAAGCTAGTGATTACTTGCCTTTGGTTCTGGTTGTCCKGTTGCTTTTCAGTCCATCTAACAGTTTGTTTGTCCTGCCTATCTCAAATTCCAAATCAGAATTCTGTGGATGTCTTGGTTTGAAACACAGGTGTCTGGTAGGGAAAAAGGCAGAGCCTCCCTTGGAATGGAGAATTCAAAAATSTCTCCCTCCGGACTGTTATAATTTATAAAATTAAAGGGGCTCTCAGGCAGAGGTATGGGGGTAGGAATAACAGTTCCTTACTAATATGTGTAACAAAGCAAACAAACAAACAGCTACAGCATTAATAATAAGACAGAACCAAGAACCTCSAGGGGCTTTGCTCCACAAAGCCTGGGGCAGTCTGATCCCAATGGCCCTGAGGCACCAGGCTGGAGTGGTGGAGAGTGGATGATAGATGAGGTAGATGGGAAGTTCTGCAGTGGTGCTGGGACAGCAGAGATGTCCCGGCCAGGCAGGAGGTACGAGGTCACAGCGTAGCCAAAAGCCTCAAAGCGGGGCCAGAGAAACTGCAGCAGCAGGACAGGGCTGGCTCTGCTCAAACGGCAGGAGGYGAGCTCAGAATCCCTGGGCACACAAGCAGATGGTGGTAGATTTCCCAGGACTGGAATCGGTGGTGGCAGTTAAAACTCCTTCTGCAGCAAGCAAACAGCCTAGATGTCCTCTCTCCAAAGTGCCAAGGGCAAGAGTGCCTGCCACCCAGCCCCACCATCCCTTTTCTGCCCCCAAATCTCGCATTCCCTTTTCCCTCCGAGAGAAACCTCCCAGAGGCAAAAGGAAAAAAGTGTAGCCAGGTTCTGCCTTCTCTTCCCTGGTCTCTTTTGTCTTTGGTTAAATACTGACAAGCACTTGGTTGTTAGTTTCTTAGCAGCTTGAGGGAAAAAATTCCATAAGAGAAAAAGAGGAACAAATCTAACCCCCCCAACAGTGGAAAGCACAATCAAAACCTTATTAATAACCTTCCTTTGTGAAACTGCGTAGAGACTATTAATGAAAAACAAGATAATAAGGTTCATTACAGCAAGATTATTGATTTAAATTATGATTAGAATTATTTAATTCCCTCTTTCCTGCTTCTTTCCTTCACAGGTTCTGCTTTTGCCATTACAGGTCTGGGGAGCAAAGCAAATATTTTGTCTCCTCTGCTAGAAATAGATCAAAGATTTCACCTAATTTCAGAAGTGAACTCTTAAACAGAGTAAGAACAAGGTGAGAAGTGTGAGGTAACTCAGATGTGTTACCAACTCCTCATTTGGTCCATGGCACTTTGGGCAACAGTTGAAAAAACACAGAATAATGATAAAATGTTGTCTTTTCCTGCTTGTCTTTTTCATTGCCTTTGTTGTTCATGTCAGTCAAACTTTTAGCTGTATTTTAAGATTGCTTACTTTTTGGCTGACAGCTCAATCCAACCCTTTAAAAGAAGAGTAGGTTGTCTCTTGGTATTGCAGATATTCACAAAATATTTCATTCTACTCTTCAAAAAGTTCAAAGATTATTTTTATTTACTTCTGGAAGCAGTCCACTGAACTTTCCTACTTGCAAGATGATCACATCCCATCAAAACAGTTTATGAATGTATTTGTCAGAATCAAATTCACCTTGGATGTGTTTTTCATTCCAGTTAGTGAGTTAGGTCTTAGCCTTCCCCCAGGGTAAACATGTTGTCCTGACTTCTATTCAACACGAAGTGGCCAACAATTTGTAGAAGAATGTTAATAGAGTAAACSAAAGTGCAGACTTTTTAATAGGCATTGTATTTGTGCAGACACTCAGTGTGGYGGCCACGTTGTAAATAATCAACAATGCTAAGCATATGCACCCAAGGTAAAAACTGGATGCATTTCAGGTACCAGGAATTGCTCAGATCTGTGGCTAAAGAGATGTTTTTCCAGGGAATGACTGTGAAGGGAAGTGTTGCAAACTGCACAGCCTCTGGCTAAGTGGAGACTTTTGGAGATGTGTCAGTTCCCAGAAGAGCTCAGGAAAATAGAGAGCTGTCCCCCTCATGTGTTCAGTCCCGCACATTCTCTCTGCAGTGCAGTCACAGTGGATACCTCTACATGAGCATTTTGGTTTGAGTCAGACATGCACTTTGGAATTGGATATTGGATATTCTCTGGTTCACAGTTCCTGGACAGCACATAAAAGGTGAGAAAGAGCAGCCTAGGGTGGTAGCTCTGGCAGTGCAAAAGCTATGGGACAGTCAGTTGAGTGCTAATCTGGGGGAACCCTTCTCTGAAATACATTTAGCATGGGAGGGTTAGGGTAAGAACCTCTGCAATTTCCTTTTCCATTTCACAGTAAAGTGAAAATACCAGGGATTATTTGATCCCAGGTGACTTKTCTGAGGTGGTTGCTCTTCCCCTGCATTGATTAAGTAGCTACACATGCAGTATACATTTAATTTCTCAGAGTTAAGTGGTACTGTACTATCATTAACTGTGTKTTTTTTGGGCACTTTGCCCTTAGCTAGCTATTTATTTTCTGAACTACAGACCTGTTAAAAATCTTCACCACAACATTTACATCATACACACTGGTTTACAATGGTTGCTGTGTAACTRTGTAGAAGTAAAGCACTGCTGTTTTAACGTGGATCCATGTCATAAGCACTGACAGCAATTAATCCTGTCCTTCCCCTCATTTTAAAGTCCATCCTATGTTTTCCATAGTCTCTCTATTTGACATCTACCTGATGGGCGGGTTTAAAAATGTTTCAATTATATTTATTTATAGATATTTGTACAGATCTCCTCTGTAGGACAAACACAGGAATATATTTTTAGCATGCTCAAATATATTTTAAACCTGCTCAAGATCCTGATGCAAATTCTGTGTCATTGATCCTCTTGTATATTTTGTATTTACTTTTTTTCTCTTGAATCGGAGATTGCAAACTATAAAGGAAGACAAGTACTGATTTAAGTTTTAAACTCCACTTACATTAATATGCCACCCACACAAATTGTCATCGAATCCCACATACAGCTATGTACATTTCATTCGTTTGGCAACAAAATGCATCAAAGAAGCAAATGCTTCTATTTGCCCTTTTATTTTAGTGCCCAGAAGCATTTTCATTKTTGGTATTTTCATTATGTGCTTAATTCTTCACTGTTCCATGTCCCCATGACTCTCAAGAAGTTTCAGTTATACAGAACTCTTAGCTGTGAATAATCACTATCAATACATTAAACATTTGATTGTGTTGCCATTTTGTATGCAATAGACGCTGAGTACCACCAGTTATCCACAACATCACTTTAATTTAATATTTAATTACTGAATGGGTAGTTGCCAAGGTTTCCCTCTCCAGGCTTCATTCAGGCTAGCTCCTGAACCCCGATGGGTTTGCCTGGTGAGGAACAAAGGTAAAAGACAGAGGCGCTCCTTTTTTTCCTCTTAGGACCAGGGTCCCAATTTATTCAATCCAGGAGAAGCAAAAAAGAGAGCAAGACCTCCCAGAACCTCCCCCGTTGAGCCCTTGGTGAAGCGGAGGGGGAAGGGGGCGTAGGGGGAAGGGGAGGAAACCAGAACCAAGGGGAAATGATCCAGGGGGAAGGGAAAGGGGCGTGGTGGAAGGAACAAACCAAAATGCAACAAACCAAAGGGGTTTTTCAGGAAATACCATGTGCATATATAATAATTATCCAGTGCAATATAATACAGAAATGGATCAACTATTCAGTGCAATACAACATATATCCTAGAAATAATTTTTAAAAAATTGATTAGACTTATGATCCAAGTTTCTCAAATGTGTGACTTCCTCTTCAGTTGAGTAAAAGAAGGCCATCAGGAAGGAAGGTTCCTTGTAGAGGCAGAAACTGATTTCCATCCCTTCTCTGGAGGTCAGGTGCTCAGATTTAGCCTTTATTTTATTCAAGATTCACTCTTGATTTCTTTCCCCTTTTATGTAGAGTTTTCATTCTAAAACTGTGTTTTAAAACAGCCCTAGTTAATCCACATTGTATTTTCTTAAGTGTATTAGCAATCTAAAGTGTGTTAAAATACTGTTCTGAGGCTCTTATAATACTAGTCTTCAATCCATTCACAGCATTCTTCCCTTGATACCATTTAGTATCAAATTTTACTTATTTTGCCTTTTTCCCCTGGACATGTCCAGTATTTTTAGGAACATTTCCCAAAAGCTGGGAAATGTTCTATTATTTTTTCTGGCAGAGATTTGACATATTTCTATTGGCGTATTTCACTTTCTAAATAATTCACTGGCATAACTGAGCAACTTCCAGGAAATAGTTCCTTTCAATATTCCATCTGAGACCGTACCATTTTGGCATTTTTTACTGTCTTCACATTCCTGCTGTGACTTCACACCACACAGGCTGTGCTTTAACACCTTAGTGTTTATAGTCCACTGCAAAGCAGTCATTTTTTCCAAGACAGGTATGACAAAAGCTGTAGGCCACAGAACAACRTGTAAAGATAGTACTTTTTAACCCTGAGAAGCTAGACTAGGATCAAGGCTATTCAGCTCTAAGTCCTCTGTTTTACCAAGAAGTTTCCAGTTAAGTGGAAGTGGTGGAGTTTCAAAGCATATGTAGACCCAAAAATGAAAAAGAAACTCCAGATAGTTTATGTCTAGGTCTGGGATCAGGACTGTCTATCCATCACAGATCAGCATAATTATCTGCACTAAGCTATGCTAAACTGGGTCTTGCAGAGTCTCCCAAATGATGAGYAAGGCCTGGAAATCAAGGGATTGCTGTTTAGGAGACTTTTTTCCTATTCCAAGGTACCATACTCCAGTGAGATCACAACAGCAATGTATGGAGACTACTGCTGCTATTGCCAATGCCATAAGACTCAGTGCTGAATTCCAGTCCAGGGGCTCCCCCAGATGAAAGAAAAGTGGGTCTTCAGAAGGGATATTCTGAGAGATTATCTTCTCACTGCCTCCCACAGCAACTGGAGCAGCCAAATGCACCACCTGCAGGAAGATAGCTCCTAAGATGAGCTACACCACACCTAACAGCATGCCTCACCTGATACAATTAACTTGTCTACCCAATGAGATTGACCATGGCAAGCCACTCATGTGGCTGTGTGTGCCTCCACACTTCTCTGGCCTCTCCCAACAGATGAAATGGTGTCATTCCTGGAGAGTGACACTGGATGCTCCATGTCTTGGTTTGAAAAGACAGGTGTCTGCTACGGAAAGCCTGAGCCCTCCCCTTGCAATGGAGAATGCAAACCCCCTCCCTCCAAATTATTATAAATTTGAAATTCAGGGGCTTTCAGGCAAAAAGATGTGGGAATGGGAATAACAGGGTTTTTTACTAATATATATATATATATACCTCACGGGAGCCGTAGGAACTCAATTTTAGCTCGGGTGGTCTAGGGATGTCATCTTTATTAGGTTCATTTTAGGTCATGGTGACGTGGGGGGTGTGTGGGCAAGCGGTATCTATACAGGCACTAGGACCCTGCCCGTACKATGGTATTCTTTATATTCTCTATTTTTTATTAGGCTTGTTGCAGTTGAGGTTTTTCGCTCTGGATCACACTTCCGGGGTAGAGAGGCGCTTGGGAGTTCTGGTGATTTCCATACGGGGCGATAGTCCACAGGCATCTGGGAGGCGGAAATGGGCGGCGACTTCCCCTCAGCAGAAGTGGCAGCAGCAGCAGGAGCGGCAGGACCACRTGGGGATGTCGGGGAGGCGAAGCTCCACAGCGGCTACAGGGGCGGCTGCAGACATCGGGGGGTGGACAGAGCAGTCCAGCAGACCAGCGGGGCAGGCGGGAGGGGGCAGGGACCCAGGACCCGGCTTTCGCCACATTGGGGCAGGAGCTGGCGGGGCAGATCCACCAGCAGTCCCCTCAGCAGGGAAGGGAACCTCCCCCTTTTTAGGGCTCTAGGGGGGAGGGAAACCCCTCCCCACTGCAGGGGTTCTTAGAACTGGGGTACAAATCTCAAAACTGGGGTACAAATTTCAAAACTGGGGTACAAATTTCAAAACTGGGGTACAGGAAAAACCTGGGACAGTCTAGCCCCTTAAAAAAACCTTTTAACATACACAGCTAGATATTTCAACATAACATTCCAGTCTTAGGGCTTCTGAATCCTGCCCATCTCTCCACCTTTTCCCACTCCCTTTACCTCACTGCCTCCCTCCCTGCAGCCTTGGAAGCAGCCTGCTGCCATCAGGCACATGTCAATCAAAAAGCATGGCCCAGAATAGTTCTTGTGCTGGGAATTAATCAGATAGTCTCAGATCATCCCATCTTACCATGACCTTATAAAGTCAGTGCTGCTGCATGTTCCTGAGGGATGTGATACAACTGAGCCTCTTCCATCAAGTGTTGCCAGTGTAAGAAGAGCAGGATTAGTGTGCTGCTGGCCATTCAGTATTGAAGTTTTATAGTTTCTAATTTGGTTTTTATACTAATTTTTATGCCCTTTTCATTTATTTTTGGGTTTTTATTAGCATATATTTTGCTTAACAATTTATTTATGGAATAAAACAAAATAAACATGTAAAAATATTTAGTTAAATACTTCTTGTTTCAATATTTTATACATTAAATTTATTTTATTTCATTCATAAATGTTCAAATTAAATAAAATACAATTAAAATGTCAATTTTTAAAAAATTTTATGGCAAAGAAATTTATATTTTAAGGTAAAAAAGAAGTATAAAAATGAAAACTAGTAAAATCAGTTATTAAATGAGAATCCTTTTGAGTAAAAACTTTCTATTTCACCAGTCAGATACATGAGTGTTAATCTTCTTGTGTGATGGAAGAGATAAGGGACAGAGCCTTGGCAGTTTTACTCCTTGGAAGGTCCAGAGACAAAAGTCTGAGGGAACTGGAATTTATATAGGGAAGGTGAGATGGGCAGGATTCAGAAGCCCTAAGACTGGAATGTTATGTTGAAATATCTAGCTGTGTATGTTAAAAGGTTTTTTTAAGGGGCTAGACTGTCCCAGGTTTTTCCTGTACCCCAGTTTTGAAATTTGTACCCCAGTTTTGAGATTTGTACCCCAGTTCTAAGAACCCCTGCAGTGGGGAGGGGTTTCCCTCCCCCCTAGAGCCCTAAAAAGGGGAGGTTCCCTTCCCTGCTGAGGGGACTGCTGGTGGATCTGCCCCGCCGGTTCCTGCCCCAATGTGGCGAAAGCCGGGTCCTGGGTCCCTGCCCACTCCCGCCTGCCACGCTGGTCTGCTGGACTGCTCTGTCCACCCCCTGGTGTCTGCGGCCGCCCCTGTGGCCGCCTCCCCGACATCCCCAYGTGGTCCTGCCGCTCCTGCTGCTGCTGCCACTTCTGCTGAGGGGAAGTCGCCGCCCATTTCCGCCTCCCAGATGCCTGTGGACTATCGCCCCGTATGGAATCACCAGAACTCCCAAGCGCCTCTCTACCCCGGAAGTGTGATCCAGAGCGAAAAACCTCAACTGCAACAAGCCTAATAAAAAATAGAGAATATAAAGAATACCATAGTACGGGCAGGGTCCTAGTGCCTGTATAGATACCGCTTGCCCACACACCCCCCACGTCACCATGACCTAAAATGAACCTAATAAAGATGACATCCCTAGACCACCCGAGCTAAAATTGAGTTCCTACGGCTCCCGTGAGGTTGGACTCCTGGACCTGTGCTGCACGGCAGGCACGAAACACCTTCTCCCTGGCGGAGCAGCGTCGTAGGCAAAATCCCTGGAACCCCTTGAGCTATCTGATTTTTAATAAAGGATTATAAAGGAGTAAAAACACTCTCCTGCCCTGTTTATTTATATCAGAAGGCAAGGGGTGGGGTGAAACACTAGGGCAAATCAACTGAGGGTTCAGGGGAGGAGCAAAGGGGAAGGGCAAATCGGGTGCAAAAGATCTACACAGTTGCCACAAAGCCTGCTGGGGGTAATGTTTTTGCTCACCATGACAAGGAGAACTGTCTTCTGGGGTTTCTTGCTTGGGGGAGTTGCAGTGAGCTTGACCCTAAGGCCTGCTCTCTATCTGAGGGGGTGTTACTATCTGGCTTAATAGCCTCCACATGAATTCTCTAGTAAAGCCTCTTGCAGATCCATTCTATACAAGTTTGCCTGTCCATCTTATTTTTCCAGACGATTCAGCAGGAGGGACTGGGAGCACAGTTCTTCTCTGTGGCCAGGGGCAGTGGGATGGGTTTTCACAGGCAGCAGCATCTCCCACACCTCGTTCCTTGTTGCAGGCTTTCTCCTCCACACCCTACCTGCTGCCAGCTCTGGCACTCATCAGCCTCCTGCGACACATTCTGTTGTCATTCAAAGTCACATATATAAATCAGATATTCTCTAATAGGTCATTTGTAGTTGGTGCAGGTGCCTATGTTGTGAACAGCAAAGTGAGACCTAGTTCATGTYTAGGATTCCTAGGAGCTACAATATAAATAGCAACCATTGCCAGGCACAGTGGATTTTGCTGCCAAACATCCAGCTTGTAGAATCAGGAGTGGCACAGAAAATCTGATAAGGAAACTAAAAATATTCCTTCTTATTGTTAGATCAAGCTATTTAATCATCTTTGCAGGATCAAGCCCTTCATGCTTGTTTGAGAGCAAGCTAATCTCTTGGTACTGCTGGAGGAGATCTCAGAGTTTCAAATGAATCTGGAAATTGGTTTAATGGGTAAAAGAAAACACAATGGGTAACTAAGATCTTAGAGCTGATGTTTTCTGTTCATACATCATTTTTGGTCTCATTTGTGAGGAATGATTTTGACTCCTGTTCGTCATTTGTTTTCAGAAGAACTGAAGAGACGTGAAAGTAAGTAAGCATGCAAAATTGTAAAAGTATTCTTAATTACTGTCMAACTCACTTAAATTATTTGTTTGTTCCAAATTCCAAAGCTTATATGATTTAAGCACAAGGAGTCTATGTATCTAATGTCCCATTTCATTATCTTACACTTTTTCCTCCTAAAATGAATGAGCTACTTTATCAGCCTCAAAGCCTTATCCAATCCAGTAATCTTCAAATGGTTGTCTCTCTCTTTTATTTACCAGTCCAGTCCAATTGGCATTATCAGCAAATTTGTGTACATTTAAATTACATACTCCCTTCAAGGTCATTTATGTCCACAAAGAAACCTGCAATAGAAATATATTAATGAGAAAGAATAAAAGCAGTTAAATTAAGTCACAGCTGAAATGTACCTTGTACCTTCTGTGAAACAGAAGCACTATACAGTACCTTATAGAGCTGTTCAGGTGGCACTTTGTGGTGATTAATTTAAAAAGGCATATGGTACATTCCAGTCTTGTTTTTGATTTTCCTTCYTTTTATTGCATTCTTTCATGACGTTTAGTCTAGCTTTAATAATTCAATAATAAATTAAAGTTCTTCCCTGGTTGGTTTTGAAGAAAGAATGCCTGTGTAATCTTCCTGAGTGTTTGCTGTTGGAAGAACCTGATTATGTAACTCTTGTGCAATGGCAACAAAAGCTTCAATATGCAAAAAAACTAATCTATCCACCTCCTCAATTCATTTCTTTTCTTGTTCCTGCCTGGTAGACCTGAAAGAAAAAAGGAGTGGAAATTGGCCAAGCTGCAGGGAGAAACAATCAATATGAAAATACTTTCAGGAAGATAAATGTTATTTAAATATGGCTATTTTTGCCTAATCCACAGTGTGTCACCATGTTCAGAGAGCATCTTGAATAATGGATCCCAACTTGAGCTGTGTTTCTATGGAAAAATAAGGTTTCTATCCAGTGGACAGAAATCCAGGGAAGCAGATGCAATGATTCATTCCTGAAATGGCTGGCCTGTTTAGGCTGTGTCTTACTCATTTTAAGTTATTTAGAAAAAAAAAGTCATTGTGTGTTGAAAAATTTTTCAAATAATAAACTGAAAATAAGCTTTTCCCCTAAATATCTTCCCTTCAAAGTAGTCTTTACAGACTTTCTTTTAGAGCAAATATCAAATAGTTAAATTAAAAAAAAAAAAAAAAAAGCTGTGGATTCAGATGTCTACCTGTTAATTCTTTGACTTTAATTGTTTCCGATGCTGTGAAAATTAACTTCTAAATATACTGCCTGTCATACATGACTTGGAATAATTCCTTTTTACTGTATTAATGGGAATAAAAAATTCTTTTTACTGTATTAATGGGAATAAAATCATAAGGGCTTGGAATGAATGTACAGGGATTGTATCATTGTTGCCAGTAAAGCTGGAGGCATACATTTGCAACAGAAAATGGGCCCATGGAAGAGATGGATATCAGATCGGTGATGAGGGAAGTTTACTGGGTGCTTAGCACTGATACAGGGAATGATCAGACATTGCAACTGAATACCGGGTTCTCAGAAATCTCATCAAGGACACATCGCTGCCCTGAAAACTATTCAGCAGACCAGCTATGCTGAAAAGAACCAACATGAATATGCAGAAGAAAACAGAGAAAGAAAGAAGTGTGGCAACTCAAAGTCYGGCCCGGAAAAACTGTATAAAAACCAGCATTGCRAACTGTGGGGAGTATGGTGCAAAAGAGGTTGTACCTGCGGTTCACCCAGCGCTGATCCGGGGCTCAGCTCTKTCTTTTGTTTTGTGGCATCTTGGCATTTTGTCGTGTTATTCCGTAATAAATTATTTTATTAATTTATTATTGGACGTTTCATTTGTAGCACTGCCTCATGCCCAGTGGCTTCCAGCAGCTCTCTCCTGCCAACGGGGAAACCCCTCCCCATCCTCAGCAAGATCAGACGATTTCC
Organism: Alauda arvensis; assembly: GCA_902810485.1. Taxonomy (NCBI): domain Eukaryota; kingdom Metazoa; phylum Chordata; class Aves; order Passeriformes; family Alaudidae; genus Alauda; species Alauda arvensis. The sequence continues at coordinate 56,858 of CADDXX010000692.1, forward strand.
TGGCCATCAAAGATCCTACCAGGCACATGAGGGGTGCCCAGCACAGCTCTGCTGCCTGCAGGCAGCCTCTGTGCCTCTGTCCAAAGACAACACGGGCCTCTCTTTCCTTGTGCACCATTTTGCCCTCAATTCAAGTTGTTCTACCRTTCTGTGTTGCATTATGATTTTTCCTGAATATGAGGCTGTTCTGGAGAATGGAATCAAATGCTTTTGTGAAATGGGGATACACTTTTTTTTCTACTAAATCAGCAAATTAAAGAGTTCAAGCATAACAGTGAGACACCTTTAATTTACCCCTTCAGGAATTCATAATGAACATTCATCAATAAATTATAGCACTATAAAGATTTCTAATTTTTTTCCCTTTGTTTTCCCTAACATTAAAAGCATAGTGCACACAAATTCCATGTGATTGCTCCACAGGAAAAAAAAAAACCAGTGAGACTGATGATTTGGCTTGATTTTCCCTTCTCTCTGGAGTATGCACAGAGGATACCATATAAGCCTTTAAGTTCAGGAGATACATAACACCCTGAATTATCTGATCAAGCATACAAAAATACTAAAATTATTTGAATCAATCAGTGTGTGCATAAGATATAGCACTCTTTCCTAGGTGGGCCTTAGATAATCCTAAAAAATAAAGACTAGAAAACAGAAGCAATCATCTGGCTACTTGTATTCAGAACCCATGTAAGAGTTTTATGATGGCAAAAATATTTTTTATATTTTTTCTAAAATACAAAACTATCTTAATTTTTTCCCTAAGCATTATAGCTGTCTTATCAGGAAATAAAGACACATTTTAAAAATTATTATTTTTATAGTTTTCTTATATTTACAAAATTAATCTCATTCTGTTATTTTTTCCACTCTGCAGTTGGCTCCTAAAGTACTTTAAAAATTCAATTGCTTTATAAGAAATAAATTAGCAAATGCAAGGATCGTCAGAATTAATTTTTTACACTTTTTTTACTAAAATTATGCTAATGCTTTCATGGAGTCCAACATTTTTTTAATTCAAATGACCTTACATCCCAAGACATTTTAAAGTTTGCATTTACAATGTTTCTCTTATTGCACAGAAGGAGCACAAAAGGTAGTAGTGGACTTAATTTGTGTATGATCCTCTTTGAAAATGTAGTCCAGATATTAGCACTATGTAGCACACTTYTCAGAAATTTGAAAATTATCTGCCTTTTATTTCTTACACTTTCTCCTCACAAATAGCTCACATTCATCTTTCAATTCAATAACTGTAGCTTCAAGACAACCACTAAATAGATGTGCAGTAAACATTAACCTATGCAACAATTTTCCTCTACAATCTCCAGTTACTCAAATTATTCACATTGATTTTTTAAATTATTCAGCTTGTTCTTATATGCAGTAAATTGTTGAATCAATTTAGGTTTAATWTTCTATTACAGTCCCATCAATCTTCTACGTGCTCTATGCCTTAGTGATATTGACTGCAAACAATTCAGGAGCTTCAGACATTTTTCAGCATTCATCCCATTAAACACGCTTAAAATTTTCCCCTTAGATCCTTATTTATGAGACCTGAAAGATGGGCAATAACCTATTTAGGACTTAGAATTTTTCTTTCATTTCAGATATTGATGCAAGAGATTTAGGCACCTAGGAAAAGTGAGAGAAAATTAAACTCGTTTTTCTCAGCATATCCCATGCCATGATTCTCTTGTTTCTGCACTCAATTTCCTCTCTTTTACTAGAAAAACAGTGAAAAAGATATTTTAAACAATCCTTCTAATTGTTAAACACAGTTCATGATTCATCTTGGTAGATTACAGCAATAAAGAAGAGAGTATTTTGATCCCGAAGTACAATCTGTTCCCTGATCCCTTTAATTTCAGGCAGTTTGCTCTTCCCTAGAAAGTCCACACATTTTTGCTTTGGTTTGATAATGCTGCCCTATGCAAAGCTTTGTGAGGACAGTAATAGCATTCTTCACAGGAGTCTTAAGAGCTCCAAATTTGTGGATTCTGACTGTTGATAGCTGTTTTCTGTAGGTGCTAAAAACAYGTTTGTGTAGAGAATGTGGACATGGGGTTTCTTTGGAATGAGGTTTGAGCTATCCCAAACTGGGCCTCAAGTTTTGGGCCTGTAGTAGAAGTTAAGAAGCCTGTGGCGCAGTCAGAAATTAGATTAAGGTGGGTGCATTTTTTAGATAGGATAGTTAGAGTGAGATCATGGTAGCTACCTTAAAGTAAGATTGTTTTGCATTCTTTTAACTTTCTGTACCAATTAGTGTGCACTTGTAACTGTAAACTATCTTAACTGTATTTAACCAGACATCTTGAGGAATAAAGGGGAGAATGCATGATATAATCACATTGATTAGAAGTCTGTGTTGCTCTGTCCCAGCTTCCAGGATTAATTAGTGCCCCTGTCTTTGCATTTGCATCAAAAAGGTATTTCCATAGATTTCTGTGCATGTACAGGAAGAGACTTTAAAACTACAGAAGCAGACTGTGCTGCCCTAATCATTTCTCTGAGAGCACCATGGGCTGGGTAGTCAGTGGAACCCATCCCACATTTTACAACAGTGAATGCCTTCTTTTTTCACCAAGCCTGAGCCCTGACTCCTGTTAAGTGTGTAAAGTCAGAAAACAGGAGCACATTTATTCTGACCACAACCGAGTCTTCTCAGCTACAGCTCACTGAATATCTGAATATCTGAACCTTCCATTTCCCTTTTTTTTTTTTTTTAAGTTATTACTTATCTGCTGCTGCTTCCTTTCAAGAGCAAGGAATTTCAGCAATATTAAAATGTAGCTGTGTTTGAATTCTTAGGAAAAAAAATTTGGATATTTTGCATAGTTGTGCAGGAGAAACGGACTTCTGTACAGCAAACCAATATGGTTATGTAGAAACTACTTTATTGTTTACAATGAGCAACAGTTATAGCTTTTAGCATGCATATTCACGYGATCATGCATTATTTGATTGGATCTTCAGCCTTGTCTATGAGGCTAGCATGCACCTCTTAAGGCACCTAATTGGTTAAAGCCTATCATCGCACTGAGCCCACTTTTATCTTAGGTTTGCATTCTTGATGGCCAGTTTCTCAGGCYCYTCRTTCTTATTTTAGTCTTGTTTTTGCCTYAGCGGCCTTGGTGAATTCTTGAGGATTAGAATAACAWGACTACAGGTGTTCTGATAAGATTACAAGGAGTTTGGATGGTACATAGAATGACCTAACTCGTGCAAATACATTGCTACATAGTTGAACATACATTGCTACATAGTTGAATGCTACTTCTGAGTTCAGAGACAGGCAAAAACTTAATCAGCGCTTTTGATGTCTCACAGAAGATAAGACTTCATCCTAATTTTATCTTGAGTTTGACTGCTGGGTAAAGACAAGCAGTGATTGAAGCCCATAAAGAATTCATAAGCATCTTAAGAAAAAGATAAGTATAAGCTTCCTTTTTGGTTCTTCTCTTTCCAATCGAGAATTTAAGATTCTCCAAATGTAATGTAAATAGTAGGAAAGTGATCTCCATATACTGCATTTCCCTGACCCACACATGCCATATTTATGTCTATACAAACTCAAAAGTCCTATCCATGTGAAGATGGGGAAGGGGGTTGAAACTGTTTGGTTTTGTGTATATATTTACATTTCTAGAAACAATTAATATTTATATCAAACCACAAGTACATCTGCTYGGAATTTTTCCAATCACTTTTTGAACTCATAAAGATTTTTGTTCTACACAATACTGTGTTGAAGTATGTTCACACCATATGAAGGAGGACTTCCAAATGCTCATTCTGTATCCATGAAAACTGAGCATATATTCTGACCTTTATTATTCTACCCTTTAACTGTGTGCAGTCCCATTTTCTTGTTTTATGACAGATTGCTTCCTTTAAGTGTTTGTGGTGTCTGAACTTTCTGGTTCCTACAAACACTGATTCCTTGAGAGTGTTTTGTGAGGTGTGGCTTATCTTTACAAACTTGGGTTTACTCTTCCTCAATGTCTTGTCCATGTGCCAACTAATTTTATTCTTTAAACTCTTTATTCCAGAAGTAGACTTTGTGCATTTCAATACATCATTACTTGTCCTGTTTAGGTATGTAAACTTTCCTATCAGATTTCTAGAGGGGTTTTTTTGTTGGGGGAGAAGTGGTAAATGTTTACTCCATGCCACTGTTATGGTGACTATCAATTGTTTGCGTCACTCACAAATAATTTTTTTCTATCCTCTCTTTAAAAATCTTATTTTCATGCAAATTTGAGACAAGATAAGACATTTTGCCTTTGTAGATCATGCAAAAAAATAAGACATTTTGCCTTTGTAGATCATGCAAAAAAAACCAAATACCACTACCCTGCAATAATCAGGGACTTTGTCCAGCAACACCATGAACAAATACTTGCTCTCTGGAACAGCTGACATGTTGTTTCTCCTGCTGAGACTCCCTACCTTCTCCTCAAAGCAGGCATCTGAGGGCTTAGTCTCAGCTTGCTAGAGGGCATCTGTTCAGACCACACAGGGGTAATTGCAGTCTCTCATTGCCATTGCATTTCCTTGCCCTCTTGGCCTCTCTGCTGGCACTCAGGATGTCAATCACCTGCCAGGCGGATTGTCATGTTCTCAATTCCACACTGGGCAGGTTTACTGAGGGCTGTGAGATGGATTGTTGCCACGCCACTGCCTGCAGGGCTGAGAGCCTGGGCACGACTGCACAGGGGCTGTCAGGAGGCCTTTTCACAGAATTGCTCGTTGTTAGAAGTACCTTCTTTGAGAACAAAACAACCTCATAAAGAAAAGAGCACACAGCTCTCTTGAGACTGTTATTTTTAAAAGCACATCTGGTGGGTCTTCCTCTTGTGTGCTGGTTTCGTTTTAGTAGTTTCATATGACTTCTGCAAGACTAAATATGTGTATGCAAATTTGTGTTACTCAGGTCGAGAACTAATCACACATTCAAAATTTCTTAAGGGCCTCATAATGACTGATTATATAAAATAAAAAGGGTAAAAATAAAGCTGAACTATAAATACTTAATGACTGATGCAGAAGAAGTATGAAATAATTTCTCTGGCTCAGTCTAATATTACTATAATGATTTTTTTTGGGGGGGCACTAAAATACAGCTACCCAGAAACTTGAATGAGGGCTTAATATTGTTCCCTATATCTACTATACTTTGAAGAGTGAACAAATTTCATTAACAGAAATATCTGATTAACAGTATCCATCAAATATAGAGTTTGCATTGCCAGTTGAGATACAGACATAGATTCAGACACAGATGTATAGATAGACATACAGATACAGATAGGTATCGTAAAGTATAAGATTTACTGAGTAAGTTTCATTAAAATTGAATTTTTTATCATGACTTATTAAGTCATGAATGTATTTTGCTATTGTTAATTAGATGCCATAGCCATAGTTACATCCATGTACACAAATGTGTTCAGATTTATCCCTCAAATCAATTCTAAGGAGGGTAAATTAGTCAAGGAACTAAAAAATATTAACTATATCAGTATGTTAACTGGGAACCCCATACTTTGCTTCTGCTAGGAAAACACACTTGATTTTTTCTAAATCATATGGGAGAAGGTGCACATTTTGCAGTTACATTTTTAACTAGATACACAAAAATTTAYTTTCTTAGGAAACATTCTTGATTTGATTTTGAATGACTGTACATGAAAATTTCAATTATAGAATAGTTTTTATTCCTTTTAAAGCAAGTTTTTTTTTTAATATTATGCTGAGAATTCAGACATTTTAATTTCATAAATTAAAACCAAAACAGTTGGGCATAAGATGGTTACTATTAAAAAAATTAATAACTTAAAGCTAAACTGTAATTTAAAAATAAATTTCCATTCAAAGTTTGAGACAAAACCATTGAGCCACACTATCTCTATTCAAAATCTGTTGCCTTTAATCTAGTTAATAACTCCAGAAAATTGAAAAAGTGAAAGCAAACAAAATCAAACAAAATCCTAGGATATAACCCAAAATTTTTGTGTATATTATCTTAACCTTTGTGTTTACAGGAAGACTATATTTCTTGTATTTTTTTCTGAATACATAAAAGGTGTTACAGTTCAATACACAGCACTCTACTTTTCCATTGTTTTTTTAATGTGTTACATTATTGAGACTTAAGACAGAAATAATTTAGCAGTCATGTGAAATCAGATACAGAATCACAGAATATTCTGAGTTGGAAGGGACCAACAACAATCACTGGGTCCTATTTTTAAGTAAGTGGCCCTTACCGGGACTGAACCCACAATCTTGGTGTCATCAGCAGCAGGCTCTGACAAATCAGATTCAATAATTTATTATTTCTTTGCAAAAAGTAAAATCATATAGATTGCCATGGTGCTCTCAGCAGGAACAGGGGTGTCCTGTGGTAGCTCAGACGGGAAAGCAGCTTCTGTAGTTTGTGCCACAGAGATATTTTCCCCAGCATGGCAAGCAGCAAGGGCAGGTCTGCTCCGAGACTACCTCAGGTGAGCTCCCAGACTGCAGGTAACACCAGACGAGGGGTACGGCAGGGTGAGATAGCTTATATGACCTCCTCAGAGCCAGAATGAACAGTGGAGAAAGAAACAATTTCTTCCAGGGGGTGGTTTCATCCAGAGATTTATTTTAGAATAGCATGGAACTCGAACACAGCAGGATGCTCCCAGCAGAACTCCTGACATGTGGCAGGACCCTCTTTTTAACCGGGGGAGGGGGAAAGGGGCAAAGATCCCACCAATGCCAGCGGTCCAGGGAGTAGTCCTGGGATTAACGGCCAGGCTAGGGAGCAAAACCCTGCTGGGGAAGGGTGGGCCATCCCCAATCTGGCCTATATCTTTGACAATTCCTTGGAATTTCTTCCAGGGGTGACAGATAAACCCCTTATATCTAAATCATGGCTTTAGATGGACAGCGGTCTGAGATCAGGGAAAGGGAGAGGGAGGAGGTATAGCCTAATCTGGGGGCGGGGGAAGCCTCAAAGGAAGGCTAACCTGAAAACCTTCAGGATAAAGTGAATACACACTGCAACAATAGATCATTATTTTGCAGTTGGGATTATGATCACCATTGCTGTGTTTCTCAATTGCAAATACTTTTCATACAACTAGAGCACTTAATCTTCAGCTTGTCCACCTGACTACCTGTAATGTAACACACTAAATAGTTGATCCATTTCTGTTATTATATTTCACTGGATAATTATTATACTTGCACATGGAATTTCCTGAAAAACCCCTCTGGTTTGTTGCATTTTGGTTCGTTCCTTCCCTATGCCCCCTTCCCCCTCCCCTTCTCCTAGGGCTCAAAGTGGTGGGCTCTGGGGGGGGGGGATCCTAACTCTCTTTTTTGCTTCTCCTGGATTGGATAAATTGGGACCCTGGTCCCGAGAGGAAAAAAGGAGCGCCTCTGTCTTTTACCTTCATTCCTCACCGGGCAAACCCATCGGGGTTCAGAAGCTAGCCTGAATCAGACCTCGAGAGGGAAAACTCATCAAGCTGGCATCCAYCGTGGCATCTCCTCACGTGGTGAGAGACCCCACGTCAGAGCTGGACTTCCACTCACGGATCTTATAAGCTTTTGGACAGTGATCTACCCTCAGCTCTCAAACAGGGAGGAGACCGGGAACCCGTCTAAAACCCACGACGGATGGGTTTCAGACCGAAGGACTCCTTTTGCAGCAGTCCCAGCCAGCCGAAATCCTGAGGAGGGTGAGTTCCTCGCTGGGAACCCCGAGAGACGCGAGTGAGTGTGGGGCAGGGGGGCAGCGGGGCGCAGGTACAGCAATACACGAGGGCATCCCCATGTGGTTGGGGGGTGAGGTGTGTGGAGGGAGCGGCGGCTCTCAGTTGCGGCAGGCGCAGCACTGCAGAACAGCACAGCACTGGCAGGCGCGTGCACATGCGGCAGCACKCGGGGGACATGCAGAGCACGTGCGGCAGGCGCAGGGTGCCCGGCGCCGGTGGCAGAGACAGTGAGGTTYGTGTTTTGCCAGCTCACGGCAGCCACGTGCTGCGGTGGTATCTGTGCAGCTGCCAGTGGCAATTTAAAAGCTGCGGGCTCCCTCACACGTGAGTTCCTCTCTTTTTCCTCACAGCTGAGGGGAGGAGGAACTGTAACCGTTTCTGTGTCGCTTGGTTGTGTTTTCAGTTTTGGTTTGTGTTTTACTGCAAATGGAGGTAGATTTAAACTGTGCAGACTGTATTTTAACATCGATATGGGTTCTAAGTTGTCTGCCCAGGAGAAAGGCATTTATTCCCAGGTCCTAGACACCCTAAACAGTGGGAACATTAAGATCTGTAGGGGAAAATTACAGCGGTTTGTTTGGTGGTTGTCTTTGCATCTGCCTCAGTTTTCCCAGCAGAATGTAAGTTCTGCTTCTGCCTGGGACAATGTAGGAGGTTTGTTGACATGTCAAGCTGAGCAGGGAGATAAGACATCTAAGTTTATCCCGGTGTTCTTTGTAATTTTTAAGGAATTAATTAAGAAGGAGAAAAAGGAACAGCCACTGCAAAACCGCCTTCCCACTATTCCCCTACCCCTTCTCCCACTCCCTTTGCCCCTGAGCAGGAAGAAACGCATGGGGCAGCCTGAGAAACGCAAGAGGCCTGGCATAAAGATCACTGTCCTTYTGGCCCTCTGCCTTCCTTTCAGCACCCCAGCTTGGTTAGCTGTGCTCAGGCTGACAGAGATCTTTCCCTGTATCCCTCTTTCCCTGCCATTGTACCTGAAATTTCATGTTCTGTCAGCCCTGAAAGGAAAACYCCCCATCCTCCGGGCGGTGTCGGCCGCGTGGCTGGGTCCCAAAAAGATGGCACTGACCACGTGGCTGGTTTCCAAGATACCAGTGGCCACGTGGTGGGTTTTCAAGATGACTGTAGCTGCGTGGTGGGGGTTCAAAATGATGGCGGTCATGTGTTAGAACCTCCAGTTTACTCTCCTTCCCATACCCCTTTCACTCATATGTCTCTTCCCATAACCCTTTCTGGTCCTACAACCCCTTTCTCCCCCAAAATACCACATCCCCTCCCCATATTCCCACCCTGCATGATGTCATGCTGCCACCTTGCCCCTAGGTGTTGCAATCATAGTTCCGATGGTTGCCACACCTCTCTGGACAGCTCCACCCCTCTCCCTCTCCCGAGTTCCCACGCTCCCCAACCCAGTTCCCATGGTGGGGTGGAGCCGGGGAAAGGAGGAAGTGGGGCCAGAGGATGGGGCCACTGGGGGAGGGGATCACGCCAGTAATCTCCACAGAGGTGGAGCCAACAGGGGGGTGAAGCTGGTGGTTCCCACACCAGTGGGGCTGGCAGAGGGGCCAGTGGGGCCAGGGGTTCCCGTGGGGATGGAGCCCCAGGGGGATGTGATCCCAGTGTGGCCAGTGGAGGGGGTGGGGAGAAGGGAGAGCTCCCAGCCAGTTCCCATGGCAACAGGACCAGGTGGGAAAGCCCTAGTAACCAAAGCCAAGARGGGCAAATGATACCATGATGCTTCCCCAGTTACACATATTGGTAAGCAGAATTCTATCAGAGCTTACCAACCCTTCACTTACCAGAATAAGAAGGAGTTATGCAAATGCCAGAAAGAATTTGGCAGAGACAAAAGATCTCACCTTTATAAGCTTGATGAAGGCTACTTTAACATCTATTGAATTAGTGCCAATAGATCTCAGGAGTATTTTCCAGGGTGTCCTCACACCCTCAGAATTTGATCTCTGGGAAAGCACCTGCAAAAGGTCTTTGAGGACACTTAGAGGAGCTTAAGGGAAATCACCGGAGTGCACAGGACATGGAAGGGGGGGATATCATCTATAAACATCTGCGTGGTGAGGGCCAATGGGCCAACCCTGAGGATCAAACTCAGGTGTCATCCAAATTCATTCTAGAGAAAATCAGCAGTGTTGCAGAAAAGGTTATTTACCAGTTAACAACAGCTGAAGCACAAGGCAGCTATATAAATATTAAACAGCATTCTTCAGAAAATTTCTTGAGTTCCTCGACTGGCTTTGAACACAAATAGAAAGGCAGGTACCAGACACAGTGGCAGAAGAGGAATTACTTAAGGAGATGGCTCAGAGGAATGCCAACGAAGCCTGTTGAAGGGTGATCCTAGGACTGCCTAAAGACCCTCCACCAACACTGGCACAGATGATGGAAGCATGCACCAAGAAAGCTGAACTAATCGCCACAAYAGAGAGACGGCACAGAGCTTCCAACCCAAGGACTGTAGCAGCTACAGCATCAGAACAGCTTCAGCACATCACCTAGTTCCAGTGTAAAAAGCCTAGACGCTTTGCCAGAGACTGTCCCCAAAACCAGCTGAAGAAGAAACGAATTCAGAAAGATGGGACAACCAACAGTAAAAAAATCTGAGACTCAAGAGCGGGCCCACACTGTGCAATGATACAAATGCAGCAGGTTCCGCTGAAAAAAAGGACTCTCTCTCTCAACAAAACAGGGGGAGGGAGGGAAGCTGGGTGCAGGGCAGCAGCAAGATAAAAATGAGTGTTTGCCTAACAAAACATCACAGCCTCCTGGGCGTTTCAAGTGAAACAACAGWTGCTTTTATTTTCAGGTCTACCCACTGGACAATCATTGAAGTAGAATTGACAGGGAAGTTGCAAGACTTTACGGTAGACCACCCAGGAGTGGACAGTGAGTATTTTGTTACTGGGGACACAGCACACACACCCATAGAGACAGAGATTTATGCCATGACTACCAAGGGAAACCTATCAAAACACATTGGCGCATTGCCCTCAGCCATCCTTCTATTTAGCCAAGGAGCAAATCATCCCCCAGGCCATTCGCACTCCAGCAAAGGTCCCAGTGGACAAAAAAGCACCTGATGTCTACTGGGCACAATTAGTTGGTGAGGACAAACCCATGATGGGATGTAATCTAACCCATGGGCCAGACCATCTCCACATAGATGGCTTGCTGGATACAGGATCAGATGTCACAGTGATACCAGAGAAGATGTGGCCTTCTCATTGGGATCTGCAACCCGTGGCTGGCAAACTTCGAGGTATAGGAGGGCTTCAATYGGCAAAAAAATTCAAAAAGTATTGTGCAAATTGAGAGGCTGGATGGGAAATTGGCCAGCGTCTGSCCCTTTATCATTGACTATAAGGCTCCTTTGTGGGGGAGAGACACCATGTCCCAGTGGGGGGTCAAATTAGTTATCCCTAAAACCCCCCCAGAATTTTTAGAAGTGGCTGCAGTGGAGCGCCCTGCCCAAAAGTTAACTTGGCTAGATGACACACCAGTCTGGGTAAATCAGTGGCCACTCAGCAGAGAAAAACTTAAGGCACTCAAGGAGCTCGTAGAAGAACAATTGGCTAAGGGTCACATAGAAGAAACAACCAGTCCTTGGAATTCCGTGGTCTTTGTAATAAAGAAGCTAGGGAAAGATAAGGGGAGAGTCCTTCACGACCTCCGGGAAATAAACAAAGTGATTGAAGACATGGGGWCACTTGAACCAGGGATGCCTTCTCCAACAATSCTCCCCCAAAACTGGCARTTGGTTGCCCTAGGTATCAAAGACTGTTTCTTCCACATCCCACTACACCCAGAAGATTTTTTGCCTTCTCAGTTCCTACTATTAATCGAGAAGCCCCAATGAAGCATTACCACTGGAGGGTTTTGCCTCAGGGTCCCAAATGCAGTCCCTCCATCTGCCAGCAGTATGTAACTTCATTGCTGTCCCCGGTACGCGCCAAAAAAAGGGAGGCCATCATCCTCCACTTCATGGATGATGTGCTTGTGTGTGCCCCCCAATAACACCATACTCCAACACACACTTGACCTAGTGGTTAAAGTTTTAACCTCTGCTGGATTTCAACTGCAGGAAGATAAAGGTCAAAGGGTGCCAACTTGGAAGTACCTGGGCTTGGAGATCACTGCGCGGACTGTTGTTCTGCAAAAATTGGAAATCAAAAGTGATCCCAAAACCCCAGCAGATCTCCATTCTCTGTGTGGGTCTTTGAACTGGGTCAGGCCCTGGCTAGGCCTCACAAATAAGGGGCCCAAAACAATTTATTGAGGGGGAAGAGAGAGCTGATCTCTCTTCTCTAGGGAACTGACCCTAGAGGCAAGAACCACAATATAAAAGGCACAAAAGGCTTTGACCGAGAGGCAGGCTCACTGTTATCAGCCCGAGCTACCTTTCAAATTCATTGTTCTAGGAAAATTGCCACACTTGCATGGTTTAATGTTCCAATGGACCGAAGGGCAGAGAGATTCACTCTAATTATAGAGTGGGTCTTTCTCTCCTGCCAAAGATCCAAGACTATCACAAGGCCACAGGAGCTGATCCAGAAAGCCAGGTTGAGACTGCGTGAACTGGCTGGTTGTGACTTTGTGTGTATTCACCTCCCAGTCAAGCTTTCTGGGGAGGGAAAGAATGCTCCCGAGAAGCTGACCAAAGAGATGTTCGAGTGTCTGCTCCAGGAGAATGCCAACCTCCAGACATCCCTGGGCAGCTACAGTAGACAAATATCAATCCATGCCCCATCACACAAGCTCTTTAACGAGGAGTTCCACCTCATTCCTTGTGAGAAAAAGAGCGACAGGCCACTCAAGGCTCTCACAGTGTTCACTGATGCTTCCGGGGCATCCCACAAGTCCACAAGTCGGTGATGACCTGGACAAATCCCCAAACCCAGCTTTGGGAAGCTGATGTGGAGTTTGTGGAGGGGTCACCCCAGGTCGCTGAACTGGCAGCAGTTGTGAGAGCTTTTGAGAAGTTCTCGGAGCCAATTAATTTGGTCACTGATTCGGCCTACATGGCAGGGGTAGTGTCCAGGGTAGAGCAGGCAGTTCTCAAAGACATCGAGAACAAACGTCTCTTCAGGCTGCTCTCAGAACTAATTTATTTAGTTTCGCATCAAGAGCACCCATTCTATGTGATGCACGTGAGGTCACATACTGATTTGCCAGGTGAGATCGCAGGCGGTAATCGCAAGGCAGATTCCCTTGCAGCCCCAGCAGAAATGGCACACTTCCCAGATGTTTTCCTACAGGCAAAGCTCAGTCACCAGCAATACCATCAAAATGCACCAGGCCTGATGCRTCAGTTCCAGCTAACACAGGGCCAGGCTTGAGCCATTGTGGCTACCTGCCCTGACTATCAGCATCAAGCCATGCCATCACTAGGTATGGGGGTTAACCCCTGAGGCCTTGGGAGCTGCAAAGAGTGGCAGGCAGACGTCACACACATTCCTAGTTTCAGTCACCAAAAATACATGCATGTAAGCATTGACACCTATTCAAACGCGATTTATGCCTCTGCCCATGCAGGGGTAACGGCTGCACATTCCAAGCGGCATCTGGTGCAAGCCTTTTCAGTACTGGGGATCCCTAGGAAAACTAAGACTGACAATGACCCAGCCAAGGAATACAAATATACAAAAATACAAACCCAAGGAATTCCTAGAGTTTGTCCAGCAGTGGGGAGCGGAACATATAAGAGGCATCCCCCATTCCCCCACAGGTCAGTCTGTGGTTGAGCGTTCCCACCAGACACTCAAAAAGGTTCTGGTCAAGCAAAACAATTCCACAGTGTGGATGTCATTCCAGCAAAAGCTTTRTAAAGCCATGTTCACTATCAATTTTCTGAACTGTTCCTTTGAAAATATGAGTCCTCCTGTGGTATGTTGCTTTAACAGTGGCAATCAGTTTAAATTGTCACAGTGTCCACCAGTTCTAATCAGGGACCCAGAAACCTGGGAAATTAAGGGTCCCTATGAGCTTGTGATCTGGGGGCATGGCTATGCATGTGTATTCACCCCCTCAGGCCCATGATGGATACCCTAGAAATAGGTAAAGTTCCAAAAAGTCTAGCATTGGCAGAAGATGATGAGAAGCAGGCAGCTGTTGCTTCCAAAAGAAGAYGCCACTGGAAAAAGAAGACAGAACCTTCCTAAGGTCTGGTTAATTCCGGCAGACCTCAGACCTTTAATGTACTGTAAACATGTTTGGTTTTCCTTTTAGAACCACCTACCTACCACTCAACCTCACAATGAGCCCTGTCCAAATTGTCATCCTGTTCATGCTGAACGGTCTGACAGCTGCATGGATCGTCTCTCAGCCATGCCAAAACAGCTGGGTGACCCTGGAACGGACACTACAACAAGAAAATACATGCCTGTCCCCTGCAGCAGTGAAAGACCCTATGTCCACCTGCCTGGTAGGGATTCCCCCACAAGCTGGAGAGTATCTAGCCAGCTTTCAGTCACATATACCTAAGCCAAGTCCTAGGCCACTTTACACACTACCAAACCAAATCTGCTGTTGGCGGGCTGTAATGATAAAAAAACCCATAGAGGAGTGGCTGCCAAAATTGCCCAAAGCATCTTAGGAGCCCCAAGAATTAGAGCTGTTGGGCTCCTCTCTGGCACCATACTGCATTCGCTTTACTTTCACCCCACTGTCTAACACCAAAGCCTTTCACAATATACTGCAATATAGAGAGGAATTCACTGCCAAAAGGTGGTGTGATATTCTGAGCCATGTTACCGCAGACAACGCATACCATTCACATCCCAAAAGCCTCCCTAAARGTCTGTTCTTAATTTGTGGGGATCGGGCATAGGCAGGAATCCCATCCCAGCTTTTAGGAGGTCCCTGTTGGCACCCAACCAAACCTTGATTGGCGAATGGACTCGAGAAAACAATTTGGCCAACAAAATCCATAAGAGAAGCATTGGAAATTTGGACCCAAATTCAGAGATTTTTTCGTTGGTCTAAGTCCAAGAGGGTCGCTGCATCCCTCTTCCTTCTGTGGGTCGCAGCAGCCAAAGCTCTAGGGGAATTGGGCTACCTAGAGTGCTGGGTGGTCAAACAGGCAAACTTGACATTCACAGCCATCAGCTCCCTCCTAGAGGACAAGGAGATTACCAGGCAGGCCATGCTCCAAAGTCATGCAGCCATAGACTCCCTCCTGTCTCTGCATGGACATGAGTGCCAAGAATTTGAAGGACTCTGTTGCATGAATTTTACATCGAGAGCACCCGATGTCCATGCCACGCTCAAAGAACTGAAAGGCTTAGTTGGATAAGTAAAGCAGGAATCTGAAGACTGGTTTGGTGAAATCTTCAAAGGATGGGGACTCTCGGGATGGTGGACTTCAATAGTTAAAACAATCCTGTTGATTTTTCTTGTTCTGTTTTTAATTGTGTTAGCATTTGGGGTTCAGCATTGCCTGATTTTAAAGTCCCTCAACAGCCTAATTCCTTCTACCTCAGAAGTCAACCATGCAGAGCTTGTGGACCAAGAGCAACCTAGCTCACCTGTAAATTCCAAGTGGTGGACAAACTCATATTCAGCATCTGAGTAAGCCCAACACCTTGCTTTTACCTTTGTTTACAAAAAAAGGGGGAGATGTTGTATTGCACTGAATAGTTGATCCATTTCTGTTATTATATTGCACTGGATAATTATTATATGTGCACATGGTATTTCCTGAAAAACCCCTTTGGTTTGTTGCATTTTGGTTTGTTCCTTCCGCCCCTTTCCCYTCCCCCTGGATCATTTCCCCTTGGTTCTGGTTTCCTCCCCTTCCCCCTACGCCCCCTTCCCCCTCCGCTTCACCAAGGGCTCAAMGGGGGAGGYTCTGGGAGGTCTTGCTCTCTTTTTTGCTTCTCCTGGATTGAATAAAYTGGGACCCTGGTCCTAAGAGGAAAAAAAGGAGCGCCTCTGTCTTTTACCTTTGTTCCTCACCAGGCAAACCCATCGSGGTTCAGGAGCTAGTCTAAATCAAATCCTGAAAGGGAAACCTGGCAGATATACTGGTTATTTTGTAAGCATTTAAGAAAAGTTTAATTGTATGTATCTGTCTTCAATGCATTGCATAGTATTGTAACCTAACTACTATAGGTATAACAACTATTGCTTTTGCTATAGCCCACAGGAACTAGGTTAAGGTGCTGGTAGGGAAAAGAAAGTGTTAAGCATCAGCATTTATGTAGTCCTAATTGGATTTATCCTAATTGTATGTATATAATGTTGTTCAATTAGCATTGTTCCATCCTTCTTCCACACAATACTGCTCTTTCCTATTAGGAAAGAATTGGCCTAACCAGAACTGGAACTCTTATTATATACATGATAGATGTCTGACTTGGCCTACATAACTCATGTCTTGTTTAGTGCTAAAGTAGGGCACAGCTAAAGAGAGAAGACAATTAGGCAACAAATTGAATACATGTCTGAAAAAAGTTCCTCTGAAAACTTTCTGTGCATTTCTTTGGATTTTGAACCAGACTGGAAAAAAACCATGTGGTCATGGAGGTATATTTGACAGAACTGACTTCTAAGATGGGAACAAAAAAAAAAAAGAAGGAACATTTTATATTGTCTTTTTTTATGCTAATTTCTGTAGGACAGTTGCATGAATGAGTTGCTGATCACATCTTCCTATGACTGATGTGGAAAAGGACCCTGGAAATGGTCTGAGTGACTTAAGTTGGCCAAACTACTACAGCCAGCTCTGCCAATGGTGTATACATGAAGCTTACTCTGGTRAAATTAAAGAAATTCAAACCTTTAGTATCCAGTTTGATGTTACTGATTTTTTTCTAAATCGTGAGTGCTTAGATTAATAAGTTATGTCATAGATTTTGAAAAATGAGAGAGTGTATTCTATTAATACATGATGATATGGCAACTTATAAAAACAACAAAAAAAATCCTTCAAAATTTAAAATTAATAGTTAAAAAAAACTCTGTCACTTTTTGTTATTTTTAATAAATTCAGAGTGGATAAAACATATTCATCACAAGCAACAGTACAATTACTGTTAACAAAAATGTAGTTTAAAGGAAACCTCAGCTAAATCCTTCCTTGCTTCCACTTTGTTATTCAGTCAACAAGATTAGAACAGGAGGAAAGTAGCAGATTTCTGTATTAGTGTATCAGTTACTCAAATACATGTTTATTTACTTCAGACTAATGAGATCTGATGGAGGGTTATATCTTTCTGATATCTGTCGTTGGAAGTTCAGCTTACTTAGACAGTACTGAATGGACTTTCCTTTATTATCTATTCTCTTGCTAAATGGTACTTGATGGCTGAACAAAAAAGAAAAACAGATGATAAAGTAAAATCTTTAAGCACAGGCTAGAAAATACACAGGTCAATGCAGTATGCAAAGATTTTATTTATCCTGTTATAAAGTTAGTGCATCTGGATCACATCCAAAGTTTTGAATTGCAAGACAGTGTCATTTATGCTGACCTTTTGAAGCACAGCTTAATTTTCAGAATTCAGAAGTATGAGAGCTTAATATCAGTCTGAATAATTCTGTTACAGTGAAGGCACAGCTATAGTAAGTAGACTGCTTGCCTCTGAACATAAATGTCATGCAGTCATCTATTTCTACAGCCTCTTGAAACCTTAAAAATAGTGCATTCTTGCTTCCTATATCAATTTTCTCAAATGACACTTTTGCTGATTCAAAACATTAATCTTATAGAAAGGCAGTTATGCTAACACATACATCTCTATGGCCTTCCTTAAACATTAAAATAAGAAGTAAATAAGTTTGCTTTTAACAGAAGGATTTTTATCAAGACAAACTCAYCAAGTGTTTAGGCTGATCAGATAGTGTGATTTATCTGTCTTGCTCCCAGAATGAATATTGCAAAGTGAATGAAAAAATTAAGGAAAACTATCAATAACCTATCAGTTTAATCTTTTCCCTTCTGTCAACTGATTTTTAATACTGATGAAAAATTGAAAGAATATAAAAGAATCACATTCTTTTTCTGAAAGAGATTAATTTTCCATTGCATCTTGGATCATACATATCTATTTCAGTCTAAGAAATGCTTGTCTAGTGTCTAGGTTTTATCAGCAGACACAGTGAAGCCAGTATAGGTCTTCCAATAAGGTGCAACCAGAGCAGGTAGAAAAATACCATAGCAGAATGTATATGGCTTTGGGTGAAGGCATCCTTATATCTCATAGGAGAGCATGTGAAATAGTAGCCTCTGGATTGTCTTTTCTCTGTATTTTAGACTTGGCATATTGTATAGCACAGCACCAGAAAATCTGCCAGAGTTCTTGGGTGAAATTCCAAGAAATCTGTCTGGTTTCATTATTTTTTAGTGCCATTTTTCTTTCTTAAGATTACTTGCTGCTACTAACATGAATGCTATATTCATTATATTGGTGGAACTCTCTAATGCATATTGAGAGGGGTGGGAGCTACTTTTCTCTTGCAGAATGACAGCATCAGCATTTTCAGAGCCTATCACCTGACTCAATGCAGCTTGTGGTGTGCACCTTTGAAAGACAGAAGGCAGGCTAAAAATGCCTTATGCCTAGGACAGTCATCATTACAGAAAATATCCCTCATGATATTGTGGCAGGATTGCATTTCATAACATTTGTGAGACCCAGAGGACATTCTATCTCCAAGGCTGATAGTGAGATTTCCATTTGCCTGCTGACTTTGAGCAGCCTGAGATATGTCAATATGTTGCTAAGTGGCCACAGTAAGATATAAAAGTATGTGTTGACAGGGCATGAAATTATGCCGTGTGAAAGGAAAGAATTGATTTGGAAAATTTCAATATCTCAGGGTATCTTAGTACAAAGAAAACACTTTTTTCTTTTTTTTTAAGTAGAATTGTCTACAAAATATTACTTAACAAGTGGGCTGTCACAAAAATTGCTCTGACTAGGCTAAAGCAAAGTCTGGAAGTAAGGAAGCAAGGACTGTAATTATATGAGACTAAAACCAAGATGTGAAAGCCCAACAAAAGGCATGCCTAGAACACAGGTTAGCTGCCACTAATCCTACCAGTTCACTACTGCAAGGCAGGTCCTGAGAGAACTTGCGGGGAAGTCATGAGTAAAGCTGAAGGATGATGAGTGCAGCAGTCGTGACTGGGCAGCTGGGAGCCCAAACAGGGCTGCTTTTGTGCTACTGGTGCAAAGGCAGTAGAACCAGCATGGGCCCCCATCAGTTGTATAGGCTTGAAGACTAGCTTTTATTTCTTATACACTTCGGTCAGGTTATTAAAATGTAGGAGACTGGCTACTGCCAGAATGCTGTCTGACATTCAGTGGTCCATGCAGAGCATAATTGCAACTGACAGTAAGTTTATTCATAGAAGTTCTTATTTTCTGCCAGAGTGAGATTATAGGTATACCTCTAGGAAGACTGAAAGCCTGACAAAGAGATTTACATTACATGGACAGAAGTAAATCTTTTTTCTGTGTTGTCAAATGGCTGCTGTGCTGCAAGCCTGCTGGTATTTTGATCAATAATGCACTCTTGACATGTAAGTCTTTTACAATGAAGGATGCAAGATCTCTTTGAAGATCTCTAAAAGATCAGTCTTTCCTATTCAGTTTGACAGTGTAATATAACATAACTACTTAGGAAATATCTCAGCAAAATATGTCTCATTTTTTTGATTGCTATGAAGCACCAGGGTACCATTAACATAAATGTCCAGGTTCCAACAAAAAAAATACAAGTAGCTATCACTTTGAGAAGAAGGTGCAGAAAGAATTTCGAGGAAGATAAGCTGTCTATATTCATGAAGCAGCCACTTCTGCATCACATCTACTCAAATTCCTTTTCTTACTGTATGTAGACACATTTCCAAGCATTTAGTTCTTGCTCTTGACATCATTTGCATGAACAGCTTTAACATTTTCTCCCACAGGCACCATTTTAAGGACCTTTCTCAATTCAGATTAGATTGCTGCCCATTATGCTATCCGGAAGGTAACAGGCTTCCAGTTYAACATGTTAGTGATGAATGCCTAAAAAAAGCATGTCTGAATAGGAATACTCAGGCTTCTGTTTATGCTCTGTGATCCTGGTAAATACAGTGCATTTAATTTCTCCTTAGCTGACATAGACCTGGTACTTCTGGGCTTCCCTTCCTCTCATTCCAACAAAACATCCACACTATTGCTATATACAATATGTATATAAAATGTCAGTGTTTTAAAGATCTAGAAGACATAAGTGCATAAATGTGAGGCAGAGTAAGCAACAGTCTCAGAAAGATGTGCTGGGATTTGACAGCCAGGCCATCCACTGTGATTTGTTCCATGAAGAAGAATTAAAACATCGTTAAATTTCTTCTGCTGAAAGAGCTGTATTGTTGGCTTGCTTTGGGAGAACTGTTTAAAACTTTATAATCATTCTCTGTCTGCTTAGGCACTGCATAGATGCAAATATACTAACAGACCTCTTATTAAATTTTTTWAATTTATTTTATTTTTGAGGAAAATTTTTATATTCAATATAAATGTAATTTATGAATGAATAAGAATGAATAAGTAAATGAATAAGAATTGTGTAGACAACTTTATGCATACAGAAAGATTGTGATAAAAGAAGCCAAGTGCCATTGATAAATCTTTGTAGTAATAATAAGACCAATGGTAAACACTAGGAAATATCATTTGGAGTCCATAATCTTTAATTCTGCTGAGGCTTTGGGCAAGTGCACCAACCATGATGAGTAAATACTTGGTTCTGCTTTGCTTTAATCATTGATAAGCTGCAATATAACACATTTAAAATAAATCACTGCAGAAATGTAACACAAATATGGCATATAGTCTTACTAAGCAAAGACAGGTCCAAAAAAACTCTGCACAGAGTAACAATAAATTAATTCTTTTAAAAATGATTGATAAACTACTTATCTGTTTAGATTTTTTTTTCCACTTACTGGTATTCCCTTCTGCTACATTTGCTATTATCACCATTAAGGAAAGTAAAGGCAAAGCTCTTCTAATCTGTATTTGAATGTATAGCTTTCTAATTGCCAATAGTCATTACCTATTGAAGAGGATGTTCTTTTACTCTATTTTTGCTAACAACTCAAGTTGTCTTAAAATTATCTAAWTTCATTCTGTTTCATGAAGTTATATATCTTTTGGGTAGTTAGACAGATGATTTATAAACTGCACGAGTAAAGCAATCCTGAGTGATCATTCTGTTGTCCATTACTCAATTTCCTTCACTTTAGCACGGATGCGTTCCAATAGATTGTATTTCTTTTAAAGAAATAATATAAGTCCAGGAAAGATCATGTTATGTTTATCCTTTATGACAGTTTGAGTTCAAAATTCACATTGCTTTCCTCTTTGGTCCTGGAGAAGTTGTCCCAAAAGCTCTGCAGAGGCAGGATACATTCAARGAATTAGTGGTAGCTTTTCATTTGTCACACAAATCCAGGAATGGGTAAATGAGTTTCAGTATTGCACAATCCAGATACATGTGCAATTCATATCACTGAATGGTGTGGGTTTAAAACTGTAAGTATATATACCTTTATTTGCCACTTGCACTGCTTTACAACAAAAGGCGTTGTTTTAACATTCATCTTAAACCAATAAAACCTTAGGCTCTCTTTGCTTCTGCCAGCACATTTCTGCAATCAAAGGGACGGTTGGATTCAGGAACTCAGCTGGCTCAATAGAGATTATTTTTTGTTTCCTTAGGTATCAGCTTCATTGATTACCTGATTGCACTGACTATGAAACATCATGACCTGAAATGCTGCAGCATGAGGTGATGTGAATTCAGGAGCCATGCAAACATAAGACTGGCTCCGTTAGCATTTTTGTAATAATAATGTAATAAAACAAATAAGGTAAACTTAAATTGTACCATTAAAGGCCTGAATTCCCACCCTGTGAGAGCTGTGATTCAGTAAACCCCAATTATCATGGTTTTGAAATTATGTGAAGATGGAAGGGCTAACCCTTGAAAATTAGTTAACATATTAATTAGCATTAGCAGCAATAGAAACAAAACACGCAAAAAGAAAGCAGACTGTCTTAAAATAAAGGGAAAGATAATTAATCTGTTGAGGAACTTATTATCTAGCCAGAAATTTGCTGTCTCATCTGAACACTGAAATCAGTTCTAGAATAAAGCTGTCCTTTCTCATCTCAGAAACTGTTTTTAGGTAGTACTCCCAAATAAACCTTTTGTGATGAAACCAAAAAGCAAGGTTCTTCCTTCTAGGTCTGGTCTGAAGTCCAGACTCAATACTCTCCATCATCCTAAATATCAAAAATATTCAGAAATTGCCACAATTGACCTCTTTTCTCCACAGAAGGCTACTGCCATACAATTAAGTAAATGACAGTAAAAGATCATGTATGGTTTCATAAAGCAGAAAATACTGTCATTTGATTTAGAAAATTCAGAGCAGTTTTCAAATGTTTACCTTCTAAAGTTTATGTAACTGAAGTTACTTGAAGTAACTAAAGTAAACTAAGTTTACTTTAAATCTTAATAAGAATTTTTTATTTAAATCTGAAGTTAATTCCAGACTTATCACTAATTCTATTACTACAAAATACTCACATTAGTAAGTTAATAGTCTTCTGCATAATCTACATCATATAAAACCTGATAAAAAGAGAAATAATATATTTATTATTATTATTATTATTATTATTATTATTATTATTATTATTATTATTATTATTATTATTATTATCTAGAGGACTACCATGTGTTTTCATGAAGTTACATGTTCAGTTTCTTGACATCAAAGAATAGAATCAATGGCAAAGAGATGGGAGTTTTTAGTTGATAGGACATCAGTAAGCTACACATGAAATATAAAGTAATAACCACAGTTCATAATGTGCACAGTTTTGCTGAAACTGGAAGTGGAAAAATACTCTATGGAAAACCATAATTCAGTCTTGGTGTTTTTGCTTTATAGTTCAAATGCAAAAGTATGAATATTATCTTAATCTGCAATTCTATCACAAAGCTCCAATACCTTCCAAAGTATTCTCATTCAGGCTTGCAAGTATTGTAGAAGTTGTTGGCGTTCTCTCACTATTGGTATAAAATTAAATTATTTCTTGTCCATTTGATATGCATAAAAATAGAGCTTAACCTGAAAGACAGCAAAAGGGTTTAAATGTTCCTTGAAAGTAGAGCAGGCATGAACCACTAGTAACCTTGCACCACYCAGAATTTTCTAGCACCTCTTTAATCTGAAGTCTCATTTATCAGTAAACAGAGCAGGACCTTCAAGACTTTTACCATACAGGCCTTGCTCCTGCAGGAGCACTCAAGCCACTAAAGCATTCAACAAGCTCCTCATAAAAAATCTCATAATTTACTTTTCTTAATTACACATTTCTGAGCCCATGACAAATCGTTTTAAATCTCTGTCATTGAGTTGTCCCACCTTTCTCTGAGGTCGCAGTCTACCTGGCCTATATATTCATTCTGTGCTCCCTTTCACTTGTTGCACTAATTTAATAACAAGTTTTTTCATGTCCATTTTTTCAGTCTCTTATGGCTTGAAACTTCCTGCTGGTGGATTCTAGCAATCAAAAAAGAAAGCTATGAAACACAAAATCAACAGAGAAACTCAACACTGACTTCCTTTCTGAAAGGGAGACCTTGGTCCTAATAATTATGAAGTCAAAGATTCATATCTGCAGCATGTGACAGCACTGAAGAGACTTGAATGGCTTCCTCCTGTGATGACAACAATAAGCATGCAAATCGTACCCATTTCTTACAAATGCAAGAAGAAAATGATACAATGTGAAATTTTGTACACAGGTCAGACACCCGTTTTACTTGTTGCCACCACATGGAGAGCCAGTAGAGTTTTGTACCTTGCTGACGCTGGCAAGGCAGTCATGGAGCAGACATGGTCATCCTGACAAGCGTCTGATTGCTTGTGATGAAGTGCATGCTGTTAAGAAAAAAAGCTGTAGAAGTCAATCGTCTCACCATTGCCTCCAGCAGAGAATAGGAGATAATTTCCTCTCCTTTGTTGACATATTTTTCCTCACATAAGAAAGGAAGAGATGAAAGRGCTAGGCTAAGGAGCCAGTAAATCACTGACTGAAGAAAGCAACACCACCAAAAGCAAAGCGAAATACAATGTCTGATGTTATCATAACTACTTAGAGATTACTGCTTAATGCTATTTCATAATAATCTGAGGACCACTTGAGTTGAGGTTAATTGCAATACTTGGTAGCACACATTTCTATGAGTACTTGTTCCCAATATTCTTTGCTGTGGTGGTGAAGGACACTAAATTTAATAAATCTTTACATGATAGAGGTCAATATTTTCTCAAAAATCTCAGCACCATTAAGTATTTAATGAGGAAAAATAAAATTCAGTATAAGAATGCTCATGTCTGCTGTCTCTTTGAGAACTTTTAAATCAACTAGCAAATATCAATCACATATTACAGAAAAACAATAATAAGTAAGTTGTGGTCTTGCAGAATTAATAAAAATGGGCAACCATTTAACCATACAAGACAGACATACATCTAATTCATGCCCTTCTGTTTGAGAAGTTTCACAGTTTGCTTAACATTATTAGTCAACTTATTTAAACATATCTTTTCCCAAGGGAAATATAAGTTAATAAATGCCACCACTGTGAAAGATGGTGCTCATCCTTTATTAAATTACTTCAAAGAAGAATGATCAAAATGATAGGAAACTATCTCATATTTGTTCTGCTGTCAACAGAACAGCTGCTCTTTCTTGTCATACCTTTCCTTTTTGGCTTTCAAACTAAAACTTCTAAAATGCTGTAACTGTATGACATCATGTGACAATCTTCCTTCTTCATGCAACTCCCACAGGAATTGTGGGGCCATCTTCACCAGAACTGCATAAATAATGCTGAAATCTTTGTTTTTCTTTCTAAATTGTGACATGAAATAATGGAGTAATGCAACCAAGTGTTGTGCCCCCCTATAATGTAGGTCATACACTGCAAGGATCATGCCAGCTTGTTGCAACTTATTCCAGATTGTAAAGTTGTCGGTTTGAGAGTTTTGTTGCTTTTCAAGGTAATGTATCAGTGTCCTCTGGAGACTTTGCACAGGGCACTACTGCCCAGTAGCCTTTAGCAGGCTTTCTATGTCCCTGTTGCCAGAGTTGCATATATGACAAATCAGTTTAAACTCAAAAATGGGCTGGTAGGAAGAATTTGCAAGGTACTCGACACAGTAATGGGCATTCTTTCTGTTTTATACTATACTATAGTATCCTCATCTTGATAAAGTTAATTATTTTTCTGTATTACTGTTCAGGTATTACTGAATATAGTGCTTACACAAATGCACTTTTGCATTTACTGCAGAAGTTTCTGTTGAAATCTCAGCCAGCTAAGCAGCATTAGGCTGCTGATAGCTCCTTCAACCCCAATAACTCCTTCAACCCCAAACAGCCCAGAGCAGTAGCCACAGTGTGAAAAGCACTTCCCTTTTATAGGTGGGCCAGGAGAAAGTGGGGATATGCTCTTTATCACTGTGCTTAGTGTAATATTGTTAGTTGTTTAGTCAGAATTAATCTTTAGCACGTTTGTGATATACATGTGAGGGAATCATAAAAGCTAGACATTTTAGGAACTTTTAGGGTAACTTAGGAAGACAAGAAGGATTAGATTGGTCAGAAGAAATACRGATAGTGGAATCTGCCATGATGTTTGGGGGGGTTTTGCCCATTTTTGTTTGTCTTTTCCTTCTAATAATATAATTTCTTTATAGTTAGCCTGTCTACAGAAAGTGTTTTTTGGTTGTCTTGTACAGACCTCAAACATTAATGACAATTTTCCATAACCTTTTTTCCTATACTCAACTGTATTGGCAAAGCGAAAAAGCTATTTCTCAAAAGGCAAAGTTGATTTGTAATATTCTTTCCACAATATAATTTTCAGTTGAATTGGAAAGAGATCCAAGGAAAAAATAAGAACCAGAATATCATCTGAAAATACATAGTACTTTTTTTCTGAAATCTGAAGCTTTCGTTTCAATAGGCAGGAAGCAATAATAGGCATATGCAAATTTTGTTTCATATTGTCAACATTATTCCAGGAAAAGCATGTTTGTCTATAGGCTGTGATTTAATTAGTTCGTATACTAAGTGTTAGAAATATCTACCATATTCTTAGGGCTGTTTGCATTTGGACTTGCAGTGAATTATCCCTTCAAACAAAGATCTAGGACTACTGAAGAAATGAGCAGTTATTTTCTATTATGGTGGGTCATGAAATTGCGCATTCCCATATACTCCAAGGCATCACTTCCAAACATGGTACAATATTCTCTGTCAAATGTAGTTCTGGACTATCCTGGCTGCTTAGGCCATTGCTGACAATGTGAGAGAGTTGTGGATATGCCTGGCTTCTTTCTTAGAGCACACTGTTTCAAACTTTCGGATTAAAAACATGCATAAGAGCAGTAATGACATTCCATAATCATTAGCTTTTTTTTACCCCCAAGGTAAACCCTGAAAAAGATCAAAACTTTTCTCTAATATATTTAATCTTTGCATTAATGTAGGTGACTGATATCTGGTCAATATTTTGTGATTTAGAGGCTAAGTCAGATGTCAAGCCTGTATTTTAAACAAATATTTCAAAGTGAAACATAAACTAAGTTTTCACACTTATTTCACTTACTAGACTTACAAACACAAAATAGACTTTCTGAAGCAGATATTACTAATTTTATACTTGCAACTGGCTTTGCTATCCTGAGCATTTTTGTTACTATTTTCTTTTTAATATTCTTCAGTACAAGTTAATTAGAAAACTTAAACTGATATTCCTATCTAACTTTATATGACATGTCTGAGACATTGCCCTTTGCCATGATGTTGCTTAAGAGAACTTTATCCCCACCTATTTGCTGTTGCTTTATTCTCCTCAAACTATATCTGCACTTAAATATTTGCAGTTCCCAGAATGGTTTCCCAGTTGTGGATAATTAAGAGAATTATCAGGATACTGTTATACTCTCTATTTTTAATTAAAGGCTTTCCTTCTGTTATGATTTCTAGAGATGGAACTTAGTACTTTTGGGGTACTTAGAGGTGCAGAAAACTGACTATATCTGTTTTGGGGGTGCATATTTAGTATTACATAACAGCACTGATGATGGTTTCTTAAGAACTGAATGACTCTGAAAGAACCCCCTCTCACAAAATATTCAGAATTTCTTTCCTTTGAGCCAGTGCTCCACTGTTTACAGAAGCTTTTCTGTCTGTGCTTCATCTCTGTTTTGTGCTGAATCAGCTTTTATTTTAAGAATAAAATACATGTATAGCAAATCCATTGTTCATTTTTTTCTGGTGTATTTATTCTAATTTTTTTAGGGAATTGCAAAATTGTTAAAGACATGACTGAGTGTACAAATAGAAACCACATGCCCAATAGTATTCAGCAAAGAAAGAAAGCATTTTTTTGCTTTGTAAAAATATATTGATACATTGCATAATGATGACATTCATGATGAATGAATAGCCTTGCCCAATAAAAGCTTCTTTGCTGTTTGGTATTTAACATTTTGATTTGAGCATTCCTTGTTATAGAATGGCATGTTATTAGTCTGTAATAATATAGTCAGGAAGCTTTCATAATACATATTTAGCCAGACTTAACAACACGTGGTTTGTGAATCTTACTTCTAAGATCTTTGAAGGTATCTTTTTTATTTTTGTCATGTTGTGCTCAGTAAATTAACACACGTTGTGGAGCTCTCTGTCCCTTGGAATGCAGGAATTTCATCAACCCATCTAAGCTTTAGACAGGACTGTTTAATCCAAAGTTCTCCAATAGAAAAGGACTTTTCACAAGATGCAGGCCATGTATTAGGAAAAATTAATTAATTAATTCAACACTCAAGGAAAAYATCCTATATACAGTTTAAGACATATGGTTTATGAAAAAGGTGTCAGCACATGATGTGGGGGATCACACAGTTCTGAATGAACCAGTAAGTATGGCACTCTTTGCAGAAAAACATAAGGTCCTCCTTTGGGAGGGTTTAAAGAGAGAAATGTGAATCTTCACAGTCATGCATTCTGCATTTTATTCTATGCTTTTGCAGTTCAGTGCAACCTAGATTAATATAATGATTGAGTTACCTAGACTATCAGGATAACAGAAGTATTTGATTGTCAGCTTCTGTGTTAACTTTCTCCAGTCATACAGTTTCAACATTCTGATTTTAAAAGAGAAGCACCACACTTTTCCCTTTCTAAATAATGTATTTTTAAAAAGACATAAACTAAACATTTATTTAAAACAATGCACTCTAAATGCAGCTGGAGGCAAGTTCTGTRGCCAAATGAATATACATGTATACARGTACATATATATGCACAAGCACCTTATAAAAATCAAATCTCTGCAGCAGTTCAGTTCTGAAAATGCAAGAGGCTTTGCTAATTGCCTGATACTCCACTCTATTATATAGTGTTTCAAGATCAATATACAGCAGAATGTTTCAAAATGTACACTAGGTCAATGCAGTCTAATTTTTAAGCTATGAGCATTTAACACTAAGTTATATACCAAAACCCAAGCAAATAACTTCAATGTAGGTGAAAGCAATGTCTTATTTTCCTTCATTAGTTCCTAATACTTTAGAGCAGAATGACCTGACTGCTTGGAGAGTGGATGAATTTTTGCAGTCTGAAGCCTTACACCTTCAATAAATGCAAAGACTGGCAAGTACTGCAGCATGATACTAATAGTAGGCAATGAGGCAGTGCTAAACCATTTCCTGGTTGATTTTTCAGTTGTATTTAAATAAAAATTGATTGATCTCACATTGAGCAAACATCAAAATTAAGTGCTTTTAATATTATATCTTTGTCAAATGTAGGTTATTGTATCCAGAACTTGACAGGTTACTGAAGCAGAAAACAGAAAAGGAGTGTATGCTCAGACAAGCTAAATGTCTTAAGAAAATGAAAGTAAGAATTGTCTGCCCCTACATACGTTTGAATCAAATCTGATTCCTGATACATGTGCTTAGCATTGGTGAAAAACGCAAACAGGGGCAGGAAGGATCCAGCACGAGGGCAGTGGAACAGATGTCTGCAGCACGTCTGAAAAGGGGCAGCTGAGGCAGCTGGGGCTGTTCAGCCTGGAGAAAAGGCGGCTCAGGGGGTCCTTATCAGTCTCTGAAAGGAGGTCATAGTCAGATGGTGGCCAGTCTCTTCTCCTGGCAAGTGACAGGACAAGAAAAAGCAGCCACCTGAAGCGCCAGAAGAAGTTTACATTGTATATAMAGGATAATTTCTCCCCTGAAAGGGYAGTCAGGCATTGGAACAGGCTTCCCACGGAAGTGGTGGAATTGTCTGGAAGTGTTCAAGAGGCCTGTGGATAAGACATCTGTTCTCTTAGTCACCTGACAACTAAGTGGTACACTCCTTCAGTCTAAAGCCACGCTCCCTTGTCCTATCATTACATGACTTTGTGAAAAGTCCCTCTCCAGCTCTCTCATAACTTCAATTTACGTACAGGAAGGTGCTATAATGTTTCCCTGGAGCCTTCTCTTCTCCAGGCTGAACAGCCTCCCCAGCTCTCTCAGCTTCATAGGCGARATCTCTAGCCCCCTGACCACCTTCATGGCTGTCCTTTGGCAGCTCCAGGAGGTCCAGGTCCTTATGCTGGGGGTCCCAGCACTGAATGCGCCATGATAGCTGAGCACAGGGGAAGAGCCACCTCCCTAGACTTGCTGGCTTTTAATGTAGCCCAGGACATGCTTGGCTTTCTAGGCAGCAAGGTCACATTGCTAGGTTACAACAAGCTTCTCGTTCACCAACACTCCAAGTCCTTCTTCCCAGAGCTGCTCTTAGTGAAGCCATGTTGACTGTTAGTAATTTCTATTACTTGTTTTCTATGCGCCTTACCATAATTTTGCGAAGGGTTTGCAATGTGATCTTGTTGGGTGCTGACATGAGACTCACTGGCCTGTAGTTCCTGAGTCTTCCTTATTTCCTGTTTTGAAAATGAGGTTGATATTTCCCCTTTTCCAGTTATGGGAACTCCACCTGACCATCATGACATCTCAAATAACAGTGGCTTAGCCTCTTTCTCCACCAGTTCCCTCAGGACTTGTGGATGTGATAGCGTAAGGGTTAAATTTAGTAGCTCAGAATTGAAATTATGGGAATGATTTCTAAACTGTATCGGGGGGGAGGGGGTGATGGTGGCTAGAATGAACAGGTAGGAGGAACAGGCCTGGACATGCAGGACAGCCAGGCCTACCGTGATTGTCCTAACCCAATCAAGCATAGTCTTCACCAAACCAAGCACAGTCTTTACTAGATCAAGTGAAACTGCACCTGTGTGGGAATCAGAAATAGAATAGTACAATATACGTTTAATAATTAATATAGGGGAGGGGGGTAGAAGAGGTTATAAGCAACCAATTTGGGTGTAACATCGAAGCCTAGACCTGGGGTCTCACCCCCAGGCTTCCGTGTGCTTCAATAAAACACCTTCATATACAATCAATCATGATTGTGCATGTATCCCAACACTAACAGATGCATCTCAACAGAACCCATGGAATTGTGCACCTTCCGTTTCCTTAGATGTTCTTGAATCTGATCTTCTTCTAMACTGGGTGGTTCTTCATTTTACCTGTCCCTGCCTTTGCCTTCTGTGACACAGGCAGGGAGGCTGGAGTCACTTGCCAATAAAGACTGAGGCAAAGAAGTTATTAAGTACTTCAGCTTTCTCCATGTCCCCAGGTAATCTCCTGTATTCTTTTAGAGATGCCCCCACATTTTCCCTATTCTTTCTTTTACCACTGATATACCTATAGAAGCTTTTTTTTTTGCTCTTGATGTCGCTGGCTAAGTTTAATACTACCAGTGCTTTATTTTCCCTAACTGATCCCTGGGTACGCAGACAAGTTTTCTGTATTTTCACAGAATATCTGTCATTACTTCTACCCTCTACATGCTTCCTTATAGTATTTGAGTCTCCAGAAACTCCTTGTTCATCTGTGCAGATCTTCTGTGAGTTTGCCTGACTTCCTTTATCTCATTATACTCTAAGAAGCAGACCCCTGAACAGGCCAAGTCAGCTATCCTGAAGTCCATGACAATGAACTTGCTGTGCTCCCTCCTCATTGCTCCAATCATCTTGGACTCCACCATTTCATGGTCAGTGCAACCCTTGAGTTTCACATTCCCCACCAGCCCTCTTCTTGTTGGTGAGAATAAGGCCCATCATAGCACCTCTTCTCACTGATTCATCTATGACTCGGAGAAGGAAGTATTCATCAAGGCATTCCAGGAGCCTCCTGGATTGTCTGTGCTCTGCTGTGTTGTTCCTCCAACAGATGTTGGTTGAAGTCCCCTGTGATGACCAGGGCTTGTGAACATGAGGCTGCTTGTCTTTGTCTGTGGAGGGACTCATCTCATTGGTCTTCCTTGGTCAGGCAGCCTGTTGCAGAACCCCATTGTAAGGTCACCTGCCCCTGCCCTCCCTATAATTCTGACCTATAAGCCTTTGGTTGGCTCCTCATCCATCCCCAGGTGGACTTACATGCATTCCAATAGGACAAGACACTTGTGTACACAGAGGCCCTCCCCATCACCAGGAGCTGACTTACAGGCCAGAGTGGAATTCCACTGTGCTGCCCTTCAGGAGCTTTCTTGACGACCTGCCATCCCTCTCCAGGCCCTGAGAATCTCTTGCTGGCCCTGGTATCAAAATAGTAAGAGATGGATGTACTGAGGTTCCCCTTCCCTCAGCAACTATGGTAGGTCTTAACGTCCACACCCAGACACTGCAGCAGTCCTTACTGCTCTTCAAAGATGGAATCCAACACTTCAACATTTTTGTCCATGGGAGAAATGGAAAATTACAAATAATCAAACTTAGAAGTATATTCTCTAAGATATTAGAAAAAGCTCCAAACATGGGAAAACAGCAATTATACAAGCTTCTTTGCTCCTGCAAAGATCCACTAAAATTTATTGGCCAAATTTTTGTGTACTATGACAGTTTTAACAATTGAGGGGCAGGGAACAAGGCAGGGTGGGAAAGAGGATGATATTCCAGGCAAAAGGAATCTAATAGCAGTGCTAACACATACATCCTGACTTTAAGGCTTAGGTGTATGTCTCAATGACAGTCATTTATAAAGAAGCACACACGATGGTAGAACATGTTCCCAGGATGTGCCTAATTCTCAGTGGCAGCCAACGCATCTTAAGTAGTTCCTCAAAATATTAGGCAGGAAAAGACGCCAGGCATGCATGTTTTCAGGTCGAACAGATTGAATCTGTAAAAATTAGGAGCTAAAAACTGTCAGAGGGCACAAATGTGAATGGCCTTGCATGAACCGGCCGATATCAGCGGCGACTCATTCCTGTAGGAACATGCGGTACTTCGCACTGAAAGCACCGTGAAACATTCTACTTCTTCGTATGTAGCAAAGCTTGACCCAAGCTTGGCAGCAGCTCACAAACGTGCTTAATGCTGCTAGCAAACAGGGCTCCCACAGAAGAGCGGACGGGCTCTGCTGAACAACGCGGAACCGAAGATCTCCCCACGGCCAACACTCACTCTCCTCCGGTCCCCAGCCGCCGCGAGGCGSGGGCAGAACGGCGGAGTCCCCAGGTAGCCCTCCCTCTCTTCCTCTCGCTTTCTCCTCCAGCCTCCTCGGTTCCCACAACGGAGGCTGCCACACACCGACCGCCGACGGGGCGGCGGCAGCAGCGGGAACATCGGTGCGCGGCGCCTCCGAGAGGCGTTGCGACAGCTCCCGCCGGGCCCCGCCGAGCCGGGGGCGGACAGCGAGACCGCCCCTGCCCGTGGACAGCGGAAGGGCGGCGACCGCGGCTCAGCCCGGCGTTCGGGCGGCAGGGGCGGAGCCGCGCCGGTGACGCGGCGCTCCGGAGGCGGCGGGGCCGGCACTGCCTGCCGGCCGAGCGAGCGAGCGTGGGGTGTCTCGGCGTGGAGCTTGTGCGCCGTGGCCCCCGGTGCCCCAGAGGCGGCAGCGGCAGCGCTCCGGCCGGGGGAGGAGGTTCCAGACTCTGTCGTGGCGTGCGGACATCGAGGGGGAGAGGAGCAGCTGCTGAGGTGGCCGGAGAAGGAGGAGAAGGAAGGGAGCGGGGAGCAGCGCCGCTTGGTCGGTTCGGCSGTGCTGCTGCCGCCACTTCTCCGCTGGGCGCCCTCCTGCCCGCGAACTCACTCCGCTCCCGGAAACTCTCGGCTCTCCGTCGCGCCGGCGAGGTCTCGACACGGCTCTTGGCCCCGGCAAGGCGGGCGGAGGAAGAGGGTGCGGGGGGCAACTTCTCGCACTTCTCCGGAGAAGGGTTTGGGCCGCCCCGCTCCGGGGGCAGCAGCGCCCTGCAGTGCCCGCCGCGGCGGGTGAACTTTCACCTCCGATCGCGGCCCGGCGAGAGGGGCCCCGGTGCGCCGGCCGCGGCGGGAGCAGGGCGGCAGCAGGGGCGCCGACTCGGCTGCCGCGGAGATGAAGCTGAGCCGGCAGTTCACGGTATTCGGCAGTGCGGTCTTCTGCGTGGTGATCTTCTCCCTGTACCTGATGCTGGACCGCGGCCACTTCGACCATCCGAAGAGCCCCCGGGGGGAGGGCACCTTCCCCAAGGTGAGCGGGGCGGAGGCCGGGGCGCGGCGGGAAGAGGTGGAGGGGAGTGGGGAGTGCGGCCGTGCCACCACCACCGTCCTCTGGCCGCGCCGCTGCCGGAGCGCCGAGGCGCGGCGGGGACGAGGCGCGGCGCCTGCGGGCGGCGCGGGCTGCGGCGGGAGCGGGCATAGCCGGGAGCGGGGTCTGGCGGGACTCGTCCAGCGGCTGAGCGGGGTGTGGGCGTGCGCCGGCAGGACGGGAAGAGCTGAGAACTCGGGACCTCGGTCGTGTCAACAACAGGTAGATTTAGGGAAATGCAGACTTGGTGGCTGCTTTCCTTTCCCCTGAGCCATGCTTTGGAGCTGCAGCTGGCTGACCCGACTGCTCCTCATAGTTAAACGACGCAGTTCTTCACTTTCCTGTGTTGGCTGCGTGGCAGAAAAGTTTAAAAGCTATTTGTCGTGGTTGTATTCTGATAAGGAATGTTTTCCCGTGAGAAGAAACATGAATTTCAGAGAGGACGTAGTTTGCTGTGTAGAACGTCAGAATACTGCTGGCTATACACAGCTGTATATCCCCAGCAAAGCCCCACAATATAGGATACAAAGTTATAACCCATTTATGCTTACACAGTACTTATTTTCATTGGAGACAAACCGAATGAAAGTATATTTTGGTGCTGGAGTGAGATTTCAAGTGAATAAAAGAACTCTGAAAGCTTAGTTAAAAAGTAACAATTTTCTGTTAGTTCTCTGTTAGAACCACTCTTGTTTCATTCAATGCCAAAGTAATAATTTATATAATTTCTTTAATAGTAAAGACAAAATCGTTGACTTAAATATGAAGAAAGAGAGCAGATCTGCCTTTATTTCCTTCGAGTTACAGTTCAGAGGTTAGCCTTTGGGTGTTGCAGGAAGGAAGAGAGGAGCAAGACAAGGCTGGCTACAGCAGCTGTGTGTTCAGTGTGTAACTCCAGTAGGAGGGTAATGCCACATGCTGCCGTTTTAACAGCTAAGTACAAGTGCTGCTTTGGGGATGTGGGCAGTGTCTTATGTGAGGAAATCACTTAATGAATCATTATTCCACCAGCTGAGTTTAATATAGATAAAGTAGGGAACAGGAAAGCTCATCCATGGGTGTTGTTTTTTATTTTTAGTTTTAGATTTTGGGTTGAAATACCTGAGTGAACAAGGAAGATTTATTAGACATATTTTGTTTTCCGTTGTCAGTGTCTTGCAATTGAAGTTCCTGTCTGTTCCTGTCCTACAGTGTAATCCTAGTCAGAGGTGTAACATGGTTTTACCTCTTGTGACCATGGGTTTGTTACCTTAATCTGTTTTCAGGCCTATTCCTTCTAGGTGGTGTAGTCAGCTAGAGACAAACGTTTCTTCTTTCATCCTTCTCCTTCCCTTTTTTGGTCTTCTAGAACAGTCTGTCAGTGTTTACTCTTTTTGTCTTTTCCATGCCTAGATTTCTTTGGGGCTTCTGATTCTCACTGGAGAAACTTCTGTCTCTCACTGYTCCTTCTCTTTTCCTCTCTCGATGCTTTGTCTTTTGAGGAAGTTACATATAAAATTAATATGGTTTTGCCATATTAATTTTGCTACGCTTATGACAGAAATGTTTCACTTTGTTACAACTGTGAAACCTTTGACACCTAGCAAATGCTTTCAGAGCTTTTAGCATCAGTTTAAAATAAATACGAAACATAAAGAGTGGAATAGAAACTTTCAGAAATATATGAAAGAAACACTTTAATGTTACTACCTCAGCTGACAAAAAGTTGTTTGTGTCAATGTTGTGTTGCCAGAGCTCAAACTCTTTTACACAGGTGTAAAACCTTCAGGCTGTTTTTATTTGTAAAAACTATGGCAGCAGACTGTCGATTTAAGAATGCATTYCCTTTTCTGATGATAAAGACCAGAATTAATAGCTTAAAAAAAAGGAATTAAAACTTTTTTATTTTTCTTTCAGATGTTATTGGCTTGATTCACTTCATACTTCCCTGATTCGCAACATGCTTTGTTGTTTCTCTGTGCAACTCTGGCAATAACACGTGTCACCTTTCATGTCCCGGAAGTAGCACATTGATTAGTTTGTTCTTTCTGACTTACGTGGCTTACAGTTAGCTCAGAGAAGTGGGTACTTCTGGAAGCCGTCCCTTATTTAGCTTATAAGCATTTACTGTCTAGGTATTCTTTATGATTTCTACCAGAACAAGAGATGGGGTTTTTCAGCTGGTAATGCCTGCTGTGTTCACCTGAAGCGTCATGGTAACTAGTGCCAGTAATAAAATATGTTATTAGAACTGCTGCTCCATTTTCACTACCATGTTTTTTTCATAGCAAGGTGCCTTCTCTTTATGTGGTCTCCGGGTAGCTTGCATGAAACTTAGTCTTCATTTAGGCTTCTCATTGTAGGCCTGTGTAGTCAAGAGTTACCTTAAGGATTTGCTTACTAGTTTGAGAGTTCAGGACACCAACAAAAATGTCTTTCAGAAATTATTTTTGGGCAAGATCTCCCAAGATGGATGAATATCTATAGACAGATGGCTTTATGTTCTCTTTACCCATTCTCTTTAATGCTTTTCACTGTGGTACTGAACAGAACTCATGGTCAGGAATGGGACACAGCAGTAACTGTGTGTCTTTTTGGTGTTAGTGTTGCAAAAGCTGGCACCAGTAGTGAGCGTCAGTATGATTGCCATGCCTATCTGTGATAGGGTGGTGTCAAGGCAACTATAATAGAACTTTAACTAAAGTGATTTACAGCCTTGTCATCATTGGTTCTGCATTTAAATCACAATAGCAGAAGATCTGTATGTTGCCATAGAATCGAAGCCACTGTTAGTTTGGGGGAAAATAGGTACCTATAATGCATGTATATCAAGGCTTACTGACCTCTTTCTAATTCCTGCATCAAAGGTATCTTTGTGGATCCTGCCAGTTTGTCAGAGGTATATTACTCTGGTGATGACCATAGCAGACACTCTTATCAATCTGAGTGTGTTCCTAGCCATGGGATGCTCCTGTCTCAGGACAAATACCAGAATATGATGAGCCCTAGTGCCCTGTCTCAAGGCTAGGAACCATGTTACAACATCGTGCAGAGACGAGCTTAAGTGCATTTTAGTGGAAAAAGGGCTAAGTATATTGTTTTTGTTAGCAATAATACAGTATTCTCTCAGAAATCTTGTGTGACTGCAGAGTTGAGGAACGTTCAAAGTGGTGTTTAGTCCTATGATGTGGTGCAGCAGGTGTCACATATAAGTGATGTCTGGGCTAAATTGATAATTACTAAGTGAGAGCTACATTCAAATCAACTCTGAGAAAACATCCATAAGAAGCTTACCTTGTAGAACTTGTGTTATTGWATACAGATGAATACCAAGTACTGATAAACTCATATGAATCTATTCTGGATTTTGGACTCCTATAGAAGAATAAAAATRGTTACCCTAATGGCTTCTGGGGCATTTATTTTGATTCTAGAGTCTCACCTAAGCATGCATGGTGCATAATAAAAGTCCAAGAAAAAAAAAAAAAAAAGGGGTTTGTTTGTAATAGTGTCTTGCATCAGAAATATATGCTATTTGTATAGTCTTAGGATGAAAGTTAATTTTTAGTGAATTTTATGGCTAAGCAAGGGGAAACAGCATCACATTAAATCATTCTCTGTCACCACCTGACAGGTAATGCTTTGAACTTGAGCTTTCTCCTCTAACCACTTTTTCACAAGGCTTGGTTTAGCTTTTATGGGACAATATCTCTGCACTGTGTGAATGTTGTTTCTGGAAATACATTTTTGAAAATCAAGCCTGCTGTGATTCGGGTAAGTAAATGGACCAGCACCACGGAATGCTTCATTTTGTCTTTAGTATTTCCTATAACTTTATTTAAAAGCAAAGCAGAAACATACAGCAACTACCATGCTTCCATTTTCTTTTTTCTAAACAACTGTTATTCAAATAAGATCTCTCTGCCCCTCTGTGTTTTCTTCCCCCACCTCCGACTTTGACTGCCATTACTTGAAGCGTGCTTTCATTGTGTGTTAACTGCTTTTATCAACTCACTGATTGCACTGCATCAAAGAGGGGTGATCTAGGATAGTTCCTCTATAAGTAGCTGGGTTGTGGTTGGTTGGTTTTTTTTTTTTTTGTTTTGTTCCTGTGTCCTTCCACCAAACCATTAAGTGTCCTGGTTGTTGCTACTGCTTGAAGGGGTACGCTGTCCGAAGGCCGAAGTTCCAGTCCCGCTGTCTGGAACGGCAGCGCCCACTTCAGTCGAACCGTGTGGGTTCACTGAGAGCCTGCTTCGGAGCCTTTCTAGGAGCTGCCTTCGATGGGTCGTGTCGAAAAAAAAGAGTCTCTTTKGGGGGGCAACGAGAGGTGTTTATTTCTCAAGTGCCTGCCCTCGAGAGCGCCGAGGGGCTCCAGACACAGGCTTAAATAGCAAGAATAACAACCAATCAACTCATACGAACAGTTAACAGACAACTAAGGGCAACCAATAAAGAACAACCGTGTGGGGAGCCTAGGTCCAACCATCAATCACCCTTGGCCYTTAAGAGAATCTTCCAGATGTTAAGGGGTGGCCAAGGGTGACTGACAGGGGCCCCAGGGAGGAGAGAGGGAGGCTGACATGGCTCAGGGGTGGAGGAGGCCTGAGATTGACATGAGGGGGAGGAGAAACCCGGGAACAGATTACTCAACACAAATAAGCAGGGGAGATGGGGCAAACCAAACATAGCACATCCTTGAAAACAACCCCAACAACTGCTAAAGCTTCATGTTGTATTCATGCTTTCAAGGCATCTACACAATGCATCAGACATTCCRGCAAATATGTCACAAGTGGTGGTTGTTCCTATAGGGGGTGTTATTTCATCTGAGTTAGCCAATAATTTGACAGTAGTACCACTTGGCCAAAATAGGAATTGCAGGAGGGTGGAGCAGTAGTGGCAGGAAATTAGGACCAAATACATGGCAGAAACACCACAGTTCTCTGACCTACATGGTGAGCTTTACTCCAGGGTTCTGCTGAGGTAGCCCTTCCCTGCTGTAAGGCAGCTGTGCCTTCAGTCAGCCCCGAGCCTTCACTGGGCTCCTGCTTGGTAGGTAGCGTGCCCCACAGGTACCCTATACACAGCTTTGCTGTGTATCTTGCCATAGTGAAGTAGCTGAAATCAATTACTCACATGGAGTATGAATACAGGTATGTTGATGCTGCATGTGCTTAGTAATGGGTGTGTTTTCATGAGTTCATTTGGGAGATTTCTGACCTTTCTGACCTAACATGGAACAGGACTTCTGTTTGTATAAGTATTGGAAGCAGCACGGTCAGGTATTTTAGGAAATGTTTGTCTCTCTGTAATGCTAATAGTGGTAATTAAGTTAGTGCATAATTTTGAGGTACTCAATTTTTCACCTCTGAGCACTGAAAAACTGTGGGTACAGTGACTTTTACTAGCATTCTTATGAATTTTGCCTCAGAAGCGATTGAGTGTTGAGTGAAGAAATGCTAAGAGGGAATAAATTTTTCTGGATTTGAAATATGTTGACTTACTTAAAAACAAACAAATTCCTATTAACAACACTTACTAAGTTCACAGTCTAAAAGCCCTTGAATGTCATGGCAATGTTCTTGAATGCAAATAATGAAAATCTAGGATTCCTTCTGTTGAGTTTCTGGTACTTTGCAAAAGAGGAGCAGTTGCCTTTGTGAACATGATTACTGGTCAGTAACAATTCTTTGTTTTCCTAATATTCACAGACCACATTTTTTTTTGTTGTTTGCATGTTTTATGTAAAGTTCTGACTAAGCAGCAGTCAAGCGGAAGCTATTAGCCTCCTTCAATTACAGAATTTAAATCTAGTTGAGGAAAATGTATATATAGTCTACAAAACAGTGAATCTTAACTGTATTAATTGAGCACATCCTTCTGCTACCTGGAGTCATTGCCTAATTTAAATATATAAACTAAACAGAGAGAGGTTTCCTAATTTGTTCTTACTTGAGCTTTTCTTTGTCTTGCATGTTATATCATGTTTTGATTTGTTTGAATGAAAATAATCACTGTTAAAGTTCCTACTCTTAATGGCAGATGAATTGTGCTTCACTTTTATACTGCTAGACATTACCATAAAGATTCAGCATAGRTAGGGAGGAGAATCAATAAGGAGATGAACACAAAATTTATCAGTAACAATGGTAGTGAATATTTTTCAGTTTAATTGACTTTAAACTGAATATTTCTAGATTTCTTTCTCCTTGCCTTCAGAATGGTGGTGTCAAAACTAGTCCCTAACAGTGTGCCTTATATTTGTCTCTGTAAATGGTATGAAGGATAAGTCTAGTGTAATAGTACATTAAACATTCTTGTTATTGCTGCCTCTGTTGATAAAGCAAAATATGGAAGTCTATCAGCTTCTTAAAATTTGTTTGTCAGGCTGTTGCATCTTTGGATCAGAACTTTCTCATTCTCTTAAGAGAACAGACCTTTGTAGTTATTTAATTCAGAAGAATTCCAGTGTCTCTGTAAAGTGAGATTTCTTGGAATAGAATTTTCCTACTTTAAAGGTGTGTTCTTATGTTCTTTTCATTGTCACAAATAAGCCCTCTGCAGATCAGCAAAGCCTTCRAATCTTGATTTGTCCTTTAACTGATAGATTGTATGCTTGTTTTTTGTTTTTTGTTTTTTGTTCTGTGGCCTGCCTTGCAAAGAGAATACATGCTGAAAATGCACTCAAATGTTAAGCATTAATGGTATGTTGGATTGTGTTTTTAAATTTTATTTGCTTGTTTTTTCTGTGCAGGAGAATATTTAATTGCATATTTAGTATGTTCTGTTCACTGTACAGTGCTCTGATAGTGAGCACAGAATGCCTCTTGGTCTTACCATCTTGATAAGCTGGCGTCTCATCAGAATTTATATCAAGATTTTGGCAAAGATAGCACATGATTTCTAGAGATGTACCTGGATAGAGTTACTGGCAAAGCTGGTGCAGGAAGCTGTTTTGATGACTGCCATTCAGTGCAGACAGAAAATGAGATTTTGAGTCTCGTTTCCTCACTGCTTACTGTAGTGAATGTGTGTAGGCAATGACCTTGAATTCCACATAATTTGGAGAGCTCTGTTCCATTGTGGTGCTCCACTTTTTCCACCACGGTTCTTTGGTACACCAGAGCCTCTAATGGTGGACGCTGACAGCTCCTTTGTGGCCTCCTTTTTATTCATGTGGTTGAGAATGGAATTGATTCTGGCTGGTTTTGAACCAAGCACTCAGTGATTGCTGGCTGAGTCTGGATGCAAATAACCAAATTCCAGCTGATGTAACATCAGAAGTCTGGATTTCTCCTCTGCCTACCTGCTTCTATGAGATCTAATCCATAGCCCTGTCATACTCCCTCTTCAATTATTTGAGCTAACTTTTTCCTGATTAAGTAATTACTAATGGTCAATTGAAAGCCACTGCATTAGAGAAGGATTGTGTGTTCACTCAGGAAATGAAAGTTCCAGGTAGAATCTTTTCTGCAATGTACATTGTTTAGGTAGGAGAAACTGAACACTACTTCCTCAGAATAAAACTCATGCTGGACTCTCGTTGTGTTACTGGGCTTCCCTCCTGATGTTGGGTGTCACTGTGCTCCTTTCTGGAGAGCCCTTGTTGCAAATCAGACTGGTGTCAGAAGCAAACAGAGAAGGACAAGCAGAGGGCAGCGGGAAAGCAGACTGCTCTGGAGTATTTGGGCCATGAAAACTGCTGAAGAATTCAGAGTGACTGAAGCATAAGGAGCTGTTTATGTAGCTGATTCCTGTTGTGATAGTGGCAAGTTTCTCAGGGCAGCTAACAGGTGTGGACACTTCCTGTTCCAAATGGGAGGAAGGTGTGTGGGTCTGTGTTGCCTTCACATAAAAAAATTAGGCTGGTTAAGTCCAACCCTGTGTAACGACAGGGGTGGTGAACAGGTGTGCTGCTCATGTGATGCCTTTCTCCTACCAAAGCAGCTGTAGGTACTTTCAGTAGATTTATTGGCACTTTGCACTTGTAGAAGTGCTTCCTTTGTTGTGAAGTAACAGGAGGATTGGCTTTATTGCTTTCTAATAAAACCTTTATTTACACATTCATCAATATATAAAGAGAAAAACAAAAGGAAGAAACTTACTCCAGAATTGTTGCAAACTTTTTAACTGGTTGTGTAGGCCAAGTGATTCACATCATTTTTAGTTTCCTTATTTTAAAACAAGTATGTAGATTAACAGAGCATCCTTTAGTGTTGTTCACTTGTACTAGGTTATAGTTAGTGTATCTCCAATTTTCTGTGCCATTAGGCATTTCTCAAAATCTTGGATCAAGTTTGCTTCTTTTCTGAGAAGACTTGATGCTGTGAAGTCAGGGATAGTTCTGCTAACCTTTATGACTTGTGTAACTAGTGAAGTTTGCTATTCACTATCTACAAAGCCATACAGGACACAGCATTTCAGACAGAATTGGCTGACGTAAAACTGGGACATCTCTGCTCAGATTAAAAAAAAAAAAAATTAAGAAGTCTCCCTGCTCACCCTCTAGTATTTGGAAAAATTGAAAGCTTAATTAAAAAAATACTGTTSGAATATGGTTTTAGTAATGGAGAGGATCTCTGTGTTGTATCTTTTAATTAGACCTATTTAGTGTTCCTTGTCATCTGCTTCTAATCCTTGTTGCTTCTAATCTGTTTTTCTAGTAAGATAAGGTCTGTTACTAGTAATTAATAAGATAAAAACAGCTTTAGAGAAGTCAGTTGCCTTCCTATAAAAATGTTGAAACTGAATTTATTKTCATCTGTTAGATTGTTTTGTAGAGTTGCAGTGTTTTTCATGTTCAGTGCATTTTTTAAAGTAATTTTACTATTGAACAGGCAATATCTATTTAATATGAATAAGAAGAAAAGGTGAATGTGCAATGAAAATAGTCCTAGCCTTTGCATAATAGGGATCCATGTGAAATTTTCACTTTGAGAATGGATTCCTGACATGAATTATTTTAATACTGAATCAAGACTAGGATCTATTTCTAGTCTGAGACACTGTTGTTTCCTAAAGTTAATTCTCATGGATCTGACATTTCACAACAAAAAGCAAAAATATTTTGATGATCTCAAAATTTTTATTTCCTGCAGTTTTGAGTGTTGCACAAGGTCTTGTTTACATGTTCTTAACCATAGCTTTTTATTTTATGCTTTACATTCAAGTTGAGTTAGCACATGGCATGTTTAAAAGCTTTAGAAAAGAGGCATGATGTATCTCATAGTCTCCAAAAAAGAGAGCAGGATTTTGATTTTCTATATTAATGTCCTCTGTTAGCTTCCACAATGGCAGGTCTTTGTAAGGATTTCTTTTTCCAAATAACAGACTATCTACCTCCAAAATTAAAGCAACATACTTTAACAGACTTCTGAGTATAAGTGCCCTAGGTAGGCTGGAACCTTGCAGTTTACAAATTATTGCTGGATGTATRTCATGATATGAAGTCGTTGATGTTTGAAGATCATCTGGTAACAAATTGCTATTTGTAGACAGGGAACCTGGTTTGCAAAGAAAAATATTTTGCCACTATATAAAATAGTGGCAAATATTTTAAAATAGTAAACTGGTAGAACTGGTTATAGATTTTTCAAGTTTTAAAATATAATAAGTTAAATGAAAGGTTTGTATTAAAGATATAAAATAAGACGTGAYCTCCAGATATCTGTCCTCTAGAGACTGGCGGTATATGCCGGTGGAAGGATTAATCAAACACTTCTGAGGTTTTTAGTATTTTTTTGTTTTCCACTGTCTGTTTTCCTGGAGAGCATATAATTGGCT
This sequence comes from Alauda arvensis, assembly GCA_902810485.1. Taxonomy (NCBI): domain Eukaryota; kingdom Metazoa; phylum Chordata; class Aves; order Passeriformes; family Alaudidae; genus Alauda; species Alauda arvensis. The sequence continues at coordinate 100,121 of CADDXX010000692.1, forward strand.
AGATGATATAAACCAGATTGGTGGTGTACTCTGTAACCAGGTAGTTGACAGGCTATTGCTAAGCAATGTAAAACTCCTTTTGTGTAAGAAGATGTATAATACTTCTACAACATACACGGATGAGAAGAAAAATTTTAAATAGTTGTCTGATTTTATAGTTGTAGAGACAGTGCCAGTAGTGGTGGGATAGGTGTGAACAGTCCTTTAGCTGTTTGCACACTTGATAGCTTTGAACTGTAGTCATGCAGTGAAGCTAGGAATGATCTGTATGCATGGCAGCTGTACTGTAACTTCCTAGGAATCTAAAGATCAGTGCCTCTGTTGGGCAGCCTATTATAAAGTCCCTATCAAATATTGTTTTATGTATGTTATTAAGGCATCATTTAGATTGAGTGCATTATAGACTATTAGGGTTTGTGTAGAGAAACCTTTCTTACTTTCAAAACATCAGATATATTGCAAGGGAAAACACTTATTTTACATAGAAATGTGCACACAGGATCTTCAACATAACATTTGAAAGATTTTAATCTGGTTGTTTCTTTTGTGCCACCAGGTGGCATAGGACTACAGTTGGTTTATTTTTTTTTCTTATTTTTTTTCCTTTCCAGTATTCCATCATCTGCATTTTGATTTCTTCTTGTTTTCAGTTCTTCAGGTTTTTTTAAGTTTCTAGAATTTATCTTTGGGATTCTAGGATGTCGGTCCTACATCTCTATTAGCTTAATCTGATTTGTTGTCAAAAGATATTTTTGTCTTTTTTGAGAAGCAATAGCTGTCAGTGTTGCATTTTAAAACCTATTACTGTTTTCAGGATGTATCAATCTAAGAAACACAAACAACAAGTAGTGGATCAGTGCTTCACACAGCCCATAAAATGCAGAGACAAATGAATAGGTTTAAAGAAACTAAAACATGCTGTCTGAATATTACAAAGAACTTCCATAAAGGTAGAATTATGACAGTTTAGAATCCAAAAAAAATGGTCGATAACTCTTGATAAGGGTTGTTTTTTTTTCCCTATTCCTGCAGGCTTTGCAAAGCCAATAGAATTTTAAAGGATGTACACATCCATTTAGAAAGGAGACCTAATCCTTTGCTATAGTTGCTGAAAAGAAAAATGTAAATATTTCAAGTGTATTACTGTCAAAAGAGAAAAAAGTGCCATGTACAGATGTTCTTTCTAATGTTATACTATAGTCCTAAGAAAATAAGGCAGTGGTGCTGGGAAAAAGTAATTAAAATAATAAGTCACAGTGTAGCTGTCTACTGAATCAATGGTATTTTTGTTGAATGTAGTGGTAAAATGTAGGTGCTTGAAACTGCTGCAGGTTTTGCTGTTGTGACAGCTGCTTGCAAAAATATCTAATCATGCATTGTATGTTTTGGGGTCTGAATTCAACTTTAATAATAGAAAGTGACTGGATTTTTTGTTCTCTTGTCACGTCTTGTTACAATAAAGTCATTCTGAGGAAATAAAGAAATTACTGTTAATGATGAAATATCCCAAAATCATATTAAGTAATCTGACCTTTTTGATTCTGTAAAAACTAGCACATTCATGCCTGATAAAAAGCCTCCCTWAAATAATTTGGTAGGAGTGACTAGTACATGAGAGGTTGGTAGTGTTTTGAGGTGTCTTGTTTGCTTGTGCTTCCTCCTGCATTCCAACAATACAGTGATTAGATGCTATTAAATTGCTTTGTGGGATCCGTCTCTTCCTTCCCAGTTGCCCTGGAAGATGTGTTGACTTCTTTCAATTCACACTGGTGTTGTTCTGCAGCCTTCCTCTTGTGGAGCTCTCTAGAATATCTACAAAATCCCATTGTCTGACAATTGGACATGACCTTCTGACTGAAAATGCCATTAGCTTGAGCTCTCTTTTACAGGATTTTCTTGATGATTGTAACTGTCCAATTACAAAGATTATTCCTAGGATCAGGCTGTTAAGGGATTTCTTACCCTCATGAAGTTATTTTATTAATTTCTCTCCAACTTTATGCTGCAAAGTGGTATTTATTGAAACACTTTACATGTATGGAAAAACCCTGAATTATTTATAATGTCCTCTTACAATATCCTGTTCACAATAGCCATCACGATGTGGCTGACTTGTGAAAAATCTCTTTCTGTTTGATGTTCTGATAAATGAAAAGGTCAGATTTTTGGAAATTAAAGACATGGAAAAAGTTGAATTAGATATAAATGCTACTTGACAATGTGAGACTTTAAAAAGAGTATCTTTGTATCACTGATTAAATCTTGTGCTGTGAATTCAAATTCTTGGAGGAAAAATGTATCTTTTGCTATTTTCTCTTGCACTGAAAGAGGAAGTTCTCTGTGTTGGGTCAATTCTTTATTAGTTTGTCTTTTTTGTAAAATATGAAATAGAGACATATTTGAATTTTCTATATGATCACACACTATTGTAAAATCGGGATTTTTTTGTTGTTGAGGTTTTTTTGGGTCTGTCAAGAATTTTTCCGAGAAATAATTGCACTTTGCCTTTTTTTGCCCTCTCCCCCAGGGCCAGCTTTCAATATTGCAAGAAAAAATAGATCATTTAGAACGCCTGTTGGCAGAAAATAATGAGATTATTTCAAACATACGTGATTCTGTGATCAATCTGAGTGAATCAGTAAAGGATGGACAAAAAAATCCAGATGCTGTAAACTTCAGTCAAGGATCTCCTTCTGAGGTGTTCCCTTCAGTTTTGCTTGCTGTTGACTCTGAGGATTGTTTGTTTGCTTCGAAGAGTGGAAGTCACAGTTCAAGTGTACAGGTAAGCAGTATGCTTTTGTCTCTGATTCTGCTGAAGTTTTAGCTGTGACTATGTGTTTAATTCTGAAAATGTCAAATTGCTACTAAAAACTTGGTACTAAGACATAATAGAATTGTTGAAGTGACTGCTGTGTTTAACAGATGTTATGAAACTGTTCCTTTATATCTTTTTTTTAAAGTTCTCTGGCAATTGAATAATGATTTTGAAGAGCCAGTATTTGAGAAAGCTTAAAAAGTTTTTTAAAAAACCAAAGCAAATATGGTGATTATTGTCCCATCAGTTCTTTGGAAACAATTTATTTGAGAGTCTCTTTGAGTGTCCTCAGTGTCTTGTATGACTGATGAAAAATAAACTGGAAATAGTGGATAGTCTTGGTTTAAATAGATTTTTCTTTTAGGGACATGAAGTTTGATAGGGAGGTAAAAAATGTTCAAGAATTAGTAATTTTAAAAAATCTTCTGTCCTGTGTTCCCTTTTGAATGTAATTTCTGTATTTCAGCATTCCTGTGTGTCTTCAGTTTGTATAGGCACTTTGATCAGAAAGGAAGAACATACACCATGTTGACTGGTTGGCATGAACTGGGGAGGTTGAAGTTTTTAAAGTCAAACACCTCGAGTTGAATTTATTTTGCTTTCTGGTGATGCTTGTGAGTTCATGGACTCATATATTCAGTTTTAATGGAGTGATTCAGAAGCACTGAGAATACTCTGTGAAGTTTGTGATCTGTACTGCTTTTGTGAGTCTTGTGGGAGTACTGTAAATATTCATATTACTCTAAAGCAAAGATTAAATTTTGMAGTCCAGCTTTCTCATTTTAGAATTTAAAGTATTTTTATTGTTGGAGAAAGACAATGGACTTCAAACAAATAAATACACATATTTGAACAATTGTAACCTCATGTATCATGCTTAATACTTTTAAACTCTTCAGGGATAGGCACTACCTTAATGTCTTTTTTAGAGAAAGTGGACTTTTTAAAGGCAATATCTGAACACCTCTTTGTGTGTCTGATATGCTTAAGACTTCTGTGCAGGAAAGTGAAACATCTGGACCTGTGGTTACAGGCTTCAAGTTAGTGGATTATTAACAGGTTATTCATTGTACAATCTGTTACCATGTTAGGTGATGTACTTTTTTATGTGCATTAAGAATAAGTTCTAGTAAATAAATTTTGATATAAAATTTGTTCTTTTAAATTCTTGGGCATGTTAACCTGTTGTGAATGGAAGGTAMAACATATTTAAAAACAGCTCTTTGTTTTTTGCTTCACATGTGCAGATTATAAGAACATACACCACCTATCATATATAGCACCTACTGCTTAGCTAATGGGAGGCTATTGTGGCTAAACTGCTTTTGGACAATTTTCTTTACTTTTAAATACATTTGCATGTACACGAGAAACAARCTTACTGTTCCCCTATTCACAGTTTCCTTTCTTCCTCATGCAGGGAGGGAGAGCTTTAATGTTCTCTATGTCATTTCATTGCACACTGTGCTCAGCTGGTTATTCACTGGCATCATTAAGTCATATTGTTTCTGTATACAGTTAGTTTCCCATCCTGTGAGTCAGAACTACATTTCAGTTATGGAATGTAAGACCTTGACTTTAGCAGAACTCCTTTAGCGCCATAGCTGCTCTAAATCACTGATCTAAATAGTAAAACTAAARCCACTTTTACTATTTAATACTTTACCAACCCTCATGTATTCTGCATGCTCAGTTAATTTGAGACTTAATAATTTTCAATAATTTTGAGCGCTTTTTGAAAGAAATGTGTTAATTGCTGCTGTTTGTAAACATCAGCTTTAACTCACAAATTTTTTCCATTAGTTTTCCCAAGTTTGTCTCTCAGGTGAGAGAGACAAACTTGGGAAGAGAGATTGTATGAGAGACTAGAGAGTAGTAAGAACTAATATAGCTGGATAAAAAAATACCTTTACAAAATGGTATTTATTCAGTGAAGACTCTTTTGAAGGCAAAAGAGTCTTCACTGAATAAATAATGGAAGTTGATCTTAGTCTCCCATAATGGAGAAACAATTATAAGAAGGTGTTAAAATATGGATTAAAAAACCTTGTGATGGTACAGTGAGAAATATTGTTGGATTTGCTATTCAAAGACATATGATTTCATAAAATAGATGGCACAGCTAAAGGATGTTTTTTTAATTGAGGAATTATGAAAAAAGAAATTGTTTASTTGATACTTGTGCTGTTTGTAAGAAAGTAGAAAACTGCAATAGAGCTGGAAAATTAAAATAAAGCTGACTTGAGAATGCTTTAATTTAAGTCAAGTAAAAGACTAACGTGTACTTTTCCCCCAAAAGATAAATAATAGAGACAGGTAATAAACCCATAAAAATGAAGATGACTGGATTAAAAAAGGATCTGACTTGATGCTTTTTCAGTTTAGTAGTTTAAGAAGTATCTGGCATTTGTGTTCAGAGAAGATGGAATTCTCAATAGCCATCGTGCTCATCTGGAAGGTCTTTTAAATAATACAGTAAGGTGTCTCTTGTCTTGTCCATTTCAACTACTGAAGCATCTAACATTAGGCTTAGTAATGTTACTCTTTTTGAAAATGAGACATCAATCATTCTTTGAAAAGGTGACTTGAAGAGGCACAATATATATTTTCATTTCTTCTGAGCAGCAGTTTAGTATTCACTGTTAGGATGTTATGATGTTTTCATGACATTTCATGAAATTTCAGCAGTTTGAGTCCTTCAGTATAGAGAAAGAATAAGCCTGTATAGAAAAAAGATAACTGATAACCTTCCCAACGTTTTAATAAAAACTTTATAGCAACGTGGCTGTCTTCTGAAGCAGCCTCAGTGAAGACGGGCAGCATCCTTTTTGAATTTCTATCTGTCTACAAAGGGCTTTATTATTATATCAATATTTTATACTTAGATGTGCAATATCTAAAATATCTCCATGAAATACTTTATTTAACCTCTTTTGTGTTTTGCTGACTGGCTTGGAATTTATTCTTCACTAGCAATCATGTAACTTGTTTGAGTAAGGATGCAATTTGTAATTAATCCTTTGCACAATTCCTACTGAGGATGGTGTTGTATGAAAGAGGAAAAAGATTTAACTTCTGTCTTTTAGCTATATTTTAGTGGGCATAAGGATTTCAGCCTGATCTGGCTTTAGGTGATTACAGTGGAAGTTTTTGATTTTTTTCTTGTCTTTTTTTTTTTTTTTAACTTCTTTTAATTAACCTTTGAATCACAAAATGACTGATGGTTGAGGTTGCCAGGAAAGTCTGGATGTCAACCACCTGCTCAAGTAGGGCCACCAGGATCATGTCCAGGTGACTTTTCAGTATCTCCAAGGACGGTGATTGCACAGCCTGACTGGGCAACCTGCGCCAGTGCTTGCTCACCCTCACAGGGAAAAAGCTTCTCCTGATATTCAGAAGGAACCCTCAGTGTGTGCCCATCACCTCTGATCATGTCTCTGGGCACCACTGGAAAGAGCCTGCCTTCACCTTCTCTGCACTCTCTGCCTTTGGTTTCCTGGGTGCTCCTTCTTGCCATTTTTGAAGATAGGAGTGATGTTGCTTTCCTCCAGTCTTTGGGCACTTCTAATCACCATGATCATTCAAAGCTTTTCAAGCGTGACCTTGCAGTGACAACAGCCAGCACTCATGGGCACATCCTACCAGGGCCTGTGGAGTTAGATATGTTCAATTGGTTTAGGTATTCCCTGAGCTGGCCCTGTTTCAAGAAGGACATCTTCCTCAGACCAGTTCTCCCTGCTCACTCTTTGAGAAGTTGCTGGGAGTTTCCCACATGTCTGACAGCCAGTGCCAGGTGATCCAAGGTGGATCCACCTCTGGCCAAGGCTAGGCCAGTCATATGGTAGTAACACCACTGGGATAACACATTCAAGATGCGGGGGAAAAATGATACTGTATAGAAGTAATTGTGGCCAGAAAAGAGAGGAGTGAGATTATGTGAGAGGAGCAGCTCTGCACTGACCTGGGTCAGTGGAGAAGGGGCAGAAGGTGCTCTATCTGTTGGGGCTGAGATTCCTCTGCAGCCCATGGTCAAGTCCCTGTGCCCCTACAGCCCGTAGAGATCCATGGGGATGCAGAGATCCCCATGCAGCCTGTGGAGGACTCCAAATGGAGAAGAGACATGGTCAAGAAAGGCTGTGATGCTGTGGGAAGTCCATGCTGGAACAGGGTTCTGGCAGGACCTGAGGCCCTCTGGAGAGAGGGGCCCACACTGGAGTGGGTTTCCTGGAAGGACTTGCCACTCTGTGGGGAACACAAACTGCAGTAGGCTGTTCCTGAAGCACTGCAGCCTGTGCTGGAGCAGTTAATGTAGAACTCTAGCCTATGGGAAGGACTCATGCTGGATAAGTTAATGGAAAAGTCTTTCCCATGGGAGAAGTTCCACGCTGCAGCAGGGGAAGAACTCCTCCCTGTGGAGGAAGTGGATGGAGAAACAACATGTGATGAACTGACCATAACCCCCCTTCTTCATCTCTCTGCACCACTAAGGGGAGGTAGATAATTGAGAATAAAGCTAATCCTGGGAAGTAGGGAAGGCTGGGGGGAAGATGTTTATAAGATTTTTTTTACTTCTCATTATTGTATTCTGCTTTTGATTAGTAATAAATTCAACTAATTTCCCTAAGTCAAATCTGGTTTTCCTGTGGTGGTAATCAGTGAGTGATCTCTCCTTGCCCTTATCTCGACTTGTGAGCCTCTAATTATATTTTCTCTCCCCTGCCCAGTTGCAAAGGGGATTGACAGAGTGCATTTGTGTGTACCTCAGATCCAGCTGGTGTCAATCCACCATACTCCCCTGTTTCCTGTCTCTGTCTTCACCCTCTGTAGTCTTCTTTTTTTGTGTCTGAGTTTTGCATGTAGGCCTCCTGACATTTTTGCTTGAATTCTTACTTGTTGGGATGTACTTCTCTTCAGTTTGGAGGAAGTGATCCTTATTTCTGGAGGAGATGGAAACCAGTTTTCTTGGGCCCCTTTTCCATCCTAGGTCCTTATGCTGTGGGGTCTTGCCTGTAAAGTGGCCAGAGCCTATGCTTCTGAAGTCCATGGATGTGATCTAGTATTTTGTCCCCTTTCCTCCTTTCAGGGTCCTGAACTCTACAGTCTTATGGTCACTGCTTCCAGTGCTGCCATTGAGCTTCACACCCCCAGCTCCCTCAGATGCTCCTCACTGGACTTGTGCTCCACACCCTTTCCCGACTCCATTCCCTTCTCCAAACAAACTCCACTACCTTAGTGTCCTTTTTACAGTGAGGGGCCCAAAACCAGGATTTGAGGCGCCTCATCAGTGCCTGGTAGAGAGGGACAATCACTTCCCTGGTTGTGCTGTCCACGTTGTCTCTGCTACAGGCCAAGAAGTCTTCAGAGAGGCACCCCAGCATGCTAATTTCCCAGGAAGGATTTTGGGAATTCCTGTATGATTGTACTTTGTAGGTACTCCTTGCTTTTCTACAGTTGTTGGAGGTGACCCTGTTTTATTGATTTCTTCTATTATTTAAAAAATCCTTCCATGTGACATCATTCCTGACCGCTACTCCCTCATAGGGCTGCTGTTGATTCTCTCTGTCCCCTTTTATTTTTAGCCAGAAGCTGTCGTTAATAGTTCACCCATCTTCCTGGCAAAGCTTCCTCTGCTGCTCTTAGTTGGATCTCATCTTTCTCAAGCAGACACAGATCTGTAAACAGGGTCAGTGAACCCCAAACACCAACTCTGAGGCCAAATACTGATCTATACTAACAGTTTCCTGCTCTCCCACTCTTACCCCCCTCACTGGTGGATAAAAGAGGACATCACCTGTGGCCTTGATTACCTACAGAATTGTGCAGTGAGTTTTGATGCAGTCTGTGATGCCTCTGGCAATATCAATGATATTCACATGGAAATACAACAAGGGATACTAGCCATTGAGTTGGAGAATCTTCCACAGTTCCTCTACAATATTCATGATTGAGGTCTTTGCAAGGCAGCAAACATATCTAGATGATGGGTGAGGTCACTGAAGCAGTTATTTCAGACAACTGTTAAGGATTCCAAGATCAATTTCTGCGGTTTCTATCTCTTGAGCTCATAGTCACGTCAGCGTGGTTTGAAATAGCCGTAAAGTTGTAGATGTCAGGGAAAAAAATTATTAATGTTACAAGTGTAAAAATTAGTATCTTTAAGGGTRCAGAAAGTTGTTAAATTCAGACTCCATCCATAAGAAAAACTCATAGGAATGTGTGAAATTCCATGAATTACCACTTCTTAATCAAATAATATTTTCATGTTTGAGATGTCCAAAGAGTTCATCAGTATYAAGGCCATTCATTCTTAACTGGCAGATTTACAAAGTATGCACTTACGTTTTCTTCAGAACATTGTATTGCAGGGAAGAAATACAGTTCTCAAAACTCAGATTTTAGAAAATACCATATTTAGAAAACATGTAACAATAAAACTTCATCTTATCTATTCTATAATATGTATTTTTTATTCTTTGTATAATATATAAATGAGCCTAATAGTTTATTTACCATATATGCTATTAGGCTAGCCAACTTCAGCGTAACCCTTATTGGGCCCTTCAAATTGACAGTAAAGAATGCACASATTTTCAAGTATTGTACCTATGTTTTTCACTAATCAATATTGTCCAAAGATTGAATCAATCCTGGGGAAGCAGTGATATGACAAGATCATGTCATACAGGCCATAGATATCTGGTGTACAAGGAATCTCTCACAGGTTCTAGATATCTTGTGCACATTGCAGGCCCAGCTGAGGCTCTGCTAGACGTTGGATTACTGTGTTGTATTCCCTTCGTACATTACTTAGCTTCCATTACGCCTTAAGTTAAAGGCCTGTGGTAGATTGACCTTTTCTGGCTGTCAGATTCCAACCCATCCAAGGTCAACCCACTGCTCTTCCTTTAAGCACCAAAATCTGGGTCTTGGTGATTAAGAGAGAGGGAGAGGTGATGGCCAAAACTTGGACTGAATATTACCAGAGTGAAATAACTGTGGGGATTCTTTCTTAATAGGTGAAAGGACAAGGAGTGGAGATTTACCTTGTGTGTGGGTGTGTGCATAAATTTCCACTTTCTCAGGATTTCTATGTCACTTTGCTTTTAGTATGGGAAATGTTGGGGATTTCTTTTTTATGAATAATATGGGATGAATATATATTTTATTGACAGTTCTTAAGCAAGTGTTTCATAGAGGTGAGGGTGGAATGCTCTGGATGTGGATGTCCAGATGTTGGCAGTGAGGGTCTCCAGTATCTGTGAGGAGTGGCCAGTCCTGCCCTGTGCCAGACACAGCTCCAGACCCACCACAGGGTACARCCTCCATCAGCAAACATGTCGGTACCTCTGGCAGAATGAAAGAAAGGGTAAATTGCTGCCTGTCAGTGTGATATAAGACTAAAGAGGGGGGAGAAGCCATCCTGTGAACACCATGGTCCTTGATGAAGGAAGCAGAGAAGGCATTCTAGTCACTCTAGCAGGGTGGGAAGACCACAGTGGAGCAAGAGCAGGACCTCATGCCAGAGTAGGTAGATATTTTCAGGAGGAGCTGGAGCCTGTGGGGGATCCACACTGGAGGAGTTCCTGTTGTGCTGTGGCTTGTGGCTCCCATGCTGGAGCAGGGAGAAAATGTGAGGAGAGAATGACAAGAGGAAACATTATGGACTCATTTCTCACTCTTCAATTCTATTATAATTGGCAATAGATTAATTTAATATTCCCAAAGGCAGGTCTGCTTTTTTCTGTGATGAAAATTGGTAAGTAACCTCCCTATTTTTATCTTCACCTATAATATTTTATATTTCTCCCCATGTTCCGTTGATGTGGAAAAATGAGAGATCAGCTGGGTGGAGACCAGAGTCAACAATTGTAAGGCCTTAATTTCTTTAGTCAGATATTTGTTTCAGATTTTTTAAAGTTTTTTTAAGCTTTCCTAGCAGGACAGAAAGCACCTTACCACTGGGAATGTTAAACTCATGTGGTGTTGAAGTTCTGAATGATTGTTATAGGAGTGCTTTTTTTGTATAGATGAATTGTTTTTTGTAGAAAGTTTGTCAGATGTACAATTGTATTCTAACATGGGTTTGGAACTGATTAAAATTCAGTTATTAAACTAGAATGTCAGGAATTGCTTATCTGATGTCAAGTCATGTTTGCATCTTATTTTCTTTCTTAAAAGCAAACCAGAGCCTTACAAAAAAAAAAATTCCTTGAATCTTGTATTAGTAGAATCTCTTTGAATCTATATGCTATTCTCTAAGTTTCATGGGAACTTGTTGCAGTAATTCTAGAGTTTCTTTTTTTATCTGTAACCTTTTAGTTTGCATTGACAAGTTAAAAATGTCCTTCCTTGATTAGTATGATTAGTGTACTGGGCAACAGGAAATGTACAAGAAGCTTTGTTATAGCAACTGGCTGTAGTTATCAACATTTTTTGTTGATAGCTTCTTTCAGCTCCTTTTTGTGAGTTTGACATTTGCCTTCATCTCTCTCATGCTGTCTTTCTTCTTGCTCAGTTTATTTTCTTAATTTCCTGCCGTAATGTAACAGTGTACTGTGTGATTCTGTGTAATCCTCTTCATACCCTCGTACCCAATGCCATAGCGAGCTGCCGTAATTTTTGTGACTTAAAGCTGTTAATCCTACTGTTTATCTAATCAGTGTCAGTTTCCTCAGGACAGAGGTGCCAAATGCACCTCTTCCGGGTGTCCTAGTGTGATTTGAAACTTGCTCTCATTTGTGAGTTTTTTATTCATTTGGCGCTTCATTTCTCCCTCTGTAATGAGCAAACAGATCCATTTTAGATGAAAACAGCTTTGTTTTTAAAATGAAGAACTGTTTCTGTGAATTCATATTTTATATTCCTKTGATTTTTCTTTTTTAGATGCTGGATGTTTATGACATTCTTCCTTTTGATAATCCAGATGGTGGCGTTTGGAAACAAGGATTTGATATCACATACAATGAAAATGAATGGGACAGTGAACCACTTCAAGTTTTTGTCGTGCCTCACTCACATAATGATCCAGGTAGTATGTTAACTGTATTGACTGGAGGATCTAGGGGCTTTTGGATTAGGAAATACATTGCCATTTCTGTTAAGATCTGGTTTTGTTTTTTTTTTTGAAGCATACCAGTTAATGTTAGATTTAAGTCTAGCAAGGCAGTTAAACAGAGTTATGATTCAAGTGCCATTGACTTCAGTGACAACTGTTATGAGACAAGTTGTATGTCTACTGAATTTATTAAATGAAGTATAAATTTGGAGTTGAAATTGGAAAGTGACATGAATTTCTGGTAACCCATTCAGTTTATATATTCCTGCATTAAATGCCATTGATTCTTATTTTGATTTTTTGGACTGTCATATATATTTAATCCTTAACCTGTGCTAAAGAAATGTGCTTTTAGAAAATGTGACAATGGCAAATCTGAAGTTTTTGACACTTGGTTCACTTTYTTGTACACACCCCCAACCTATAGTGGGATAATGAAAAGTCTAGATTTAAACAGAAATCTAGATATGCCTACACAATTTCATTTCCACCCAAACAGGTTTACAGTGTAATAAAAAAATGGAGTCTTGTTCCTTTATTTTGGAATTATTTCTTGGTAAAATTTTCCAAAAAACAAATTTTGCTGCTACACTGTGGTCCTGGTACATGCACACTGACCATAAGAGGCTGGTAGCACTGGTTGTTGTCATACAAGGCAGAATTTAAGTGATATTAGATTTTACTACTGTATATGTCTCTAAAATTTAATTTGTAGTATAAAGTACGGTGCATCTGAGTGAAGGTATGGCAGTTGGAATGTAAATGGCTTTTATTTACACATATATAACTTTCAAAGAAAATGAATGCTGGAATGTGGAATTGTCCAGTTATGACAGGTAAATTAATGCAGTATGGATATGATAAAATATTCAGAGCAAATAATCACAGTATAAACGTAGATCTGCCTATCTATTGAACTGCATTTGAACCTATGTCCATTTATTTCGTCTCTGGTTGTAGTTCTCCTAAAAACTTCCCTAGGAAGTAGCAACTCTGTACAGACACATGATGAATCAGAGCAATCCTAAAGCAATATATAGAACTTCTCATTCTCTTGGGTTTACTAGAACAGGGATGTGGAGTTCACCTGTCTCCCTTTTTTCTGCTGAAGCTGTTGGGATCATATCCTAATTGGTACAGGATTGTTGGCAGTCCACTAGAGGCCAGTTGCCTGGTGTCACATCTTCCCTCCTGGAATGTCTTTACCCTGTGCACAGTGTAGGCTGTGGTTACTTCTCAAGTTTATGAGGCTTAAAAGCTGCAGGGCAATGTCCTGAGGTAAGCTGTGATGAGATTTTCAGGTAACTTCACTGGTGTCTATTCAAGTAATGAGATTCAGTAGGGACTCACTGTTCTGGCACTGATAATTTTTTTAAAAATTAATTTCTACTGGTACTTTCTACTGGTRCTTTTTCTGCAGGCTCTAGTAATTTAATTTTGGTTTTGCTTTATCTATACACCTTCTATATCTCTTCCAGTTTTTTTATCTCCTTCTCACCAGAGCAGGTCAGGGGAGAGGCTGTGTGGGGCTTTATTTCCAACTGTCTTAATCCACAGCAACAGGCAACACCTTTTGTGTATGACAAGCTTTGCCACTGGGTGCCTTAATAGGATTTGGTTCTTCCTGTAGCACAAGTTCTGTTTATGAAAAGTCGCCCACTGACCCTTCATTCTAAACAATTTGAGAACTTTAAGTTCTTTGAGTTTACTGAACCACTTCTCACATCAAGATAATTGCTCTACAGGGGAATCTAGACAGACTGGGTAGGGACCAATGCCAGTTGTATGAGATTCAACAAGGTGAAATATCAGGTGCTGCCCTTGGGACAAAACAACCCCTGCAGTGCTACACACAGTAGAGTGGCAGAGGGGCAGAGTGGCTGCAGTGCTGCCCAGTGGAAAACCTTGCGGTGCTGGTCAATAGCAGCTGAACATGAGCCAGCTGTGCCTAGGGGGCCAACAAGGCCAAGGACACCTGGCGTGTGTCAGCAGCAGTGGGGCAGCAGGAGCAGGGCAGTGATTTTCCACCTGTGCTGGGCACTGATGAGGCCACACCTCAAGTTCTGTGTCCAGCTCTGGGCCCTTAAGTTCAGGAAGGACATTGAAGGGCTGGAGTGTGTATAGAGAAATGAGTGGAATTKATGTCATTGTAGRACATGAAAGAAAGATAAGAGACTCCAATATTTCAGAAGGCAAAGAGCATACAAAAAGCTTTGTTGTCTAACTCTTACTACCTTTTATAAAGTGTTCTGATACAGACTTAATGTGATTGGTGAATAGGAATGATGCCTCTCTAATCCCAATGGAAAAACTAGAGAAGCAGCAAAACACCACCTGGAGAAAGATTGTTTTGAGAAAGGATACTTGTTTGTCAAGATTGTTTTGAGAAGAAGTTTTCTTGAGAAATTTTCCCTTGGGGAAAAGTTAGCAACTGCTATCAAGCTAAAATCTCTCAGACCCAGAAATATCAGGCCCACAGAGTTGGGGCACGGTTTGGAGTACATGTCTGATAAGGAATCTGAGTGCATTTAGCCTGGAGAAGAAGAGACTCAGGGGGACATTACCACTGCCTAAGAGGAGCAAGTGAAAGAGGAAACTGCCTCAAGTTGTGCCCAGGGCAGGATTAGACGGGATATTAGGAAAAATTTCTTCCATGAAAGGGTGCTTGAACATTGCAATGGGCAAGTGAGAAGTGCCATTCCTGCAGTGTTCATAAAAGCAGGTGGATATGGGCACTTAGGGATGTGGTTTAGTGGTAAACACAGTGGTGCTAGATTAATGATTGGACTTGATTTTCTTAGAGGCCTTCTCTGACCCGTCTCATGATTCCATGATTATTTGGGTAGAGACTACCATATCTCACTACAAAATATATTCCTCCTCACTGTATGCCAAGCAGGCCACGCAGTCTGGAGGCTGTTGTTGGCTCAGCTGGGCAATAGCAAAGGCCATTGATATCAGGCTATGCAGAACTTCATCAGAGCCCCCAGATTTTTAGAGATATGTATTTTGAGACTAGGGGACTGGATAGCTCTGTGTTGCTTCTATACAATGGATCCCCCAAAATAGTGAAATTGTTGGGATGATGGCCACATCTCTTCTTGGTCTCCAAATTAGGATGAAAATTACTAAACTCATTCCATGAAAAATACCTTGAACTTTACTATATATTTGCCATGGTGCTTGAAATAGGATACCACCTTTTGCAAAGTTAGAGAATAACAAAGTTTTTCTCTAGATCCAGAGACCCTCTCTATGGCATTCTTCTTGTTTCCTGGCCTGTGTTTAGAAAGCACAACCAAACAATAAAAAACCCAAAAAACCCTCACAAGCACACAAGTGAAAAATTCCAGAGAGCCACTCCCCAGCAAGAACAAACGAAACAAAAGACTGAGTTCCAGATAAAAAACAACTACACCGCCAAAAGCATCAATCAAAAAATCCCACTAAAAAAAAAGTAACCAAAACCACCCATCCTCCAAAACCTTCCAAAGGACTTTGTGAGTAACTAAAATTACTAAATCYATAGGGCAGATAAAGTGTAAATACTGCTTCATAACCAGAGGTAGCTTCACCAATATATTTTCCTGTCTAACTCCTTGTTATCAATCATAGAATTGCCTTTACTTTTTCAGTAAAAATTTCCTTTTTACTTAGGAAGTATGTTAGCCATGTTTTATGTTTAAATTTTACATATGAGTGATGACTCTTAGTATACCTAAGAGCTCCATTTAAGGAAGTTTAATCTGATTCTATTTTCAAGCACTGCTCTTGCCCTTGTCCAAACATAGGGATGTAGGCCACAGTGAGCACAGCTTCAGATAYGAATTTTTACAAGCATTAATTACATTTGTCTTGGAGGGAGTCATAAATTAGATCTACAGTAAGGTACCTATTCTTTCATTTCTGAGAGAAGTCGACTTCTCCTTGTGACCCTTCAATTACACGGTTTGAAAAATTCTGTGAAGTCATGAGAGCTGTCTCCCATCATTTTGTTGCTACTTTTTTCCTGTATATGTTGTTCACAAGGGCTTGCCTGAAGTCTTAAGGCTATTGTCATTCACCTTTGAGAGTTGATTTTCTTGGGTGTCTGGCTTTTGTTCCTAAGTCTTCATTCTTAGTATGTAAGGTCTTCATGCCTTTACAATAAAGTCATGTCTGCCTTTCACCAGCAGCAATTAAAATGAAGAAATCTGTATCCCCTCTTGCATACAATCAAAATATCTCAGCTTTTTCAAGCTTCTCAGTTGATATTCAGTAGATGTAAATTGAGATAGAACTGTGGTAAAAGTGAACCATTCCTTCACCAAAGGAGATTGTGTGAGACTGGTTATTGTTTGCTTTTGCAAAGGGTGTTACAGAAATATCATGACTTGATACTGCTTTTTAAGGACACACCTGTGGAATATTTTGCAGTATGAAATTACATATTAACAAGCACTTCAAAGAAGGAAAATACATCTGTAACATCTAGAATCTCCTGCATAACTAATGGTTACCTTACTCTTTTCCCACAGAGAAATAAAAGCATTGTGCAAAAGAAATGCCTTCTGGAAAAAAAAGCTTAAGTCATCATGAATGTATAGTGTAACAATATATATTAAAGATATTTACCAAGAAATGGGGTCAGTAAAGGTATAGCAATATCAGCTGCAGAAGTTTTCCATTTTCATTAGATTTTTATGTTTTCTCAACTGAGGCTACTTTAACTTTTCATATAACTAGTTATGCTAGTGAAAATGTGTAGCTCAAAGGCAAAGAAAAGGCCTTGAAACAAACTTGTCTAAGGGGTAGCATCCCTGTGTGGGACTAGAAATTGCATGTTCTTTTCCAATCCAAGTCACTCTCTGAATCTGTGAAACACGATCGGTCGGGAAGGTGGTGGGTTTAGTTTCCAGCTTCTGTTTTGGAAGGATGATTGAATCTGCTGGTACTCTGAAACACTTTGTGATGCTATGTCTGGATTTACTGCTTCTGTGTGAATTTAAACATGACCTGCAAACTTGGGGTCTTTGTGCTTCTCTCTACAATAGCTAATGTGTTTATCCATTTTGGGAAATAAGTGTTGAGAGTGGGTTCCCTTCAGCCATTCAATCAATGGGGGCACAATTGTCTTTAGTTGCTGGCAGTTGATAAAGATCTGTAGTATGTCTGACTCTGGGAACACTCACCCAGTGCAGGTTAATCTTAAGGCATGGAGAGAACTTCGGTTGTTGTGTGAGATTACAGCTAATACAGATTGGTGGCAATTCTGTCAGGAGCAGATTAAGGAGAGAGCATATAACCTTCTGTGCTGGTGGAGCCCTTAAGATGGCTCTCACCTGCTTCAACTGTGTTTTTTTTGTGGCTGCCTGAAGTGAGAAAATGTTGAAATGCAGAGGGGAGAGCTCTGCTCACGGATGGTGAGATTGTCATCCAGCACAGATGGACTTGAAAGATGGACGCTTCTAGCATCTATTTATCTGTAATAATTTTGGTAATGATTTCTCATTAAATTATTTAAGAATTGGGACTTGTGAGCTTTCTAATATGTGTGTGTACCAGATAAGAGTATTTCATTGCAGAATGTGGTGGTCACAAACCTAGCATAAGCAGCACTTAAGTGCAATTGAAAGTGACTGAAGTAGATTTTTCTTTTGCTTCTCCACCCACATACAAGTGTATGAGCATATAGGTCAGAACTAAACACCACTTTTTAACACTTAATCAATTATTTATAACATTGGTAACTTTTCCTTGCTACCACTCACCTTAATCACTTTTTATTATTTAAGACAGTCTCCATTTCTCAGGAGGAAATCTATATAGATATAATTCAGCGTTAAGATACAAGAAAAAACTTAGCCATAACATTTGATGCTGTTAATAAACCATGGAGTTTCACATACATTTTCTGTTGACTGGGTCTGGATAAGTTTTTCTGGTGACTTCTTAGTTTTCCTGATGTGTTTGGAACACATATTGCTTAAACTGTTGTCTGACCCACTAAAATACAAGAAATCAGCAACTCACAAGTTTTTCTTAACATGCTGAATGATGGAAATTAGCTTTTTATTCCTGGCTTATTTCTCAATATTTCTGTATTTGCAGAAGAGGTGCAGTTCTTTTGAAAATTGAAAGGACTGTTACAGGGTTTTAACTACTCATCAGTAGAAATTTCCTTTCCATCTAGCTATGATGACAGCAGATTTTATATGTACAAAAGCAAAAGTAGATCTTGCATAGGATTTAAAATGTAAGAAGCCTAATTATAGTTTTGGTAGTACCTCACAGATCATGGAAGATTTTACTTTTGTTGAAATGTGCAATCATTTGAGTTTTTAATTACGCTTATGATATTAAGTCTGATAAATGAAATTATTCTTGTTTTATCTTGAGCAGAGGTGAATCTTTTACAAGTTTAGATATGCTGTTGCAAAAATAAATATACCGTTATACTTCTTTAATTTCAGTGTATCTTCTTCAATCTAAATGTAATTTATTTTGGTACATATTTTGCATGAACAAGAAGTTCATCTATCTAATTTCTTTTGAATCAGAATGAATGCTTTAAGAAAGGAATGTTTCAGGGGACTTTCTCTTTTCGACTGTGTGAAACAGAAAAATGAGAAAAAAATCTTCATCTTTTAGTTTTAATTTGAGGTTGTCCTATCATCGGGTTTTTCAAGTTTTCTTTCACAGTCTTGGCTGTGAGTCATTTATCTTTGTTGAAAAGATACTTTTTTGTGATGTTAGCACCGAAGTGTTATGTCAGAAACATCCATAAAATATTAACTTATATGTCTGTTCTGTATTTTACATCATAGAACGATGCAGTAAATTAAAATGAGAAATGATGTGTGTATTCTCTACTTTAAAATAAGGGACTTTTAAAAATGCTGAATCTACAAAGGAGCTAATGCCAGATTATTTTCATGTGTTATTATACTTACTAATATGTAAATTAAAACTTAGTTTTTGGATTTATTTCTGGTATTTGCCTTATTGTCATTGCCTGTGTTTGATCAATTAAACACACATGCACACCATGTGTATTTAATTGATCAAAAAGAAGCTTAACTTCTTTAAAGCTCTTCTTTTAGAGGTAAGAAGTCATGGCTACATGTCCTTTTTTGTTTGGTTGGGGTTTTTGTTGTTGTTTTGTTTTTTCATTTATTTTTGTTTTGTGAAAACCTTTTACTGTTGCATTATGTGGCACTTGGATATTATTAAGAACAAGACATTCKTGCAATTTATGACACTTTTTTACTTCCTCAGCTATCAAAACAGTCACATAACTGTGTCTTCTCACAGGATGTAGTTACTTGAGAATTAAGCATAAGTGTAAAACAAAAATTTAAAAAATACTGATAATTTTTACTAATTTGGGTGCACATTTTAAAGACAAAGAACTGAGGTTCCACTAATAAATTTGCAAAGAGAATGCTTTTATTTTCTGGAAAGCTGTATAATGCTATCTGAGAGTGAATGCTTTTATTTAATACTGGCATAAAATGAATAAATTATTCAAGTTTCTTGTGTTGCAAGAAGTATCACTGATGTATGAATTTTAGACTCAGTGAAATTATTTATGATCTCCTGAAAGGTCATTCAGAGATGCAAACTTCTATCAAAAATGGATTAATCTAGTATATAGTGGCATAATATTTCAGAAATTCATAAGATCTGCCTCTTCATTAAAATAGACTTCATCAGAAACCAGATTTGTTTTAAAGGCACATTTCCTCTTAAACACTGGAGGGTGACTTGTGGAAGTAAGCAACTGAAAAGCCTATTTGGTTTTATTTCAAGAGTTAATTTTAAACCAAAAGACAAAAAAAAAAGCAAATGTTAAAAACCACCCCAGGATTCTTGCAGGTATATGTAAGCAGTACCTAAATACTTTTGCTAGAAATGCATTTGTGATTCTTGTCATGATCAAATTCTTAAGTGCTTTTGCTTTAATWACATTACTTTTTGAATAATGCTAATTTGTCAGTTTCTGTTCTGATTTTGTCCTGAAAGTTTCCCTTTATCTCTACATCTGTGTCAACTATGCTACAACACTTGAAGACTGCCTTGAAGCTGATAGAGCTTCAAGAAAGAATTTGAACTTGAAAGTGTAGATGGGAATAGTGGCAAATAAGTTAATTAAATGTTTCAGGATGTTTTGCAGAGCAATGAGTTGTGTTGGTATTCAGACATGACTCTCGAAGTCTACTGTCAAGCCAAGTAAATTACTTTACAGTGGGGGAAAATCGATGAAACAAACAGCTGTATAACGATGATAAATCTCATGGAACTGGGGGGAAATAGCAAGTTTCCACAYTTTTGAGGACAAGCATGAAAGAGCGAATCAAAACGCAAGCAGCTCAGCAGTGTGTACTCTGTGTTGTTGTCACATAGGCTGCAGAAAATGAAAGTGTCTGGCAAAGTCCTCAATATGTATCAAGTCAAGCCTAGCATAATAATATGAAAGACAGTACTATTTCTTCTCTTGTTTACAGGATTGTTAGACATTGGAATGGTGGAGTCGGCATCCCCAGAGGTGCTAAAGGAAAAACTGCTCATGGCGATCATTGTCGTCGTATTATTTATAAGGTGGTGGTTAGTCAGAGGTTGGACTTGATAATTTCAGAGTTCTTTTACAACTTCAGTGATTCKGTGATCCTGTGATTTTTATGTTGACAAAGGACTTTATGTTCATTTAAACTGCGAATTGTTATTTTGCTGTTAATAGCATATTTAGTCTTGGTAATTGCAGCTTTAAACTAGTGCAATTTTTCCACATGTAAACTGTCTGTATTGAAAGTTTCCTGTTCGAAATGCACTGGTAAACCTTTTCTTTCAGCCTGGGAACAAATTCTTAGTTTGTGGATAAGCACAAGAATGAAGTTGAGTTGTAGAAGACTAACTTCTATTGGGGGCTCAAGTGTGAAATAATGCTCTAGCTAGAAACTGCACATCGATGTACCCATAATTTTGTTTAGCTTTTTTTTTGTGTTTGTTTGGTTAGTTTTTTTTGTTTAATGGTATGTCTCCATGCAGAATTTAAGAGTCTCTGTAAGTCATTGTGTTTAGAGCACCACAATTTAGGAATGATGTGAAGGCACTGGGATACATCCAGAGGAAAGCAGGGGAGCTGGTAGAAGAGCTGTCCTGTGAGGGGCAGCTGAGGAGTATAGATTTGTCCAGTTTGGAGAAAAGGAGGCTGAGGGATGACCTCACTGCTCTCTGCTGCTTCCTGGGGAGGTTGTTTCAGAGGCAGTTGGATAATGCTCTTTACGACATTTTTTTGGTCAACCCAGAAGTGAGCAGGCAGTTCGATAAGTGATCATTATAGGCTCTTTTAAATGCAGAATATTCTGTTCAATTAATAAATAAATAGATGTATGGTAATTAGATTTCAGAGGATTTTCTGTTTGCTTTCAGCTAAATCTGTGCATACCTGTGAAAAATTCCTAGGACTCTCTGGAGTGTGTTCAGTTCAGTGTGTTAACCATATTACAGTCTTCCTTAGTTTAACGTACTGAGTGTGTTAAAACAAAACAATCTTTCATTGTAACACTGTTCTTCCTAAATCATACTGTATTCTTTTGTCAGCTACTTTGACATTTAACTCAGTGTTTTATATACAATTAGGCTGGTGTATTAACATTTTTAAGAATGTTTCAGAAGATTAATTTTCTGTAAATTTATTGCTGCAATATAAAAATATTTTCAAATAGTTTAATGTGATGATGTATTTATGTACAGGAAAATCATAGGATGGTTTTAATTTATCCTCCTTTAGTTGTGTGCCAGGATAATACCATCTCTTGCAGAAGAAATTTCTGATCTAAAGCTGTAAACTGGTAGCGTATTACATGTGGGTATTTTTAATGTAATTATCAGTAAAATATTCCTTTGGTTTGTTGAAAAGTAAATGAGAATTGAGAAAGAGTAATTTGCTGTGTGATCTCAATGCTTTGAGTGGAAGCATCTATTWAAAAAAAAMCCAAACAATTCAGACTGGAATAGGAAGAGGCCAGAAAGACATTTGATTACAAATTCAGAGTATTCATCACATTTTTTTTCAGTCTTTAAACTATTGCATAGTAGTAATATACAGTCAACTGTTCTTTTATTAAGCTATTTCAGTTCCTCAAAAGAAAGCATGTTTTAATTTTTACTTTAARCCCACATATTAGCTACCTTGACAAAATGCATTTTCCCCCTTTAAGACAGATTAGGCCCCACTTGTTTATCTGTACAGAAACTTGAATCAAAGGTGATGAGTCTTCTAGATGCTAAACATTTGTAAAAGAAAAATAGAATTACCTAGAATTTTTCCTCTGGAGTGTTACAGTTTTATTTCTTCTTTTGCAAATTAAAAACAGTAGCTCTGCATCTACCTAAGAAGAATGTTGGGGTTTTTATCACTAACATGAAGTATAATACATATTTTCTGAGTCATAGTCAGACTTAATTAAATCATATATTTTTTAAAATTAAACTTGAGAATTATTTTTTTAGTGGTAAAAATTTCTGCATTTAAATAACTCCTTCAAACAATATAATGTAAATCCATAACAGCCTAATCCTGTATCCTATAAGCAGAGTGGCACTATTACAATGGCAGTGGCTCTGCAGAACTGGATTGATAAATTGGAGTAGAATTACTAGCATAATATTTGTCTGGAGTGCAGTCTTTACATAGTGTGGAAGCTTTCACAAAAGCTTAAAATGTGCATACATGATAAAAGCTGGTAGGAGTAGGAATGTGACACTTTACAGTAAGTAGAAAGTAGACACAATATTTTCAGGTATAGTTACAGGTTCTGTGAAGAAAGATGCATATACTCTCTCATGCAAGGTATTATGAAGAAGTTAAAGAATTTTGTATGACTTAAAGTCTGAAAATACAGTTAAAATTTCTTTTTCCTTTGCATCTCACTGAAGCACAATTATTTGAGTCCAGAAAGTGAAAAGCCTAATAATTTACATATGTTTATAAATTTTGGAAAGAAAACTTTGTAATCTTTGTAAAAAGAAATTCCTTGGAAATTTAGCACTTCAAGCTGTCCACAGCATGTAAAGGTAAATTTTTTAAGAAGTCTTTACTTAGCTTTTTCTGGGTACTGAGAAGGAGCCAGGTGTCTTGGAGACTGTTCTCTAAAGAGACGAAGAAGTCGTTCTCCATCAGGCTTTATTTAATTTAATTTCATATTTTCTTTTTCCTAGGTTGGCTAAAGACTTTTGATGATTACTTCAGAGATCAGACGCAGCATATTTTAAATAACATGGTTATAAAACTGCAAGAAGACAATAGAAGGAAATTTATATGGTCTGAGATTTCTTACTTTGCAAAATGGTGGGATGGAATAGATAGCCAAAAAAAAGATGCTGTTAAAAGGTTTGAATACAGAGCTTTTTTTCCATGTATCTTGTGTTGAGACTTTGTGTGTTTGACTACACTGTAAACTTGAGATTTTTGAGTGATGTAGAACTGCTAGAATAACCAATTGCTTCAGTTCTGATTTGCTGGACTTGGTTCTGTTGTCTCCCAGTTTTAAAATAGAAATCTGCTCAGAGAAGTGTAGACAAATTACTGAGTTGCCTAAAAATTTGACTTAAAGATCCCATATACAACCATGTACATGTCATTCAAATTATTAGGGAGTAACAATTATAATCTTTGTTTGAAATCACACTAAGGAATTTGCAATAAATTAAATACAATCTTTCATACTAGGTATTTATATATGGTGTTTTCTTCCTTGTTATAACCCATGTTAAGATTCTGTGAGATTTTCATTTGAATAAAAATTTGTGAGTACCTTGTATTTATGTACAAATTGTTTTTATAAATATGCAGCTGCTTTCATGGTAAAGTAGTAAGTACTCTACACACTTGCTCTTCTTTGTAATTTTTAAAATCACAAGTCAAACTGGAATATAGAAATAAAAGGTTTGCGTAGGCATTGAGACAAGGAAGCAGGCTGCTTGGATAAACTTGCAGTATGGATCTAGCTTAGAGTTTTCAAAAAGTGGGAAATTTTTTTCTTATTTTTACTTGGCTTTAAGACAGGATCTGATAGTTCTTGGCTCATCCTTGTGATGGCCTCCTACTCATGCCCCTCTTCAAATGCATATATGCATTAGGTCTGTGAGATCTTCACAGCAGGAAATGTTAGGTAAAGGTGGAAATCTTCGGCTCTAGGTAAAAAAAACTACTTACTRAAATTTTTATGTGCAGTGGGTGAGTATTATAGCACAGCTGTTCCTTTTTTTRATGTTAAAATATCCCTTAGAACACAGTAAGCAGTAAATGATAGTCACTAGTGAACTGTGTCTCCTCTTCAGAGGAGTCAGGTGTTGATTAAGCTGCACTTGAGACTGGAGACCTGGAGAAGCTGCACTTGAGATTATTTTTGTTGTGTGCTTATCATTACTCTTATGGGTATCATCTGTAATGGGACTAAGTTTGATGAGTTCACTGTGCTTTTCCTTGAATTCATTAAACACCTCTATGCTGATRAGCAATATAAGTGCTGAAAATGTAGGGACAACTTGATGCTGGGAGTGCAGTCTTTATGTTCACTGTCAATAAAGAGACTGGGTTGTCCTGTGACCTGTTTCAAGAAGGCATTTTAATGAGCAAGATACTCTGAAGCCTTTAMAAATGCAAGATCTATCAGCTCTCTAAAACTCTGAAAAGAATATTAGATCAAAGATAGAGAGATATTAGCAGTGCTTGAAATGTGCAATGTCTAAGCATCTTGCTCAGTTGGCCTTCAGTGCTCTGGCACATATATTTTATTTTTGTAATCTGTACAGGAAACAGCCTGATTTTTAAAAGAACTTAATATGCCACATACAGTGGAGCTGGTTTTCATTGCACAAGGGCATTAAATAGTTCACTGTTCAACAGTTCATCTTTTCCCTCTTTAAGTAAAGACATATAGTCCAGTGATGGAAGTAGYACAGACAATTTAGATTTAGTAAATGCCTGTTGATATACAGGAATTGATTTTAAGAGTGTGTTTTCATTTGGAAGCTTCTGAATATGATTTATGTATTTTTCAGGTTAATAAAAGATGGACAATTTGAAATAGTAACAGGAGGGTGGGTCATGCCTGATGAAGCTTCTAGTCATTATTTTGCTGTAATTGACCAACTGATAGAAGGACACCAGTGGCTAGAAAAGAACCTTGGTATGTACATTAATCTAAAATTTAACTACATTAATACAAGAAGTCAATAAGAAAATACTTTTTTTAAAAAACTTCTGAGGTACTTTGAAGGCTCTATTTACTCAGCATTCCTGAAACATTAAATCAGACCACGTACAGCAAGCTCTAGGATCAAGTCTGGTATTTGCCATTCATGTTTGCAGATAAAAGTTCCTGGACAAAATGTATTTGAATAATTTTATGCCACAGCATTTTGTCTTGATCAGTGTAAAGCATACATATTATATTRGCATAACCAAATATTAACACTAAATCATGCTGAATTTTAGATCCCATGTATGGTCTAAACAGTCTTTAATTGCCTTTTCTGTCTTTTGAAAATCATGACAAAATTCTTAAAATGACTTAAAAATGGATACTACTTTTGTGTGTTTGGCTCTATTCTGCCTGCTCCGTGTTCATTAGCTTCTCTTCTGCAAGGCTGTAAAAAAATTATATGCAGCAGCAGTAGTTGTAGTAGTAGTAGTAGTTGTAAAGCCTAAGCCCACAGTAATGTTAGAATTGATGAGTTACTGACTGCTGTTACATTGGCTGAACCATTGTGCTGGCTTTGGGATGTTCTTTTGTCTAGTTCCATAAGAAGAGAGAAACCTTTTAATATAAAAAATGTTTGTGCAATTATTTTAATAATAAATTGACGTTATTTCATCCAATTAACTGAAATTATTTTGGAAAGCTGTTTCACTGTTTTTTTTTAAATTGTAATTTCCGTAAACACAGCTTGACATAATTGGAGGGGGAAGGGAAGACCTAATAAAAGGGTAATGCATTCCTTACTGTGGTTTTTTTTTTTGAAAGACAGTGCCAAAGGAACCATGCTGATGAATTAAACAAGAGTTAGATGTAGCTTCTTTATTTACTTGCATGAAGTTCAGTGAAAAGAGAKTATTAATCAACATGATTGTATTGATCAACAAACTAATAAATAAAAAAAATTAGTTTTGAAACCAAAAAAGATTAACATTATTTAAATAACAGTGAAATTTCAACAAGCATTTGTCCATCCACTTCCACTAATTTTCTTTCAATTCTCTTTTTTAATTGTAACATCTGTAAACTACTTTAGGTGGAAGAGGACGTGTATTAATTAATGATTCCAAATAAAGATGTTTGATGCAAATTTGGAACAGTGTAGCAATAGGGAGTACTATTTTAAAGTTTTTTATTTTCTTAGAATGCCTTACTTATAAGATATTTGATTTTTTTGTTGTTTGTTTGTTTAACTGTTTAATTCTAGATTTTTAATTCCAGGGTTCTGCAGGAGGTTTAATACTTAACTGGGTATATACATCTTGGAAATGTTACCTCATTTGAATTTTTGGAATAATTTTCTTTGTGTGAAAAGTAGAATTTTCTTCCCTTCTTACTTTATTCTTTTGTCAACAGGARTAAAACCAAAGTCTGGATGGGCAATTGATCCATTTGGGCATTCACCAACAATGGCCTACCTTCTGAAGCGCACAGGATTTTCCAATATGCTTATACAAAGAGTTCATTATTCAATTAAAAAACATTTTGCAACACAAAAGACACTAGAATTTTTTTGGAGACAGAACTGGGGTATGTGTTCTTCCTTTGTGTCAATTTATTTTGTTAATTCACACAGGTAAAGTATGAAGAGAACTTGAATAAGTACTGTAGAAATATTTCCAGAAGAGATTTAGCGGAGTTTGTCTAGATCGGAAAAATTTAAACTTGCAATTCTGTTTTAAAAAAMCYTT
>CADDXX010000692.1:126934-193519 GCA_902810485.1 Alauda arvensis
TWMMWTTWRGRRRWTTTTTTTTTTCTTTTTTTTTCCTCTTTGAATAACAGAAGGGGAAATGAGAATATCTCTGAGTTAGGAAAGGTACTAAATGTAAAACCATTATTACTGCCATTGTTCCTCTGATCTTCCTTTCTTTTCACTTTTATTTTTGCTTTTAACTTCTCTTGTTTTTTCCATCCTCTCATATTTCTTGCAAGTATACATAAGAAAAGAGGTGAAAAATTCTTTGGCTTGTTTTTACTATTTTTCTTCCTCCTTCTTTATTTCGTACTACGTGGAAATAAAGTGTAGGAGGAGGAACATTTCAACTCATTCAAATATTGTGCTAWTGAGGCAGTGACAGCAGGCTGATTAGCTTTTGGTTTGGTTTTTTTCTTTGTTTTATTTTGGTGTTTGGTTTTTTTAAATCGTTTTTTTAATCCAATCAAAGTCTAAAAAATGTGTTTTATTACTTCTAAAATTCTGAAAATTGCAGGTTTTTCTGGGTAAAACACACCTAACATTTGCTCCTGTCTTTCCCAATCAGCTGGTGCTTCACTAGAACATTCCAATCTTGGTTGTATGTCTGTTTTTACCTTCTTTATACRTATGAGGTACATACAAAAATAGACTCAAGATATGGATATTCAAAATAAGAAATTGTCTTCATGTGGTATCTTTCCAGTACAATCCTTGGACGTGGAGGTGATTTACTTTTGGTAAATCTGAGAGGTTTTATTTTAAAGTTTTACTCTATTTAATTCCAGATTTGGGATCCAGTACAGATATTCTTTGTCATATGATGCCTTTCTATAGCTATGATATTCCTCATACTTGTGGCCCAGATCCAAAAATCTGCTGCCAGTTTGATTTCAAAAGGCTTCCTGGAGGAAGAGTAAGTTGCCCTTGGAGAGTCCCACCCGAAGCCATTCATGCTGGAAATGTTCAACACAGGTACAGTTTTTACATATTCCTCAAGGGAATAACATTTAAAAAAATGTAATTATGCTGATCAAGATGACATCTGGCATAGTTTGGTGAATTTAGCAGCTCAGCTCCACTAAGCTCACTGCCGCCGTGGTGGGTGGGGAGGAGAATCAGGAGAGTAAAATGAGAAAACTCATGGGTTGAGAATGGAGGAGAGGCCTTGGCTCTGTGCAAGCCTTGCTCAGGAATAACGATCTCACTGTCATCAGAGCAAATCCAGGTCATATATCCATACTGGCCACTGTGACTCTACCCCAGCCAAAACCAGTACAAGTTTTTAAAATAAGCTTGTCATGTGTAAACAATACCTATTACATAACCTAGTGTTTGCTTCTTATGGGAACATAACTGTCAGTGAAATTAGAGGAAAAGTTAGAGTTAAGGAAGGGGCGTTTAGAAATTTTTTCTCTTCATGATACATGAGTCAATCTCTGAGTGACAGAACACAGTCATCTGCTTGGACTCATGTTGTTTTTCTGTGTTTTTTGTGAATTTTATGAATAGTGATCTGTCCCCTGCAAGTGGGACACTTCAGGGACAGCATGATGTAGGGGGCTGCAACTACAGTAGTTGTAGTGGGAGATTTCCCATGGTATATCCTTGAAAAACTTGGCAATCTGTGGCCTAAGTTTCCTGAAGTGTAAACCTTGGGTTAATCTGTTTCCTGTTTCTTTGTGCCCAGGGTGAAAATTTCTGTTTCTCTGTGCCCAGGTTGGAAATTCTTATTTACTTCAGTTTTAGTTTTCAAATAGAAACACTGAGCTGTTTTGCCACAGTTAAGAATCAAATTTACACTTTTACAAAACTGCATCTCAATTTTGGGGTGACAGGAGTGGGAGGTGGAGGTGGGGAGTTGGGGAGGGAGAGTAAAGGAAGAACAAAAGGAAAAGCATACCAGATATATTAAGAAGAGCAGGGTGACCTTTTGGTCCTTGATGCTGAAGTTTTTAAGTGATGATGTGAGGATGATGCACTGTACTTACCTACATGTCAAGTAGGCATAGTTTTTTTTCTGAATAAAAATTCTGATAAACATCATGAAAACTTCACTTAAACAAAATTCAGTAACRAAATATTACTGAAGATAAAACCAAAATTAAACAGAATATGTTACAGCTGCTGTACTTAAAGGTAGAAATTGGAATGATAGGGAAAAGAGAGTTTTAATCAAGTAGAGAGAAAAAAGATGATGGTGACAGGAGAAAAGTAGAAAAATTGTGAACACCCAGTGCCTATTGTGTCAAGAAAAATTCAAATGTCATTAAATCAAAGTTGTGAAAAAGAAAAATCTTGATTATATATCTCAATTTGCTGAGACAAATATTTGCAGAAGAGCAACAACTTGCTTAACAAATACATGAAACATAGAGGCTATAAATGTAATTTAGACTGTCTGCTTGAAAAAGGCTTTTTAAGAATCTTGGTTTTAAATTATTCTTAATCTCTGCACTTCCTAGATGCAACCCTTGCATAACAATCTAAATTAGATCTTTAAAAGAAATTTGTTTTCACATGTCAGAAGATATTAAAGATTAGGATAAATGGGGCAGGGATGTAGTGAACTTATGATCAAGTTGAAGTGATTATGTCTCAATACGGTCTCTGAAAATTAATATTTTGCATCATCTTCATTTAGATGAAAGCTGTTTTGGTGTCTAACAGGGAGCAGAAACATCAGGATGCTGTATTATACCTATGGGAAAAGAAAAACTAACACATGGTCTTTGAGCTGGAAGTTGAATTATTTACCACACTTTTAGTGTCTAGTTTCAAATAAACCCACTAAAACACAGGAAGTAATGCTTTGATGGAGAGTGCTAAACATTATGTGTATTTTATGAAAAAGTTGGAATATTGTAGAAAACAAAAATTGTTATTGCTCTGAGCTTTGTAATAACATGGTTTACAGTTGTTATGATGAGATGTATGAGTTCCAGAACTGAAAAATCTATCTTTGCATCATAAGTTTTCCAAGGTTATAGGTTTGCAGCATGCTAATTAATCTGCCTCTTACCTCTGATTGTTTTAAGACTAGAAAAATACAGGACATTAGTGGATTTGAAAAATCAATTAATTTAGAGACCAGGTTTAGATCACTGACTTTTTTTCAATGCCAAAGCTACAACAAAATTAAACAGAATACAAAAATCATTAAACCCCACATCTGGAATACTCAGTTGAGATTGTTGCTTTTGATTTCAATACTATTATGGCCTTACATTTATATTAAAGAGATCCTGAGTTGAAAACTTCAGGCTAGTAGTTGTTGGATTTTTCATTCCTTGCCACTTAAATTGTGACCTGGTAAGAAGGAATGAGGCAGCAACCTATTTCAAAACCTGTACGTGTTTAATTACACTTCATAACAGCTTATATAATAGGTTATAAAGACTATTGCACTTGCCCTGATTTGCAGCTGCATCTTTATCCAGATGTTTGAATGCTGAAGTGGGAAGTTTTTTCACATTAGCAAGAAAAAGCAGCTGTTGCAGTTTGTTTTTTGTTGTGGGGTTTGTTTTTTTTTTGGTTTGGTTTGGTTTGGTTTGGTTGTTTTTGGGTTCTTTGGTTCTTTTTTTTCCTTGAATGGAAATGGATGTTAGCAGAAGCACAGTTTGTTTAGGTGTGTGTCTCTCTCTCTCTCAGGCATGAAATAGGCGAGTCTTTACTGCAAGTTATGTGCTTCAGAGAAGAAGCAGAGAATGGAATTTCCTCTTCACCAGCTACTGTTCAAAAGCCCAGTTTTGCCCTTCAGCTTTTTTATCTTTATGGCCACATTGTATGGTCCCGTGATGGTTAATGTTTTTTGATTGCCTGCCTCAGGTGGCTATTGCACCTTTTCCTTTAGCAGAGGAAGGGTCAAAATCAGCCATGTTTATTGTTTTGGTATTTATTTACTCAAATACTTCAGTTTTTGCATTAAAAGAAGTTGTGGTACAAAAGGATTTTCTTTCTTTTCTTTATTTGTGGAAGATCTCATGCATTCAGTGATCAGCAAACTTGAAAACAAAAWGTTTATCATGGCTGATCTCCTGAGTGGTTTTCTGATTTTCATTCAAGTAGGCAGGATAAACATATCAAAATGTATCTAATTCTATTTCACTGGGGAACAATAAAGGGAAAAAATGATGAGACTCAGTGGAATTTTTTTTCTTCTCCAGAGGCATTTTCTTGCCTTCACTGTGTACTGTCTGGAGCTTTGTGCTGGCACTTTAACACTCCTGTATGAACTAGTGATTTAGAAAGTTATTTGAGACAAACTTAGAAGGATATACCCAGATTGATGTTCTTYGGTGTTTTTGCAATTAAAAGTGGTTTCCAATGGAGGAAGATCTTGCTATCCCATTAAAAACATGTAATAATCCCACAATTATCAGTACTTTAAGAAAGGAAGAGCAGCAATACTGACGAATTTTGCAGGATACTTGGAAAAAAAACAGAGGAGGACTTTGAAGAGAGATGTCAAAGTCAAATATCCTGTTGAGTGTAACTTGTATTTTTCAACACTAAAGTATGTTTCCAACCATAGCCTTTATGTGGAAGATTTGAGTTAGACTGGCTCCATACAAGCAAACATTGCCAAGTCTTGTGTTGTGCCAATTGTTCTGGTAGCTGTGTGGCGAGGAACCTTTTGTGTTTAAATCTTAGGACCTGTTGAAACTCATRTAAAGTATTGATTGGTAATCTGAACTATAAATCCACTAATAGAYGGGGGACAGGGAGGTGGGGAGCCACTAGCTGGGTAAATTCTAGTCTCATTAGAACTCTTCAGATCCTTAGCTAAAGTTAATATTGTGGCCCCTTTCTCCCTCCAGAATACAGTCAGACCTTGTGTTTATACACTACTTCTGCAATCAGATAAATAAGTAAACTCTGACATGCTGTTCAAAGAAATTGGGGTTTCAAATATATTGGGCTAGAATTTCTGTGTAGATGTTTATATTGCGTTTCTTCAAGAGCGTGAGTTGAGAGGTAATTTTGCTAGATCATCTACTGAAAAGACATGAAGAAATAAATGAGCTTCATTACAATCTGAATTTTCTGTTATTTTGTCTTTAAAGCCTTGAAATTTGTATTTCTGTTTTCTTAAATACATTATTATGGTTTGTATTTCCTATGAGAATTATTTACATTTAATTAGAGAGTATCTGAAGATGCTGATAATAATTGTGACTTGAAAGGGGGAGGGTTGAAAATGGACTTTTTCAGTAACCTGAAATCTAATTCAGTAACCTGAATATCAGACTAGTGATTCTTAATGCATTGCTGCTGTGGAACTGATAGTTTACCCATCCTAGAATTAGTAGGTGCAAATATAATTTTGCAGTTTTTTCTGTGTGTGCTTGTGTGAATATTTTTTTTTCTGGGTTGCTGGGTTTTTTTTAAGGCCAAAAGCATAAAAGCAGTGGGTTTAATTTTTAAGGACTCAAAGATTCAAGAGGGATAGCTCTAAGACATGTAAGAAGCTGGCTAAAAGGGAGAACAGTGAATTTTAGCAGCAAACTTTCTCGTGAATTCTTTCTTTACAAGGCTGGAGTTCCTCAGAGATTAATTTGTGGGCAGTTTTTCTGCCAAGGACATGAAGATAYGAAGCAAAGTATCAAAGGAAGGTACCAGAGGGGATGGGAAGAGCTTGCTTATTATTGTAAATAGAGGCTGGAGAGGATTAACGTTATTATCTAAATATAAAGCAGGTAAACATAATTTGAACTCTAGGTTATTTTTGGCACAGACAAAAATTGATCCAGGCTGCCCTTCTGCTTGATATGAAGCTTGATAAGCTTATTGTGGGATTTAATTAGCATGGTGTTTGCAACAATAGTAGGTTGAATATGGTGTCCCAGTGGGGGAATTTCATCCAGCTTTTTGTTACAAAGTGAGGTAACAAGAGTTTTTTTATATCTTGTTTAGGGACATCCTGATGTACAACTCGGCATTGTCTTGCCAAATGCTGACTTTTTTCCCTCTGTCTTCTGAATTGTACTTGTTTTTTCTCTCCTAAAGGGCTTGGCTTATATTAGATCAGTACAGGAAGAAGTCAAAGCTTTTCCGTACAAAGGTTCTGTTGGCTCCACTTGGGGATGATTTCCGGTATACCGAGAGCTCAGAATGGGATCAGCAGTACCAGAATTATCAGAAGCTGTTTGATTACATGAATTCTCGTCCTGAGTGGCATGTTAAGGTAATTACAACACAATTCCTGGTTTGTSGAGAAAACAGTATTTCCCAGTACCCTGAGATTCTTGACGGAAAAAATAATTGTGGTTAGGTTTGGGTTTTTT
The DNA here is from genome assembly GCA_902810485.1 of Alauda arvensis. Classification (NCBI taxonomy): domain Eukaryota; kingdom Metazoa; phylum Chordata; class Aves; order Passeriformes; family Alaudidae; genus Alauda; species Alauda arvensis. The sequence goes on from CADDXX010000692.1 coordinate 133,183, forward strand.
TCAAGTGTGAAACTTTATGTATTATTTAACAGCAGATTGATCTGTCTTGGTAGCTTACATTTTTTTTACCTTTACTACATTCTCTCCCCAAAAACAAAAACTTTGCTGTTAATAATACCAGCTTGAAAATTATAGATAGTTTCCAAACTATAGTTTCCAAACTATCTCCAAATTTGGAAAAAAGCTAGTAGGTTTAATTGTTTTCTTAGTGCTCCTGTTCTCAAAGGCTTCAAGCATTCTTACTTAAGACTCATAGGCTTTGTTGCTTAAAACTATTGCATTTTCTTATTAGAAATTCAAGAAGATTCTGTTGCTTTGTTTGCGTCCTCTTGGTTTTACATCCTAAGAGACCAAAAAAAATCTTAAGACATGCCGTTGCTGGCGCATCTTGTTGAATATAATAGAATCTGAGACTGACCTGGCTACAAAAGGACTGAGTATAATAACACAATCATCAGAGGAGGTCCTGCTTCAAATCAACAATTATGTGTGAGAGTTAAAATACACATTCATATGCTCTATGTGTAAGCTGCTCTATGTGTAAGGACTTATTGTACTACTGATATTCTCTGTATTCTGACAACTTTTCATCATCTTTCAGCATGGCAGTAACAAATGCAGGACACAACCTTGGGTTTTTTGATTTTCACCTGAGAGTGACAAACAGTACTTTTGCTGCTTGCACATTTAGTCTTTTTTTAAAACCTGGTCTGGTATCTTCCATATGGTTYGTGCATGCATCTGTTTTTCCATACCTTTTCTGAGACCTCCCCTGATTCTTCCAAATGTGCATTTGAGTAGTGCCTGTAGTATGCTATTACTTTTTGCTGGACTTGTGTTCTGCCTAAGAAAGATGATTTCTTGGGATTATATCTTATCTGAAAACTGGATTTTATGTGTTTCCTATGGTATGTGGGTGGCGTGATGTATGGTGAAGGACCAGTATGTCTTAGTGGAGGGAGATAGACTACTCAAATTTTTTAAATCTAAAGCCCATCTTTTGAAACTTAAGCTTGCTGCTATCAMTAGCTTTACTTCTGTCAAAAATATATGTACAGTACAGGTAGTTATACCTTTGATACTAACAGCAACATATTTTCTGTAGTTCTTACTAACCTGGGCTGGATGATTTTGTCTGTGGGGCAAAAACCCAGAAGAAGGCTCTAGCTCATTCTTCAAGGACCAGTGCTGTCCTGAGACCTCTGAAAGTTCCTCTTTTGAAAGGTTATGCTCAGCCAATTACCAAGGATTCTAGCAGTCTATTCCTGAGGTTAGATGTGCCCACCTGGAGTCACATTAACCCTTGGTTCCCTCATGTGACCCTTTTTCTGGTTTTTAATACCCAGACAAAAAGATATTAAATTCTCTAGGCCTGCCACTTCCTGCGTAGGGTATTTTGATCAGCTGGATCACTGTTCGCATTGGTGCATTTCTCCTTTCCAATTTGTTCAGATACTAAGGCTTTTCTCTCTGTGTTTTTTTTTTTTTGTTTGTTTGTTTGTTTTTTCTTAGTTGTTTGTTGCCTGTCGGGGGTATTTTTTTTGTGCGTGTGGTTTTCTGATTTGGTTTGATTATTTGTTTTTTTTTTAAACTGAAGACATTTATTCTTGAAAATATGAGCTTAAATGGAGGATTTTCACAGTCTGTCACACTTTCCCTAGTGGAATGTAACTCCACAGGCAAGTAACAGGATATTCTCAGCTATGTAATAATCTAGATTATATAAAGGAAGAATTCAYGTTTCTTCCTGAAGTGCTGAGATGCCTGCTTACACAAGGGAGTGCCTGCTCTGCCTTACTGATCTGAGGAGAGATTTACTCTTTCAGACAGCTCTTTGTGATGTTTATCTAGCAGATGTGTTTGTTAGCATTGAGATTCTCCTGGCAGCCACTATTCTGTTCTAAAACTATGTGGTACATCACTGTAAAACATAACAATTTTGCTCTTGAGGAATTCAATCTCCCATTCAGAGGTCTTCTTTGTGTCCATTATACATAAATTAGGCTGAGTCTTTTTGTATGCCACTAGAAGACTCTACCAGATTATTTCAGCGTTTTCATTTACCTGACTTTGATACTTCCTCTGGTGAGGATTTACTCCTCTGATTCAATGCAGAAGTGAGATCATCTGTGTCTTCTCATGGTGCATTTGTTTTGTCTTTTGTTTTCTACTTGTAGTTGCCTATTTTGTGAGGGGAAAGACCAAGTATCTTAGAACTACCTGATAAGGCAAGGTTTACTGATGGTGGGATTTCAGGGGCAATACTTATCTTTCTCTGCTTTACTGCCAATTTAAGTGGCAAGTTACCGTATTGTATCTACACTACAAATACTTGGATGATCCAAATGATTTTGAAGTGAAAGCATTTGGGGTTTTTTAAATTATTAAAAAGTGTGATTTTGTTGTGACGGTGATAGTCTGATAGTCCTTATACTCCAAGCCACTTCTAAAAGATTTTTACTAGAACTTGGTTTTGGTGTTGTAAGTTATGGCATGCTACATTGTAAACTTGTTAAAAATAATAATACTGATAGGAAACAAATTTACTTGGTATTATCATTATAGTTTATGGTGAGGATATTTCCGGTAGCATAGTGTGGTCTTCTGTCCTGTTCCAGCTTCCATTAATTTTTTTTTTCACTTTCATTCAAAATTCATTTTGTCATCTATGCCTTCTTTAGCAACATTTCTCAATGCTAACAACATTAACATCAATCATTTATTTACTCTTTTTTTTGTTGCTCCTCTGAATCTCGAGGATACAGTTTTTTGACCTATCCTGTAAAGATCTGCTATTACCATGCCTGAGCATTATTAAAAATGACCAGAAGATAATTGATTTCTTTTTKTGCTCTCACATGTTACATCTCTAAATGCAGTTTCTTGGTACGGAGTTTAAGGAACCAGCTTCTGAAAGCAAATTCTAATTTTTTTTTGACCAACAGTCATCTTTTGGGTTAAGCAAGATCTGGAGCACAAGAGTTAATTTTGAAAACACAGGATTAGGAGAACTATGTTTTTATTGCATTAAATTTCTTACTTAGCCCAGAGAACTACTAGGATAATATTGAGGTATTACTTAGTTCATGGATTACTGACTTACTTGTAAGACGTGAAACAATTCTTCACTTTTTTGTTGACATTTAGATAATATTTTTAATATCTTTATAAAATATAGATTTTTTTAAAAAATCATATTTCATGAGTTGTAGAATGGTTTTGGTTGGAGGGGACCTTTAAAACTGTCTTGTCCAACTGCCCTGCAATAAACAGAGACATCTTCAATTAGATCAGATTGCCCAGAGTCCCATTCAATTCAGCCTTGAATGTTTCCAGAGATGGGGAACCTTGAGTGTGTATTGGCCCCCTCTTATTAAATAYTGTCTTTATATCTAGTCTGAATCTATCCTCTTTTAGTTTAAAACCACTACCTCTTGTTTTAGCACAAGAGGTCTGACTAAAAAGCCTGTCCCCATCTTTCCTGCAATGCCTCTTTCTGTACTGAAAGGCTGGAGTAGGGTCTCCCCAGAGCCTTCTTCTCTCCAGGCTGAACAACCACACCTCTCTCCTCGTAGGGAAAGTGTTTCTGTTACCACCTTTGTGACTCTTCTCTGGACATGCTCCAACAGATCCATCTCTTTTCCTGTACTGAGTTGAAATGCCTTTTTTGGAACTACTTCTTGTATCGAGTTTTGAAGTGCTATCCAGTTTGTCTGCAAAGTGTGCAGGAGAACTTTAAAGATTTTTAGGATGGGTTTTCTGCTATAAATCTGCTGGAAGAGCAGCATGTTTCTGAAATGTATATGGAACCAAGCATATTCATTCTCTTTTTATTTTTTACATAATGAAAATGGAATTTTGTTACAGTAATTTTAATTTTCACTCAGGCCCAATTTGGAACTTTGTCTGATTACTTTGAAGCTCTGCGCAAAGAAAGCAATTTGGGTGAAAAGAGCAGCAATTCATTTTTTCCTGTTTTAAGTGGAGACTTCTTCACCTATGCAGACAGAGATAATCATTACTGGAGTGGGTACTTTACATCRCGACCCTTCTATAAACACCTGGACAGAGTCTTGGAATCCTACATAAGGTAAATCCTGCCATCCAGTACATTCATAACATGTTTCTTGTTGCACAGAGGAGATAAATGTGTAAGTATTTGTCATGGTTTAACCACAGGCAGCCCCTTGCTCACTCCCCCACCAGCAGCATCTTGAGGAGGATTGGAAGGGTGAAAGCTACAAAACTCATGAATTGAGACAAAAGTAGTTTAATGGGGAAATCAAAAGCCACACATGCAACCAAAACAAAGTAAGGAATTATAGCTATAGTGTGGACTTCTTTAGAGAGAAGTACAATGGTGTGAATTTTACAAAGGGTGTCAGAGGAAGCTGAGAAATAGCCAGGAATATTGTGTAGCAAGTGATCTAAGACTGCTGTTTTTTTGAAAACTGTCTGCATCGTTAAAGAAAAATTTTTTTTCTGAATTTTGGTAATTGAGTATTTAAGTGGCTTTCTCTTGTAGCAGACATAAGATGATTTAACTGTGCTATAAAGCTTCAGATAGAAATCTAGGGCAAATGGATATGATGCAAACCATGGACATTTAATGTATAGCCTTCCCTAAGGATTACAGTTTTTTTCTGTAATGGATGCTGCAGCAGTGGAATAAGCAAGAGTCGTATGGAAAGTGGCATTTCCAGGCGAGCTTGGAAAGTAGTATTCTGGAGGCAGATACAAGTACCTTTCAGAAGAGAAACTGTATCTAGTAGAACTTGTTATATTTCTTCCAAGGGGTCCTCTTTTTACTGTTTTAAAGTCGATGATTCCTCACAGGAATCTTTAATTTTCAGTGAAAACAATGTTGTTCAGTACTGATATTGAAGAAGACAAGATGTGCAAAACAGCAGCAAAAGCAGGACAGATAATGTTCTTATAAATTGAATTATCTAGTTCATTTTTTTCATAGTTTTGATTAAATTCCTTTCTGATTCTTAAAATGCACCAAGGTTTTAATTTCCTTCAGCTTCATCTTAGTTTATTTTTTCAAGGTTTTTAGTTGTGGTTACTTGTAATTTTTCTGGTTTTTATTACGCAGATTGCAGAAAACTTCATATGAATTTGTTTAAAACAAATAGTATTTAAAACTTTACATTATAAAATATATTCTTTAAACATTTCAGTTGCCTTTAACTTCTGAAAAAGGTATAGGTAAAGAATCTCTGGAGAAACACTAATCTGTCAGTGTTCTTATGTATTACAGTATAGTTTAAAAATTATCTGGGAATTAAAAATTAATCTTTCATTATCCTTTGTTAATAACATGTAAGAACAGAATCTATAGATATATTCTCATTGTTTTAATAGCAGGGTTTTTGTCAGTTTTGTTTTCAGAAACCATGAGAATCTTCATGAATGTCACATTAGCTTTAAGCACAGCAAAAGTAGGGGTTTCATCTTTTATTTTTTTATTTTTTTAAAGTAAAAGGGAATACAGTAGGATCATATTTAATCTTCAAATTCATGGTAATTATTTCCATAGCATTTTTTGAGCTAACATCCATCTATCTGTCCATATTTGTGAGGGAAGGAGCCATGAACAGAAGGTAAATGCACATGTGTATGTTCTTTACCAAAGATGAAAGTTTTAAAGTTCTAGCAGTACCAGAATTAAGTAGCACTTCACTGTTACTTAATAGCCAGGAAACAGTGTTCAGCCTCAGGATCCAATGTGAAAACTAACCATTTAAGCAAGAAAATGGTTGTTTAAGGCTTTTCCCATTTGAAAAGAGTTTTTTTGGGGGTTGTGTAGCAAAGAAGTGAAAGAAAGTTAAAGGATTTTATAGACAGTGATTTGAGACATTATTGACTTTTTAATCTTTAATGAGAGATAAAGTAGTTTAAAGTGTGATAAAATATGTGATCAGAAGTTTATTTAATGTAATGAAAAGAAACAAAAACCAGCAGYGTAGTTTGAGACAAGTTAGGGACACAATCTGTGGTTTTATTAGTTACTGATGTAAATAGGGAAAAGTTACAGTAAATCTGCAGAAAAAAACTATTGAAGTGATTTAGAAGATGAATTGTGATATTTCTAACTATACAGATGAATAGAAAATACTACATCTTGAGAGTTAAAAATCTCTTGGTAAAATTATTTATTTATGTTAAATATATACTGGACCTAGGTAAGGTAAGCTAGTGTAGGCCTTGACAAGTCAGTGAAGCAAATTTTGGTCTATTTAATCAGGGGCACATACTACCAATTACAATGGAGTGGAAAATTTCTGAAAACATTATTAAGTGCTCTGCAGTAATTTAAAACAGAGGTGAGAAAACCAAGGCTTTATGTAGCTTTTATGGAAATTAGATGCTCACCTATAAGTTGAAGTGTTCTCTAATACAGTGTTGTATTTCTGAGTGTCTTTCATCATTGACAATGAACCATTTTAGTGTTTAGGAAAATACTGAGACATGAAAGGAGAATTCTGCATCTGAGAGACATCCCTATTAATAGAAAAGAAAATTAAATTAATATTAGTTGTGGGGAAGAAAATTTCACCTTATTTTAAGGTCTAAAATTTCTTGTGTTCTCTTCTTTATAGCTAAGTTAGGTCAGTGTTTAGTGGCTATCACAAGATTTTTTTAAAAAAGGGTAAAATGCTTTTGGACAGGGTTTATTCACTACATGAATGAGCATCTGATGCCATTTTTCAACTAAAATATTTTCATTTTTCTTTCAAATTAAGCTGCAGTAGGACAAAGTAGGAGGGATGCATAGAACCAGGAATTTGCACTAAACAACATTTAAATATGCAGTGATTAAGGTTAATCTAGCACTGGTAATTAAGTATAGGAATTAAAACTTTTTAACACCTTGATTTTGTATGTAGCCTCTGAGCAACTACCTAACCTGTGAGAGCAAAATCTCATCCTGTTCGTGAAATATTCACAATATGAAAATAGTTTAGGCTGTTACATCTACAGTGCATCTTTCAGTTTATTTGGGTATTGTGGTAGTTGCAGTTTTTATATGACTGTGACCTATGTGTTGTATAAAGATGAAGAGAAAACTGAATGTAAAGACATTTTTCATGTTAACAATTAATTCCATGTATAGTCTGAAAACCAAGGGGTTTTAGTTAATTTTTTTGTTTTATCTAGTTTAAAATTGAATGCATGCTCTCATTGGCAACTTGGGTAAATGAAATATTTAACTTATTTTCCTTTTTTAAAAGTTATTACTTGCATGCCTAGAAATTAACATTACAAGAAAATGGTTGTGATTTCTTTGCTTTTTGTGTCATTGACCTCTATCATCATTTTGCTTCAAGTATTTGAGAAATGTTCATTAACATCCAATAAATTTTGCAAAATAATCTGAGACTTTTCAGACTTGTAAAAATAGAACTGCAACATTTTAGGAGAAGATAGGAAAAAAGTTAACAGGTGTTTTCCCAGAATTTATGCAGGCACTTTTGTCAGTCAAATACCCATAATAACTGGTAATTATGGGTGTATTTTTTGTAAAATAAATTCAGATTCTCATAAAGTGAGTGAGACTCTAGTGATAATATTTTAGTGCTAGGCTTTTGCAACAGATGTAGAAGAGAAAGGCTCTGCATTTTGTTCAGTGTAAGATTTTTGCAATCCAGTGTTCCATCCATTCAGGAGAATGTTTAATGAGCGGGTGCATGGGATGCTTAAGCCTTTAAAAGAATTCAGTTTGCTTTAATTGCAAATGACAGAATAGATATTTGATGGTGTACAGATTAGTATATTTATTTGAAACAACTTTATTTGATTAATATTTTTTTTTGAAATGTGAATTGTATATTTTTTATAAGGCACTCTATCCATACTGTGAGGTTTGAAGAACAAATCTGCATACCTCACACATTTATGAGTGTGTATTTCAGTTTACACTGTCATATTTTTATTTTAAATGTCCATTTTCCATCACAGAAGTCTTGCAGGAAACTACAGTGTAAAGATAGGCTAAAATGRGCAAATAAAAGTTTTATAGAGCTTATGGGAGTATTTATGGTTTATTCTTTAGCTTAAATGTGTATTGCTTTTTACATTTTAACCCTGTATAAATATTCTCTGCAATTTCAGGGCAGCTGAAATTCTCTATGCCTTGGCTTTAGTACAGTCGAGTAAATCTGAGAAGATGCGTATGTTTCCTTCTGTGGATAACTATAAGTTGCTGACAGAAGCTAGGAGGAATCTTGGACTCTTCCAGCATCATGATGCTATTACAGGAACAGCCAAAGATTGGGTAGTTGTGGATTATGGCACCAGGTAATTTATTATAAATGCATAAAATTAAATTTTAATTTCCTTTTGCATTTTTAGATCTGTTGATGTCAGATATACAAATCTGATACAGCAACATACTCCACTGAAAGTTTAGAGGTGCTCTACATGAGAAGTAGATTTGATTAYACCTGCTCTTCATTTATGAAATATTTTTAACCCTCTGAGTAAGAATTTGATGCTCAAACAAAATTTTGATATGTCAAAATGTAGACACATTACTGAGATTTCCTTAATAACAGAATTTTTCTACAGTAAGTAGGAGAACTTTTGATATTTGTATATATTTTTATATCTATATTTAAGCATATATTCCTTGAAAAATTCCACATCCTCTGTAGCCTACCTTTCTTAAAAGTGGGAAATCTTTTTCATGTTGAAAATTTTGTATTTGTCTGTCACTGTTTATTATTTCATCTGGGGGGTATTTCTCAGTATTGAGAAATTATTCTCCTAGTGTCTTCATAGAATTTTTTTGAAGAATATTGCATTATATATATAATGCAATATATATAATAATATATAACACACATATATATATATGCATATTCACAAGCTTTAATTGTGGGTTTGTTCAGAAAATTATTTAATATTGGAATGTTATGAACTAGTAAATTTGATTGAGGTGATGATGGTAGACTGATGATACAGCATGTTTATTAAATAATTGTCTTAAATGCATCTAAAATACTCTTTCTTGTTCAAAATTTTTCACTACATGTTTTTTTAAATTCCGTATTTTCAGTCTCCTAAATCATAAGTATCCACAATGCACTTACATATGACAGACTCAAAAAAATGCTTTTTTCACTTTACAAATAAAATTATCCAGCTCTCTATATTTAGAAATTTGTGGACATCTTGGTAATTTATATGGTTTAGAGTTTGTAATTTTTGTGTTTCTGATTGTTCTCTTAATCCTGCGTAAACAGAGGATTGACTTTGTGACCAGTGTTTCAGGCTTGTCTCCACTATAGAAGCTGAAAATCAAATATACAAATTGCAAATTTTCCTAAGATTAGCATTTTGAAGAAGTACTTGGTATTCTGAGGATGCATCTTTGGTAGCACAGCATACCAGGAGGAGATGTATCTCACTTTCAGTATGCAAGAATATAATTCAGAATGTTTCTGCATTTTTCAGGCTGGTCACCCATTACAACTAACTGTTCTTAATTTCATGCTATATTGATGTTAAAAATGTTATTAATTTTTCTGCAACTCATATTTTTGAGTGCTTTAATGCTTTTAATTTTTGATGTTGCAACATTGAATAAAACTAATTGAAAACTAAGTTAGATTTAAAATGTTTTAACAGGCTTTTCCATTCAATAATGAACTTGAAGAAAGTGATAACTGACTCTGCTCATGTTCTTATCCTAAAGGACAAAAATGCTTATAACTATGACACAGCAACTCCATTCCTGAAGATGGTGAGATCTATTCCTTGATTTTTTCCAAAAATGAAATGTGAACTGTGTCTTTTGAATACAGTTTGAGTACCCTGGGAAACGTTGAACTAAATTTGCAGCTAATGCCTTCTCAGAAATGTGCTACTTATCACTCTTCATATTAATTGAATGTATTAGAGAGTAAAAAGTGAACGTCAGCAGTTGATGCTGAAAAAACCCACACAGCTAAAGGAAAGGGACTTATTTTGCTTCCCTTTGTGAGTTAGATAGTAAAAGCAGATGTTCTGATTTTCTTGGGCATAAATTYGTTAGTGACTTAAGTGATACACATATGTAAGTAAATATGTAACTGTAATTTGACTGCACTTGTAACTTAAGAAATGTGGGAAGMAGAAAATTTCCATCCCTAACTGAAGTCTAACCTTAGTTTGTAAGATTAGGTCTAGACAATACCTTGTGCTCTTTTTCCTTTGCTGAAATTATTTGAAACAGGAATGTTCAACACCTCAGGGTTAAGACAGTCTTTATGATATGATTATATCACACTTCTGACATAATAAACATGACCAACAGTCTACTGRTTTAGTTGTGTCAGGTATGTCATAGCTTGAATTACACTTCCAGTCACATGCATACATAAAAAACAGGTTGAAATAGTTCTTTATGATTTTTATGACTTTTATACAAATACATATACATACATGCATACATACACACACACACACACATATATATATGCAGCATGTGTATGTTATGTGCTTGTGTATCACAAATACGTAATTTTTCTCCTCTTTGGAAAATGCATGTGTGCTTTCATAAAGTAGGAATGTTTTGAAGGCACTCATGGGGTGAAGGTTTTACTCCTGCTCTGAATTATATTGCAAAACATTGAAATGTTACATTTTACTAAAATTTTGTTGTTCCTGTWCTTTATCAGTCTGGATTAATACCACTGCATTGTAAAAGTACTAATTGCTGCTTAAACTGATTGCCTTGTAGCATACTAATTCAGTAAGCTATTATTACCACTGTGAAAGCAGAAATTAAAAAGGAAGTTCCTATTTCAATGAATTTTTTGTGTCTAGATRAAACAAAAAAATAAGGTGATTACAAAAGATTAAGATTTATTTGTATGCCACACAATATCTGCAGCATGTCATTAATCATAATTTAGTATCTCTGCTATGCATTGGATATAGCAACAAAAGCTTTTTMATGTGGGATTTGTAGACTGCTAACAGGAGAACTTCAGGATATTTACAGAAACTTTTCAAACCTTGAGCAGGTTGGAAGTTCAAAGTAGTACATTCATTTTGGAGTACAGTTTGTGGTATTTTGGTGGCTGACATCAAGAATTGCTCAGAGATGGGCATTCAGAATGAATGTCAAGAGAGCTGGGAAAGACAGATTATGAAGACTGTAAGACTTAAAGTGGCTGTTGTTTTTGAGGGGTGAAGAAATCAAAAACACTTAAAGGAACAGAGCACAAGACCACAGCAGCATCATTCCAGTAGGTAGCAGGTACAACCAGGGAAAAATTCCCTTTCTTGAAAGCAGAAAAAAGGAAGTTGGGAATAAGACACTATTGAAGAGCTCCAGAATGACACTACTTACACTTTTTCTACTCTTCTTAATTATTAGGTGCACACAAATGCATCGTGTTTTTCTCAGCTGGTAATGGAATACTTTGTACTTCTTGTGTTAAGTTTTACAAACCCTACACTAGTAAACAAACAAAAAATCACTTTGAAGGCAATACACTGAAAAATAGAAGACACTTAAAGATCCCAGAATGACCCAACTTTGGTTGGATCATGGGTGAGATTCAAACTCTAAAAGTAAAGCGGCAACCATTGCACARTTCCTGTACATTAGTCTTAGTTCTTTCAGTGCAGAAAAAAAAAATGCATATGACAATTGYTGGATTTGAAAAACATTATTTGGAGGATGTTTTGAGGAACTGAGAACTCTGCATTTCAGTTTCAAAGTCTGTAGTGGTCACCATTGTAAGAACTGATTGGATTGCATTGAGATTCAGCAGTTTGGCTGTTCTCTCACTAGGCTATGCAACAGTGACAGCAATGTCTTGCCTCTACCTTTCCTCAGTGGAAGTGATCCCTGTACCACACCACACCCCAAATTATGTTTTTTGAAACTTTTCTTTGTGAGCAATATAAGGTAACAATGAGAGCTCACAGGAGACTACACTTGTGATAAGTGCACAGAGTGTAATGTTTCTCATTAAATTTATAGCAAGTGAAATTTAATAAAAATATGTGATAAGTATTTGCAAAATTTGAAGGATGATAGTGATTATGAAATCTTGTATGCAAAAATAAAACCCCAAGTGTAATAATTTGATAATGGAATCTAATAAGATCTTAAATGATAACAAATAATTCCCAGTGAATTGGCCAAAGTGAGTGTCTTTCTTTTGTGAGTGTGAAGTACTTAGATTATTAAATTTTGTGGCTTGTCAACCTCAGCAATGTGCTAAAATAAGCTTTGGTTTATGATTGTTGTTAACATGGTTTTGTACTCCTCAAAATGCACATAATAGACAAAACTCATATAWTATCCAGTTAAATATATTCAAAAGCAAATTCAAAGATGTTCTTTTGTAGGATGATGTTCAGGCTTCTCAAGACTCTTTGCCACACAAGACAGTTATAAAGCTGACATTGCAACCAAGGTAAATAATTTGTATATTTTTCAATGTCTGAGATTCTTTCAGTAATGTATGTGTTTTCACTACCTAGTAAGTAGTTTTTTWATGTAATTTCCTTTTAAATTTTTTTCCCGTTTCAATTGTTGCTTAAAATAGAACTAAAGAGTTAAAAAARTAACGAAAATGTAGAAAAACAGTGTGGGAGATTATGTTAATATTATTATGTCAAATGAARGAAGACATAGCATTTTAAAACCGTAGACATTTCTCACATGCCTACCACATCTGAAGTAAGTAATCTGKTTTTGTGTGCCTTTGCAGCATTGTAATACTACATATTCTGTGCTTGAGAGAAGCAATAGAAGGTTCTAATTAAGAATTAAAGGTCCCTCAGTTAGCTCTGTGAGCAAAATAYTGAATTTTTATAAGGTCTAATAATCACAATTTATTAATACTGAATTGTCTTTAAAAATCAAGGACACTGTTGTCCCTTAACTCCAACTTTCTATTCTAGTAGGAGGGGTTACTTTTTTATTTATAAGTAATTGTAGAGTATTCAGCTGAAACTGGCATCCTGCTATGCCTATGAACACTCAGTATCTCATCTGAAATAATGTACACATTCATTTAAAGTGCCTGATCCACATAAAGTGAATAGGATGTCTGGGTATGAGAGCTGCTGTGTGTATAAATCAAATAGTACAAGATTTTTGCTTAAAGAAAGATTTAAGATTGATTTAAAAAGCATGTAAATTAAATAATACAAGATTTTTCCTTACAGAACAGAAGATTTAAGATTAATTTAAAAAGCAGTGAATGCTGTTTTTGCTGATRTTAGTATTTGATTTCTCTAGTTCTAGCAAATGGCAAGCTAATGAGGCTTGCCTAATTCATGCAGGTGTCCAACTATACAGCAGACTAACTGCTATTGTTAAAAAAAATATAATTAAAGGCTTTGGAAACGTGAGTAAAGTTTAGTTCTTGTGACCTTTTSGATGAAGCTGTCTTCAGTCTTCCAGTACTAAATGAACATGTGTCTAATGTACGCTTTTCTCTAGGGCATGCTTTTTTTAATAGGGCTTCTCCTAYTGGAGTGCTATATAGATGCTAATAGGTTATCTTAAACTTGCTCAAAATGGCCAAGAACTCAGGTGCCTGTTTATTTAACTAAAATATTTTAGCTTTTCAAAATTATCTCCTCAGGTTTCTTCACTGGCAGAGGATTGTATATGTAGTATATAAGCACTTGGTTGGAGGCAAGTTATGATGTAGAMTTTCTTTGCCATTTGAGGATAGCTTTATTGCCATTGCTTTCCTTACCTAGGTTAGCTGTTGAAATTTCCCTGTGCCTGTTTCATCCCCTAATGCACCTTTTATTTGTATACAGTATTCCACTTTTGTCTCTGYATAATAAGCTGAGTAAGTTTTTCCTTTTTGGTCTTAGTTCATTTCRGATATTCGCCCTTTTTTCCCCCTCTGACTTGTATATTAAATAGATATACTTGACATAATATTAATACATAACATTAATATTATTCTAGCAGACTACTGCTACTATTTTCTAAACTAGTCTTAACTTACTAAGAAGATAGTACTAGTAGCAAATTGCTAACTTCATGTTGTCTGGTTTTGTGAAGATACCATACAGTCATATAAAGTATGGTATAGGTTCCAAAGATTGCAATCAGAAATATGGGAAAAAGAATGAAGAGGGGAAAAATGAAACAGAAAAGGCAAAGAAAGATTGTAAGAGAATATTGATATTACTGATTAAACCCTGTGGATTTTTTTTACATTCTTTTTTGGAAACACTTTGAAAATCATGCATAAGTGTATGCTACTTCATGTTTTCTTTGTTGTTAAAATTTTCATTTGAATATCTGTTTGTTAAACTGTTTTTGCTTATAAAAATTAGCTTAGTCTCTTTAGGCTTCTAACTTTATCTCTGGTTTAGTCTGAATCTCCACTAACTTYATTACCGATGGGGAAAGTGGTATGTAAGCTGACACTGTAACTATTGGTTAAATCTAGTATGTGATTATTATGATTGTGTGTGAGTTTTCTTGTAGCATTTCCTGAAAAATGATATTTCAGTAGAAGCTTAAACTCAACACAGTATATCTRTTATTAAGAATTGCTACACTTACAAAGCTTTTAAGAAAGAAACTTRTTTTTTCCATTCAAAATTTTGGAGCATCACCAGATTTTAAATCCTGATTTTCACCAAAACATTGTTATCTTCTGTTCCTAATATTCTTTATTATTCCCCTGTGTATAATTGGATCTCCAGATTTCTTTCCTGAAGTGTGTTCTAGTATGTCATTATATGGCATAGCAATTAAATCAGTGTAAGGTGTTACTTTTATTTGATTGGCCTTTTAGCTATTTTTGCATTTCCATATCAGAATTTAAAAAAATACCTGTATTCTAGCTTGGTTATTCTTATGTAAGTGTGGTTTTTATCACCTGTGAGTTTAGAGGGACACTGCTGATGGGAAGCTCATAATGGCATTTCAAATCTCTATAATTTCCACCCCCCCCCCCCCCCCCCCCCCCCTTATTTTACCAGCAAATATAACCAGCTTACTACAGGAACACAGTTGGTAGTGTGCTTTTCTTTTATCCATCCATTTGGTTTTCCTGTTAAGTATTCTCTTTACTGCTCATGAAAGTTGTAGTTGGTAGAGAAAACTGATCTGACAGATAATGCAGAAGAGGTATGACAACTCAATTACATGGRAAAAAAAGAAAGCAGGAAAAGATCTATCTTTCAGTTGTTGGCGTTCTAGTAGGAAGTATCTCCATATTGTTGTGTAGTTGGAAATTATTTTTCATACTGCTTCTAAGTGGGTGCCACCTGTAACCTATTTGGTATTGTTTCTGCCCCCACCTAAGCACTACTTCTCCATAGTGTTGTTGTGATATCTTTATGAATCCGTAATTTTATTTTAAAAGTAATGTGTTAGTTTTGATGAAATAGGCATACAGGGTGTTTTAGATCCTAACTTTGACTCTGCCACCTCCAGACAACTACGTAATCTTATGATAAGGCTTTTGAATACTGAAATTATGGAGACTTTAATTACCTTAAATCCCCTTTAACTGATAAACAAAGTTGAGCTTTCACAAGATAATATCCAACTAGATACAGAACTACTTCAGTCTTGTTCTGAAGTTTAAAATTACTGCATGTCTTGGAGACAAAGCCACCTGAAAAGTGTGCTGATAAATTGGATGCTGGTTCATACTCTGTGACTGCCCAGCTGTTTAGTATAATGATAGGTTTTCAGGAACAGTCTGCTGGTGTTCAAACTTCTTGAATGGCAAAAGACTTGCATGTACTGGACGGTGGGTGAGGGGTGTGTTTGAACCTCTTGTTGTCCAGTTCAGACTGTCAGCAGCAGAGAAGGGCACACTGACTGTGAGGGCAAGGGTTTTCCAGCTGCTTCTATCTGTGTGGTTTTCGGGAGAAAGCATTGCAGGRGAGCATGGTACACAACCAAATGTCTGGAGTGGCTGTCTGCACCAGCATGGATCTTGTTTAGCACGATATGGTGAATTTTAGTAAAAAGGCCTAACAATGGCAATTAGGTTTTATCTCTTCTTCCCCTTTTTGTTTTGACTCCTGAACTTGGGCAGTTTCAATGCTGAGCTCCACTGCACTCTATCCTATCTAAACTGAAGATACTATGACTATATTTTAAAAATTGAAAATTTTTAAAAACTCATCAATTGAAGATTATTTTTAGTGCTAAACCAACTATTCTTATAATTTAACCACAATTTACTTTAGTCAGCTCATCTTAGAGGAACAATATGATATGATGACCTACTTATCAGGCTAGTTTTATAGCTTAGCAGACACTATTTCCACTAGCTGAAATATTTGGGTTACCTAGAGGATTGATTATAGTCAATTCTTTCGTCAGAGATCTATCAAAGCTATTTTGTGATATCCACCTTATAAAAGAAATTTTCCATTTTTTTCAAATAAGGATACAAAATAATCTGGGCTATTATCCTTACCTTGTTATCCATGAACAGGTTTTGGCATAAAGTTGTATTTAATTAAGTTTTGACGTAAGTTGTGTTTATCCCATTAGATCCAAAATATGTGATAATTTTTGAGAAAGARAATCCCAATTTACCGCTATACTTTTTCAAATTGATAATCTTTTCACAATCCATCTGGCAGAGTATTCACTGCTTTCTCAGCACAACACTATAATGTAGAAATTGAAGCTGTATTGCTAACTTTARTGTGTGATAGAGAATAACATACCAAAGTCAAAAATTCTTGACAGGGTTGTGTATGTGTTACTGTATTTGGTTAGATGACTAGATAAAGAATGATTTGTCTCGGAAGGAAACTTTATTAGTTGCATGCCGTGAAATGTATCTTTGTGAGCTTAGGAAGTGACTGGACCAGGGTAATACTCTTTATTTCACAACTTCTGCTTTGATGGTGATTTTTTTTGTTTCCTTCTTTTCCCTTTTAGATCTATGTTGCCCATTTTAGTACAATCTATCTAAACTTTAGTCCAATGTAGTTACAAGGAGAGGACCCTCCAGCAGCATTTGGCATTTTGATAATAAACATCTTAAATGCCCTTTATGTTTGCATGATTTCAGAGGCATATACATTCCATACTCCAAAACAGCTGAAAAAAAAAAAAAAAAAAAGGACAGTTAAAACAAAGGTATTTTCAGTTCTCAGCGAAGGAAACAAACAAGTTTAAAGAAAACAGGAAAGATTACCGTAACATATAAGATGTGTTCATAAACACATCCATGTGGCAATCCATGCATTGTTAATGTGCACACCTGTTTCCCTGAGAAGAAAACAGATATTGAAAAAGCAAGCAAACAAACAATTGCTAACCAAACCAACAGCTTTAAGTTTTAATTGGATGAAACAGTGACTGCAATGTGCACAACCTTGTGTTTTTGTTTAAGTGAAACCTCTGTATTAGTATCTTTCCGGGAGGTGGACAGGATGAATAGTCATTCAGTCAAGCCTTAACGCTTCTATTAAGAAACAGTGCTTAATTAAGCCCTTCTATTAAGCACACAGTAGTGCAAGTAGCTGAAAAATTAGAAAACACTTTAGAGGTCATATACAACGAGCCTTCACTTTAGTTTGCAGTACCTGGGTTGCTTAGGTTGAATACAGCGTAATGGTGTTTTGAAAATTACTTTGAAGTGTTAATCTCAGTGTTCAGCTACCTGATCAATTTACTAGATTTCAGGTGACCTGTAAGTGCCAGGAACATGTTCTATTTGTAGTAAACTCAAGGTCATTTTGACTAAATTGATTGGATATTTGAAAAGCATTCTCCTTGTTTTTCATGATGGAAGAGCTGTTGCAGAGGCAATGAAATGCTTGSCTGACTCAGGATAACTCTTGAAATGTCACTAAATTAACTTGAAATAAGCATTTCAGTAAAAATCATTCTGGTAAAAGTGGTGTTTATTCAAAATGAACAAAAAGGCATGATACATTCATTCTGACTTTTAGGCGGAGCTTTATGACCGAACCAGCAAACTCTTCATTGAGAGTCTAATGGGACAGGAAGTGTGGGGTATGGAAGAGTTTCACAGCACCTTGATCTCTTTATTCTCMCTCTTTGTGTAAGGTCATAACAGTTTTTCATAGGTTTCCATATTTTCTGTGTGAGTTTTCTACTTCTTGTGTTTAAAAAACATTAAAAAAATATACTACATACAGGCTTATCTCAGAACTGGCTCCAAACACTGGTAGTTGACATTTCTTTGAAAATCTTATCTGTAAAGTCTAAAAACAAAACAACARATAAGCTAAGAGATGATTGCCTGGATTTGTTTAAGGGCTTTAAAACTGAACTGTGGTATATTTCTTTGAGGTACAATAAATCTTCATTATAAAGAAGAAAAAAGCAGCTTTGATTTTCAATTAATTTTACTTCAAAGCCTTTTGCAAAATTAATTTTTATTTTTTTAAACTCAGTTTTTGAATGCTATGCTTCTGAATTCAAGT
The DNA here is from genome assembly GCA_902810485.1 of Alauda arvensis. NCBI lineage: Eukaryota > Metazoa > Chordata > Aves > Passeriformes > Alaudidae > Alauda > Alauda arvensis. Next base: position 151,597 of record CADDXX010000692.1, read on the forward strand.
TATTCTAACAGTCGTTAAATTTCAAACTTTCAAAGATTAATTTTTTAGTGTATAAAAATGCTTAAGCATCAAACTTTTTTTCAGTTTTTGGTCTGTCTTACTGTGGATGAACCAAGGACAGTCTGTTCTAAATGTGTTTGTTTAATGACTGTCTTTGAAACTGCTATTGCAAAATTAAACAAGTAAATAAGTTTAGTTTGTAGGATTCATAGAATCTTTGTAGTTTTTCTAATTTGCACAAATTTAGTCCTTTAATTTCAATCACAGAATATCACCACCTTTTGTTGGGGTTTGCAGTACCAGTACAGTCAGACAGTGAAGGTGTTTGATGCCTCAGTTGCTATAAAAATTTATGACATTAAAATAAAAGATGACAATTAAGTCTTACAATAAATTTCTGGTTTCCTCTGAGAACACTGTAGTAGAAGTATCATGAAATGCAGAAGGAACAGGTGAAGTAAACATACTCTAGGGGAAGGAGAAACCCTGAGTTTATTGTCAAAACACTGAAAGCCGTCATTATGACAGAATATGGTAGTGAATGATTGAATACAGCTGAAAGATCTGCATTGTATGCATTTACTTGTTGAAGCAGTTTTGGACGTAGAATATATTTTCAGTTTATTAGTACATTTGTGAATAATTTCTTTTTTTTCCAGGCACTGTCCCCTTCAGCCTTTTTACTGGAGTTATCTTTAAGCAATATTCTAGTTAGTCCAAGGCTCTCAAGGCACAGACTGAAGTGATATGCAATACTTAAAAGTCTTTCTGCTCTTCTGAACCAGATTTTTTTTCCCTTCTAAATGCAGATTTGTAAAGCCTGCACTACAAGAGGAACAAGGAAAGGATTTTAGTGAAGGTACTTCCTGATCCTGAAAAATTCAGGGGGCTTCAAGCCCATCTTGGACCTCAGAACATCTCACAACTTTGTGGTAAAAGAAAAATTTAAAACAGTGCCTTTGGACTTAATCCTTTTATCCTTAATTGGAGAGTAGTTATGTGCTCCAGATTAGGATATGTCTACCACTACAATCCATCTAAATCATAGGAAGTATGTGTATCTGGCATATGTAGTAGATTCATAACATTTAAAAGTCTTGTCTTAGGTTGATTTTTTTCATGTTCTCAAAATATCTAGTTCTTGCTGTGCCAATGTCTGTGTTTTTTTTGTGAATGATGTTTTCTTGAGGGTGTTTCATGGTTTGTTCTTGAGAAAGCCACACAAAGGTCCTGTTTCCTGTGGGAGTGGAGGGATGGATTATGTGCCTATTGTCTGCGTAATTCTGTGCCTTTTACATGAGGAATGGTTATTATAAAGATTTCTCTGTAGAGTTATAAAGGAGATAATTCATAGTAATGCATGTATGTGAGTTCTCTCACCTTTATTTATGAGTCTGAAGTTCAGATTTCAGGTTGTCATTAGGAAGGGTAATCTTGCAGTGATTTTGAAATGTCAAGCAAAGATTATGGAACTTTTTTATAAGCACAGAATCACTGGTTTTATGTATTTGTATGTTAGCCAGAACTGTCAGACTTTACTGCTCTTAGAAATAATACATAATTTTGGTATAGCTCTATTTCTAAACTACACATTTCTTTTCAAATGCTGTTATAATTATGGCATTATATTGTGTTAGTTGCAAATCTACTGAAGTAGATTCTTGTGAACTTACGTATTTATTGATAATATCTCTCTTATTTCTTGATGTCAACCTATGTTTGATAGTATAATGAAAAGCTGATCCCTGRATAATAGATGATGTTTCCACCTTTCTACACCTTATGAAAGCAACACAAATTTATGTTGTGTGCTGGTAATTTGAGGTTAAGATTACCATCCTACTAAATCTTATGCAGGATATTATTCATGAACTGCAAAAGATGTCTTATTTAAGAAGAGGGAAAAATCCTACCATTTCTTCATATATAATAATATTTTATTACATAAATTCAATATTAATATTCTACTCTAGAATGAACAGTTTAATTGGATTATAATTTGCTGCTTAGAGATAAATGGATTTTTTTTTCCTTGTTACATTTGTGACAGTATTAATGAATTCTTAAGAAGCTTATCTGGATGTGATGTAGAAGAACGTATTAACATTATTTATTTTATTTTGTTAGCTGAACTGAKAAATCTCATTAGACTTTATCCAGTCAGTTAAAAGACTCTTGGGGGAAGGTATTGGAATCTTCTTCTGGGGAAGAACCTGCTTTTCTCTGATWTAATAGAACACTGTTTGCTGTAATTGATTTTTAATAAACCACCCATATTCCTAGTGCCCCAGATTTTGTGTTTATATCTGACACTGTATCTGAAGCATAGATCCTAATCATAAACAAAAGACTTCTCAATTAATTTAAGTGTTTAGGATTGTATAGTTATGAATGTGAATGGTTTCAATATCTACCGTATCTCAGAGGAGGTATGTTTGATCTCTAGCAATTATTGAAACTATTTTAATATAATTAGGTGTGTTGATGCAGTTTAAGCACGATTTCACTGTAGTTTCATATGTTGCTTTGACCTTAACTTTATGCTACCTTCATTCACTTAATAGACAGACTTTCTGGTTGCCTAGCTGTTTTCTAAATGTTCATTGATAAATGTTTATTTGTAAATGTTGGATATCACATATTATTCAAATTATATCCTTTGGTCTTAATCTGAATAGGGTGGATTTTTTTTGTGCAAAGGGAGGCCAAAAAACAAGTAAGTTACCCAATTCTTTGGGTAAGATACTTACTAAATCCCAGTTTATTTTCTTTTCTATCTGTCATGCTAAGAGAGTAGAATGTAAATAGATTATAAAAGTTGATGCTATACTGGCAACAACCACTCTATATAGGATTCGTGTTTAAAACTGTCTTGGTAAACTGGAGACAGTATTTCATAATCARAGAAGCAGGCAAATGGAAGCATTGCACATTGCATAGAAAAACAATGTGTGGACTGACCAAATGGACATTAGTGAAGCAGACTAAATATGACAGAAGATGAAATTGAGAGAGTTACTTGTATGGTGTTAAGGCGCTTTTGCTCCTGGATAATTTAGGTGGAAATGTTCTTTGTAAAGTGCAGCTGAAATAGTGCGCTATACTCAAAAGTGATGAAGGCATGATCAAAAAAATGGGGTGACATGTTTGAAAGGTTAATTAATAGAAAAACAAGAGCACTAAGTCAAAGAAAGCAACAAAAGTGATGTTGAAAGAGCATCATCTCTTTAGTTTGAAAATACTGATAATAAGAAAGATATAAATGCATACAGGTTGTTACAAATAGTCATTATACATGCATTGGAAAATAGGAAGACGTAATTGGAGGAAATGTTTTTTAAAATAATTAAAAATCTAATTTTATATTAGAAAAACTCGTGCTTGAGCTTCCGAACAATATTATCAGATTTGGACTTTTTCACAACTAATGATTGCAGCATTTTTCAAAGTTTGCCCAACTGACTTCTCATTTTGTTTAAGAGGTCAAGCTACAGCAACCTCCTAGTCCATGGCGAGGTTTTGTTAATATCTAGATTTTCCTTTTTGTCTTCAGTTTACTTTTGGGAATCATAGTGAAATGGGGTATTTTGTAGTACCTAACCTTACCTAAAGTTATAGAACAGTCTGTTTTGTGCACAGACTTCTGTTTGATCAGGTGGAATAAAAGAGAAATGTGGACTGGTTTAAGGCATGTAAGACCTTCTAGTGATCTTAAAGGCTAGTGATGTTTATACAATAACTGGTTACGCTAATGAGAGAACATCTCTGCTTGGAGTTGTTGCACACAAGCACAACAATTTATCTTCTGTTAGTTGTACAGGAAAATGGAATTTTCTGTACAGGGCAAAATCTCTTTTTTTCCCTGACAAATGTTACTTTGTCACTTGGCAAATCTACTATAAAAACTGGAGTGCTTTTATATCACTTTTGATAAAAGGTTGTCTGAGTGCTAGGTATTTAAAATGTTTTATGCCTTAAATATTTGGGGAGGTTGTAGAGGTCTTTTTTGGTGATTTTTTTATTACTATTACTGTAGGTAGGTGGGTTTCAGTTGTGGTGAAGACTATTGAGCACTGCAGTAAGTACTACTACTAATTAACTACTACTACTAACTGTGTAGATTGGTAGCAACAGATCAGTTCTCTGTAGGAATGCAAAGGGTCAAGAAATTTCCTCATTCTGGAAAATCCTGCATTTTCCCTTTGCCTCTCTATACCCCTCCCTCTCCTCATCCCCCAGAAATTCTGTTACTAAAAAAATATCCTAAATCTCTAACATCCCTAAGATTTCTGTAAATTAGTTGGTATGATTTAACATTGGAAGTGTATTTTCCCTTCTGGAAAAAACCCCAGAAAAATCTTTGGTGCATCTAATGGGTATTGCTGATTTTGTTCCTTTTTGAATATGAACTAGGAAGAAAATTATTTTTGTATTATTGGAAAAATATTCATGCATATCTGTTATAAAATTAAGTACATTAAGTAATTCCTCAGGGGTTATGGGGTTTTATCTCAAAATTAATTGACAAATTGATGTTGATACTTTCTGTTTCCTTCCTTTTTTTTTTTTAGTAGAGTTTGCTGCTATTGAAAGAAGATACTATCAGATGTCACTGATAATAACTGATAATAGTTTGAGGTACACAGAGCCAGAATTCAGCGTATAATAGAAGTAGTGTAATTTGGGTGAAATAATGAGAATATTTTACATTTGAGAAATAAATATTCATTTCACAGAGGGGGAAATAAGGATAGTTTAAAATACCTGCAGAGTCAAATTTTCTTTGAAATGAKCATGAATCAAACTAATACCTTTAGATAATGGAGGACATTGGTCACAAGATTTGCATGCATGAGAGTTTGAATAACTTTGTCCAAATTTTCACTGTTGCCTAAATTTCTTACAAAATGAATTTTGAACAGAGCTGAAAAGTGTCTTGAAATTCTGTGAAGCACACAGCTTCTGAAGCTCAATTTAGTAACTGACAGAACTGCTGTAGGAAAAAGCATTAATCTGCTGCCAAGGAGAGTGTCACAATCATGAGTTGGCTTTTGATGAGTTTTGGAATATTAGGAACAGACCATCAATTGAGATATTGGAAAATGTCCAATTTTTGTATAACCAGAGGAGCACTATGAACAGATAATATCATGAAGATTGTATATATGGCATTTATTTTCAGGACAATTATTTTATAGGCTCCATAATTACATTTTATAGGTCATCTTTAGTAATTCGTAGCAGAAAAGCATGCAAAATTGAGGGGAACTGTACTTAAAAAGTTATGTTATTCATGCTTTTGACTAAGGAGGCCTTGACTCTTACATAAGGGACCATCAGAGTTTGGAAAAGAGCTAAGTAACTTGACATAACTTTTTTTTTCACCTACCAGTTTGAGCAAGTATTCAGTTTTCCTTCTTTAGCAAAGGGAATTTTTATGGTTAGGTTTTATTCTGTGTTTTCCCCATTGCCCTCTATGGCAAGGAGAGAGAGCTTTTTAAATAACAGGGGAGTAATTTTTGTGCTCAAGTTACTTACGTTTTATTCTGTATTAAAATAAAAAAGAGGAAACTAAATGTCTAGATGCTTTCTTGGGCTCCAGTGCAAGGATTTCTTCATGGGAGGTTGTACATATGTGCACAATGAACAGATAAATGTATGGTTTAAATAGATGGTCTTTTTTTTTCCAGGCACCTTCATCCCCAAAAACATACACCTGGGCAATGRCAATTCATGGCAGTTTCTTAGGATTCTAGTTTTCTTGGACTTTTAGGGGTGTATTTTGTTGAAATTGCAGCATATATCAGAAGTCTTGTAGTTTTGATTTTTAATGGCATTTTTGGAAGCTACCATGGCAAGCAGTGCTTTATGCAGTTTAAATATTAAGCCMAATTTCTACCTCATATGCATCAGTGTTCAGTAACTAAACATTATGACCTACTGACTCCTTTCCCATCTTTCAAAGCAAATTTTCTTGCAATTTTAAGATGTGAAACAGTTTTGATTCTATTTATTCAGTGAGATTATTTTTTTGGGGAGAATTTCAGTTTTGTTTACAATTTTAAAGTGTTAGTCTATGGAAGTCCATCAACAGTTGAGAACTCAGARCACATTTCTAGCTGATTTGTGATTTCTAACCCACCAGCCTTTCTGGTGAATTTTAACATATGTAGTTACTTCAGTTCCTTTTCTCTATAGCATAAAGCATTTTAATCTATTTTCATTACTCCTCTCTTGACATTTTCAGTACTCACATGCATCTGTTTGTTCTCTTTTGTTCTTCAGTGGAAGACCACTGATATAATATATAATGATATATAATATATAATTTAGCGTCATAGTTTGTATCTTTTTTCAGTTTTGGGTGTACTTGTTGCATTGCTTTTTTACCACTTAGTTGGTTTTTACCTTGACCTTTCTAGGAGAAGAGTGAAAGAAACTGATCARCTTTGAAGGTCTTGTTCATGTAACTTACCATTGAAATTGTGTTAATGGTCCCAGAGAAGTGATTCTGATGAAACCATTTATAATGGGAAATGCTCCAATCCATCCCAGAAAGTTTGCTGGAGAAATTTCAGAAAAATTGGTCAGTCTCAGCTAGAGCTCCTCAGGGAATTGGTTCTCCAGATGTGTTTGAATAAAGTTACTCTGCTGAGCAATGAATGCTGTTGACTTGAACTGTGAATCCAAGTGCCTTGAAGAGCTGGTTTCTGGATAAGCCTTTATCACTATTGATGCTCTGACGTTTACTACTGCTGAGTTGTGGTTTCTCACGCTAGTTGAATGCGCCTCTTGTGAAGGAAGGATGAATGAACTTCAAAAGGAAGTGGTAACTATGGTAATTGTGTTRCAGGTGTTACCAATAAATGTGTGTGTCATGTATGCCCATATGTTCATGCACATTGGAGAAACAGAAAGCAGTGATCTTTTGAAATACTAAAGGTCTTCTGTTTAAGAAACAATATTCTTTTAGGAGGCAGAGACTAAGGTGGTTAGAGATCTAAATTTTCATTCATATTTTTGTCTGTAAATAAAGCTACAGCAGTTTACATGTTTTTTGTTTTTTTTTTTTAATTAATGAAAGTATTTGAAATAAGAAGCCAGGGGGTGCAAGGGGAGGTATGTGTTCCAGCTCTTGCTGAAAATGTTGCACAAGTTAAATCTTGTACAACAGGAAACACTGGCCAAATTATTCTTCGATGCTCGTATGTATACATTTAATAGGGTTTAATAATGTTATTAATGGTAGATTATCTAGGGAAAGTGGTCATATTTGAATGACTAAAAGATACCTGTTGTGAGTTTCAGAGACCCAAGAAAGTATGGGGCAAAAGAATTCAAAGTATGTATTTCCAAAAGTGTCTGAAAAGATGTCAGATTTGCTTTTCTTAAATTGCAAATATTTATAATGCATCCAATTTAGGATTAAGAGCTCAAATCTGCACTAACTTCTAATTTTTTGTTGGGCTGGGAGCAGTTAGCTTCTGCTCCCAGTGCAGAGGTGAAATATGTGGTCTCCATGTGACTGGTTTAGTCATGGTTTTTGTATCAATGCAGTTTATTTTAACATGGTTTTAGGCTTTTTAGATTTCTTGAATAAATGAAATAAATTACAGCTGACTCTTGGCCATAATGGTGACTCTAAATAAAGATAAAATTTTTCATATTAATTTTACCAATAACCATTGAAACCTTTCACTCTTTACCTGAATGAAGTATGTTAACTTTAATAGTTTTATTGGTGTTGTTACCAAAGACCAGTGACCTTGCTTGCTTCTCTTGAAAGACAGTATAATATTCATGCTTTTGCCTTAAAATAAGGAATAGAAAACCTCTAAATATTATTAAGTACATTCAGCAATTGTACTCAGCTTTTTGCATGACAGTCTTTGCAATGATACAGCTTAAGTGAGGTGTAGCTCTTTTATTTTTCAAATAAAATCTACAGTTTTTATGTGGGATGTTATTTTAGGGTCGGAATTGAATGGTACTTGAGAGGTAATATGATTTAATTGCAGTAGTTAGTGCTTTTGTATGTGCACAAGCATTATGTCTTATTTTTACATAACTACTACAGTCTTCCTGAAATAATATGTTGAAACAAAAGATTTGTATCTAGTCAAAATTCCTGCATTTCAAGTGCTGAAAATCTGCCCCGTCATTGCTAGCTTCCTCTGACTATCTTATTACTCTACACACACATAATGAACTCAAAATATGTTAATTCAAGAAATAAAAAATGCATATATTTTGATACAACAGTAAAATTGTTTAATCCAAATACAAATTAAAAAATAGCCAGATGAAATATAATATTAATACTACAGTTCCTAAGGTCTTTTGTTATAGACATTTGTCATGCAACTAATTAAAGTTGTGAAATATGTTTGTACCGATGGGAAGGTGAAAAAAGTTCACGGAAATATTTTTTGCACTAATATGTTCTTTGCTTGGCAGATAATTTAAATTTAATGAGGATATGTACATTACTTAAAAATTATTATATGCAAAAGGTCTTCTTTTACTTGGAGGCATAAGAATTGAAAAATTCAATTGTATAATAAGAATAAAGAAAAAAAGATATGGTGTTCTGTTGATGGATGAGAATGAGGATTTCTTTTGCGCTTTGGAGTTCAATCATCTCTTAATCTGAATTGTTTCTGACAGAGTTCTTAACACTCTTGTTTTCACAGTACATGAGGATTTTTTTAAAAAAATTGGTATAATTTCTTTTCTCTTCCTAATTTGTGATGGGTTGAGACTGAAAGCAGAGTTGGTTTAGCTAGGTTTTGATTCCACTAATGTTATTCAAAAAACTCAAAAAACCCCCCAAAAAACCCAARCCAACAAAAACACCTACTAAGATTAACCAAAACATTTAAATTAAAATCTTACTCTGAAAGAAGACAGCTCCAGATAAGAAGAAGTATAAGATGCCCTACCCAGGTCTAGGGGAGGTTCTCAGAAAGTCTTGCACAAGTTCTTAAAGACTCTGAAAGCTGACCCAGAGTATGGTTAACYATTACATTGTCTTGTAATCTAGGAGTCTTCAGCATGAAACAGCAAAAGAGAGCATCCAAAAGCATTTTTGGTTGTGATCAAAAATACATATTGCAAATCATTGGTATACTTAGAAGTCACAATTTAAACAATATTTCAGCACAGGAATTTAAGGAGTTAAAATATTTTTAATGGGAAGYTCATTTGATATATGGCAAGTAATCCAAAGGTTCTTGATACAAAAATCTAATAAAGCCTCTGCTATTTTTTAGTCAACTGATGAGAAGTTGGAGTTGACCTTTCATTTCCCACTGATTGTGAGGTAATAGAGTAGCAGTGAAGTTCTGGGAAAATTAATAGCCAAGTTTGATGCAGGCAAACAAAGGAAGCCAGTAAAAAGATAYGGGGGAAATGGTGGCCTGGTCAGGATTCTGAATGAGATTTGTAGGCTGGCTGGATGGAGACAGTTCTAGGTTGAAGTGGTTTGGTCTGTCAAGGGGTAATTGAATATGAGGTTTAAGATGTGAAAACAAAAGAAAGAAAACCACAGACAAAAACCTGAAGAATCTGCATAGAAAACACGGAACAAGGGGAATCTACTCAGAAGACATATGGAAGGAGTGATTTGCTAAGTAAGAAATGGATCTYGTGGGAATAGATGAAAGATCAGATCCCATGAAGAAGTAAATTGCTTTACAGTGGGGTTTGTTAAGGAGGTTGAAGATAGAGTTTTCGTTCCGCTGTACAAAGTTAAGAAGATATCGGAAGTTTTGACAAGAGCAGTTTTTGTTGTAAAAGACTTCTTTTAAAGGATGGCATGAACAGAGGGAAGCTTCAGGAAACAGTTGTTGATACTGCATTCTTTGAGCTTGTCAGTGAAAATACATGAAGGACAATGATAGTCCTACAGGTGCATGAGCCACAGATATTCTAGTATAATTTTGTTTTTCTAGACCTTATAATATATGCACCTGTAATAATAAAAAAAATACATAGGCTAATGTCTTGGTTTGAAAGACAAGTGTCTGCTAGGGAAAGCCAGAGCCCTCCCTTGCAATGGAGACTGCAAACYCCCTCCCTCCAAATTACTATAAATTTGAAATTAAGGGGCTTTCAGGCAAAAAGATGTGGGAATGGGAATAACAGGTTTTTTTACTAATATATATATATATGTCTAACAAAGCAAACAAACAAACAAGCAAACAGCTATAGCATTAATAATAAGACAGAACTAAGAACCTCGAGGGACCACAGCCCAGGGCAGTCTGATCCCAGTGGCTGTGAGGCACCAAGCTGTAACGGTGGGAGATCCGGGGCTGGTGATGAGGTAGATGGGCAGTTCTGCAGTGATGGCTGCAGCAGCAGAGATGTCGTGGCAGAACAGGGGTGTGAGGTCAGCGTAGGCAAAAGCCTCAAAGCAGGGCCGGAAAAAGCGGCGACGACGGGACAGGGTCGGGCCCACTCCAGCAGGGCAGGTAGAGAGCTCAGAAATCCCCCAAGTACACGAGCGGAGTCGATGGTGACAGTGAAATTCCTCTCACAGCAAGTGATCAGCCTGGGCGTCTTCTCCTCGAAAATGCCAAAAGGACAAGAGTGCCCACCCCCCAGCCCCCCCCTCGTCCCTTTTGCTGCCCCAAATCTCGGGTTACCAGGTTCTGTCTTCTCTTCCCTGGCTTCTTTTGTCTTTGGTTAAGTACTGACAAGTACTCGGTCCTTAAGTGTCTTTCTTGAGGGAAAAAATTCCAAAAGGGAAAAAAGAAAAGAAACAAATCTAACCCCCAACAGCTAATAAAGTCAGTCTGTTCAGCTCAGGGCTGATTTTGGTTAATTGCGTAATCTATGTTCAAATGTAAGAAAAGGCGGAAGACTAYGGAAAAAATAGTAATTCTGTATGTACTTATCAAGAAGATAGGCAAACAGTTGCCATAGTGAATGATGCTAAATTATAATTTAAATAATTTTGTACTTTCCCTTATAGRAGAGAAAAACTAGTTCCTTAGGTGAATATATATAGAGAGAGAGTCAATTTTATCCACTCATTTTTTCTAAGATGTGTTAAAAAAGGAAAGCAATTGTGGATAAGAATTTGATTATTCAGCCTGAAAAATACCTGTTTTAAATGTCCTTAAGTATCTTGATTGTGCTTGCAAGTGGTAACAGCAATTCTTTAGCAGTTATTATGGGAAATGGGTGTATTTTTAAAAAGAATTTTCAAAATTTCTARGAAAAATAGTAGCATTAAGAAAAGAAAATCTGCAAATAATTGATGTTAAATATCCATTGTTTCTTGGTAATGTTTTGTATATTTATTTGTTGTGGTATGTACCTGTTGTTCTAATGTTGTTTTAATCCTCTKTATGTAAAATTTATGTGCAGTAACATTAAACCTGAAGGAGGAACCTTAGTTGCCAAAAGATAATTTAGTAAATTTTTTTTTTTCAGATACCTTTTGATATTTAATCCTACGGAACAAGAGCGATTTTCAGTGGTTTCAGTCAATGTGAATTCACCCAGAGTTAAATTACTGTCTCCTTTGGGAAAAGCTGTTCCTGTCCAGATTAGTGCTGTTTGGGATGGAGCAACTACAGTATCACATGAAGCTTATCAGGTACCCTACTTTAAGTAAAAAGCTTTAAAATATGTTTTTTSATAGATACTGTAGCTTCATAGTTGAAGAAAATGGAAGGTGTACTTCGTATATTGGCAATTCTATTCTTTATAGGCAATACTATTAATTCAGTCATTTTAAGTAAGAATGAAAAAAACAAAACAAAACAACTAAAAAATCCTGAAAAGGTCAACATAAATGTGTTTGTCATTAATGTTTCTTAAACTGATAAGCTGTTAAACTTTTGTGATATAATGTACTACATTTAAAGGATCAGTTTCAGCTGCATGGCTGGAAAATACTGGATGTATGTCTGTTCCCCTTGCTTGCTCAGTTGAGCTGCTTCTTCCTTCAAGTGCCAGTCTGTACACACAGTTACACAAGTCTGTATGTTCTCAAGCAGCTGGAAGGTCTGATATGTGCAGTGGCTCAAGCAGTTACRTTCAGATGTCTTCTTCCCGTCCAAACACTCAAGCTGGACAGATAACTTCCTGCCCACTTCCTGTTTCTTGTTGGAAGCAAAACTTCTGAGAATTTTTGAGTAGTGCWTCGTTATAGAAAATTGTCCTCCATGAGCACATCACACATCAGAAATTTATTTCATTAAATTTTTAATGATACAGTAATAGTGTATTCTAATAGTAATTACACAACTGTATTGCTTTCAGACTTATGTTTTGATCCCTTTTGATGTAGGAACTTAGTTCAGGATAGTAGCTAATTCAGTAACTGTCTTTCAGTTGTGTTCCAAAGGGATAATTATTGTGGGTAAACCCCGCTAAACAGCTCAACCCTATGCATGTGCTCACTCAGTGGGGTGGGGGAAAAAGTTGGATGGGTAATGGTGRGAAGACTCTTGGGTAAAGCTGAAAATGTGCACACAAGCAGAGCAAAACATGGAATTTATCTGCTGTGTCTCAAGGCTGAGTAAGTGCTCAGCCATCCCCAGCAGAGCAGGGCTTCATCACATCGAACAGTGACTTGGGAAGACAAATACCATCACTCCAAACATCCYTCCTTCCTTTTTCTTCTCACAGTTTTTATTGCTAAGCATCCTGTCACATGGTCTGAAATGTCCCTTTGGTCAGTTGGGGTCAGCTGTCCTGGCTTGGTTCCCTCCCAATTCCTTGTGCACCCCCAGCCTTCTCATTGGTGCAGCAGCAGAAAGGGCCCTGATGCTGCATAAGCCCTGCTCAGCCATATCTGAAACATCACTGTGTTCTCAGGGTGGTTAATACTGAAATCAAGCATCAAAAACACTACTATGAAGAAATTTATATTTATCCCAGCCAAAACTAGCACAATAATTGGTACTTTCATTGCCTGAAGGAGGGGAAATGAAATTACTTGTCTGGACTTCAAATTCTAGACAAATTGCTTTGGAGGTGTACCTTGTATACTACTCTTCTATGCGGATTATGGCTCCTAAAAAAACAGAGACTGAAACTGAGGCACTTTATACTTAGCTATTTCCATGCATTTTTAAATTTAAATTTCAAAATGAAATAAGAAGAAAAAGTGTGTGCACTTGATCTAGTACACATGCATCATCAGTGAAAAGCAAATATACTCAGAATTGCATATCACAGCTAACATTCTTAACAAGATTCAAAATTATTATTGCATTAATATAATGGTAATCTTGATGCTAAGCAATTTAGTGATGCAGATATTTTTGTTTTTAATTCTTCATATTTATTTGTGGACTATGGGAAAAGTGAGCCATCCTAAAATCATCCATGCAAAAGGAGTTACTCTGAACATAAATTCAGTATAAAAGGTTGATATTTTGGTATTTTTAGTAATGGCTACTTATTTGCTCCCAACAGATCTCTTTTGTGGCACATCTCTCACCTCTTGGGATTGGAGTTTACCAGATTTTGGAGGATGAGAGTTCAGAAGCAGTTTTGGTTGACTATAACATATATGTAAGGAATACCAGACAGGAGAAACCAGACAGAGTTTTCAAGATAAAAGAGATGCAGCATTCTGTGGATAGTATAATCTTGGAAAATGCATACATGAAACTGTGGTTGTCTGGAATGTCTGGATTACTGGAGGTATATTATATTTTATTTCAAAACACTATATTTTAGTTTTTGTGCTGCTTTAAGGAAACCTAACATGAGTCTCTGTCCTTTTAGAAAATAAAGACCAAAAAAGATGGTAAAAATCATCAAATGAAGGTGGAGTTTGCTTGGTATGGAACTACCAGTAACCGAGATAAAAGTGGAGCTTATCTCTTCTTACCAGATGGAGATGCCAAGGTAAACCTTTTGTTTGCTAAGATTCTAATCTTGAAGTAACTTTAAGTATATGGCAAATACAGATTGGAAGAGCTAGTTGTCCCCAAGACTGAAATAAAAGCTGTGTGGCTAGACATAATGACATGGGCTATTGAAATGATTGGCAGAAGTTTATATTTCCTAACCCCACATCAGAGTAAAAACACAATAGAAATCAGAAAATATGAAAATCTAGAGAATATAGATGGTTCCCAAAAAAACKTAGGAAGTGATCCTTGCAAGAAAGCCAGTAAGATGTGACCATTCATGATTAATAAAATAAATTGTTTTTTACTTTCTATGGTGAAAATATGTAGGACATATTCATTTCTACATGCTCACTCTTTTGATTTTCAATATTTTTTAAATTGTGAATGAGCTGGTTCAGAGCTACTTTTTAAGCTAATATTAGCGTATTTAGTTTAATACAGTAATTAAGATACTGAGTCCCAATTGGTGAATATAAAGACACTGTAGCAAGGAACTGTTCTGATTTAGTTCTCTAGGGTTGTCTGTATTTTTAGCTGTGTAATTATTGGAGAGCAACAGCTTACTTCTATTAGTTTTCAAATKGAAAATTGGGTAAGGCAGCATTCTTACAGAGACTTAATTACCATACAGAGTCTACTGCTTCCCTTTTGGAACTGGGATGGTGATATTTCAGAAGGCAACAGATAAAATAATGAACATTTATGRATCTAGCTAGTTGGCAGTGTATTTCCTCTGAGTTTCTCTTGAGAAAACTCAAGTTGCATATATAAGGCAAACTATGAGTTCTACGCTTACCATTTTAGGAAATATGCAAGAGTAATTGTTCTACTGTTTGGCAGGAGGGAAAGGTGTTTGGCTTTCTTTCTTTTTCTTTTCTTTTTCTTTTTCTATTTCCCCCTTTTATATATGTAAATCAATCCAGAAAGGACAGAACAGTTTCCTTTTCTTTTAGCAGTCTTTCCTAGAAGCACAACTTTTGAGGTCTGAGAGTTTACAGTTTTGAACTAGTTAGTATATTTAGTCCCATAATTGTTTACTTTGGTTGTATTCATCATCATGATCCTTCTTTTTATATGCCATTTCATATTTCTTTATTTTATTGTGTTTTTAATTTTCGTCTTTCACTAGCTGCATGGTCACACTGTAACTAATTTCATTTTATATTTTAATTCATTTGCTTATAAAAATAGTTATTAAATCTAGCAGTTACGAAGTTTTAACTATATATTTAAGTAACTTGCTGTATGAAAATAATTTGGACAAATTGAGGTAGCAAAATGGTATGGTTTATACAGAAAAAGTCTATCACATGTCTGCAAGCACAATTAGAAAAGAAAAATGAAGTTAAACTACTTTTAAAGTGAACATTAAGATGGTGCTGTTTAACTTCTGTAATATTTTATACAATAAAAATGAAATTGTTATGCTTCTGAAAATTCTGCTTCATTAATATTATGCTTTACCATAAGGCTCATTTGGCTCATTCTAATAACACTAATTAAATTGTCYCACTAGGAATAACAGTGTAATTCTATAGTAGTTTCTAAACCAGTTTGAGCTAATGCTTTCTGTCTTAAAAGAAATGCCATCTGTTCAGGGTTCTTAGTGTGATGTAGATTGACTAACTCTCAAAGTCCTTGTGTGAATTGGCAGTAGGGTAGATGGCAGATAGTTTTCTTGATTTTTGGCTAGGTGTTTTGTTGTTTTGGTTTTTTTCTTACCTTCTTTATTATATGTATTACAGCAAAATTTGCAAAGAATAATTTGCTTTTTATGTTGGACTATTTTTCTTTGTTATGAATAGAGTTACATGTTTTCTTTGCCCTTGTTAACAGATTAATTTTTTGTCTGATAGATCTTTTGGTTGCTTTATTTTCAGTTCTGCATTACTCAGAAAGTATTTTTCTTMATCTAGTTTAATCTTTTGTCTAGCCATAGTGCTAAGCTGCAGTGTCCAGAACAGAGGCACAGAGTGGGGTTCCATCCTKCAGGTCTAGAGAGATAGGACAGTCCTCCCACCATGCCATTGTTTTTTCTCAAAATCAAAACAAAAAGCAAGGCATCAGGGAAAAAAGCAGCATCCTAATTTTTTTAAATGGCAGTGCAGTGTAACTGATTGACAGTGTTAGCAAAGTTTGGAAGGAAGGAATTTCCTTGGGCCACACAAGAACTACAAACAAAATGTCCTGTTCCTGAAGGCAAAACGTGATTTTTATCTCCTGCGACTTTGTGAAGAATGTCCAACTTGGTTTTTTGTAGATCTAATGCTATTTAAAGCACCCCAAAAAAACCACGAGGAATCCTGTGCAATCTTTTAAGTACCTAATGRTCAGGGAGGTGTCCTGACAAACTGCCCAATGAAGAATAGTTACATAGCTGAGGAACAGGCAGACAGACCCATCAGTACTTCTCTCCTGGCCCAGAGCCAATGACTGCCAGGAGACCATAGAARTTTCTATGGCTTTTTCCTTTTTGGTCCTAAGGTAAAACTAAAACATATCTTCCCTACAAGGAAAATATCTGCCTGGTCTAAAACTGCAGATTAGTTTTTAAAAATACTATTTTAATATTTATTAAATACTTTAATTTATTGTTGCTACATTTATGCAAAACTTCTAAAATACTCACTCTGACTTTCTGTTTTCATTTTGTAGCCTTATATTTTTACAGACCCACCTACCATAAGAGTTGCTCATGGGAAGATTTTCTCCGAAGTTGTTTGTTTTTTTCACCATGTGACACATACCATGCGGCTGTATAAAGTCCAAGGTAAGAGTCGTGAAATTGTCTCTCTTTGCAGTTATTTTACATCACTGTGGTCTTGGATCCTACCTGCCTTTTTAATATTTAAATGCGCTTCTGCACTAGTACAGAGTTCATGAGGCTGAAGTTGTATTGACCCCAGTACACTCTAAATTGATTCCTCTCTGAGAATCAATTTAGTCATTAAGCTGGTTGTCCTAGGTGACCTTGTATCCCCAATCACCTGTCCTATTTGTGTTGGATATTATGTTCTGTACCTTTAAGGCTGGTTCCGAGAGCGAAGGGGCTGTCAACTTCAAAGTTAATTACTAATTGTTTTTTGCTATAACTTCCTGAAAAAAACCACTTCTTTCCCAAACTACCACACTGGTATACTTAACAGATTTGTTTGTGATGCCTCTCCAGACTTTAGTGACTCATCTGAGTGCTGTAGCTACCTGTACATTTTGAAAATCAGGAAAAAAAATAGAAATACCCTTCACATTTACTTGTGGAAGTACAATGTATATTAATGGCATTAATAGAGAMGTCTGGTTTACTTCACAGCTTTAGGCTTTAGTCGTTTATGACCTCCCTTTGTATATCCTTTATCTGCTTGGGAGAGCTCATGACAGAATTGTCATGAGAGGCACCAGCACCAAACATCAACTTTTTGGCTCTTAGAACATAACATCATATCAGTTTTCCTTTGTCTTCTTCAGTAAGGCTTTCAGTTTGTGTCTCTATTGTTCAGCTACTGATTTCCAAGGAAATCCTAGGTAAACATTACTTTTGGAAACTATCCTTCCAAACTTGATTGAATTGGCCACTGAAAAATGTAAAAGGAGGAGGAAATCATGGTGCAATTGTATACAATTATTTCATATGAAAATTCGAGTTAACATGCTTAAGTGTATCTTTCTGTAATTATGAAACATGCATTTTCAGYTATTCATTATTTATATTTACTGGAATTATTCTGAGATAAAGAAGCACTGATTAATGTTTTCAGTTGAAGGAACTTACATGTTTTGTATTATCAGCTTTACTGTAGGAGTCAAAATTGTCTTCATGTTATTTAAAATCCTGTTTATCGTGTTTAATTATTTTTCCTAAAAAACTTCTAAGAAATTTTTTAAGTACTTTGAAGTCTTGCTTGCTCTTTTCCTTCTTTCTTTTAGGTTTCCAAAGTAGTATTGACGTCATCTGTTTGGGGTTTTTTTTGTTTTGATTTGTTTGTGTTGGGCTTTTTGTTTCTTTTGTTGGGGGAGATTAGTTTTGGGGTTTTGTTTTTTTTCTTTCCTTTGGTTTCAGTTCTACTGTATTTCGATCTAGAACTAAAATGGATTCAGATGTTTCATTTTTGTGACATGTGTACGTGGAAGTTTGAAGTTGCTGGAGTTTATACCTGTATACCAAAAGCTGATCAGAATTCAGTTGCCAGCTGATACAGTAATTCTGAATCAAACATTAACACTTCTTAGAAACACAAACCAAGGGTTTGCATAGTAATTTGTTGCTGAAGATCCTAAGGAAACACAACATATATTCAAGAGTATGATTTCTTTGTTTCATATGAGAAATATTTAAAATCATCTTACATGAAAAAAGATACCTTGAGGTCAAGAGGTACCATTTTGCCAAGAATGTGGAAAGAAAGTTATGTTCCTGTGTGAGTTTTAGTAAATTAAAATTTAGCAAAGAGGGAACTTATATAGGAAGATATTTATTGTAATGAAGGGGAGGGGAAAAGCCTGAAAAGCCTTTTTTTTTTCTTTTCTTTTTTTTTTTGAGTGGTTTAGTCTGCAGTACGCCTTTTTCTTTAATTTGCTACTAAATACCTGCTAGAAGTATTTTACTTCCCTTTCACAGTACACAGAAAATGAGTTTCAGTACACAGAGAGTGACAATTGCTTGCCARTTCCTAACACTTAAATTTATCTTTCCCAGTGAGTGTACTTTTTTCCTTTGGTTTTTCTGRCAATTTTTAATTCATCACCATTTTTCGATACTTACACCATTACATATGTATTATGTACATGGGTAAGTCCTGTACCATGCTTCTAGCTTTGACAAGGAAAAATGATGCAAAATATATTTTATATATTGTCTGTTTGCTTTTTGGTGTGTTTTTATTTAAATTTCTTCAAATGTTCTTTTTTCAAAGTTAAAATTTGCTAATTTTGCATCATTGTTTTGCTGAGGTCTGTTTCCTTGGCTTCATAAGGAAGGTTATTTATGTAGCATTACTTCAATCAAAATAAGATATTTTGAAGTCTTACTAGATATGTACAGTAACAAAGCATGTGGAAAAAATCAGTATATATAAAAATGCATTTTTATTTCAAATAAGGACCTGTTGTAACCTACCTGCTTGCCAAGGGATAGCAAGACTGATTGTATAGCTAATCCAGCTGTTGGATAGCATTCCCAACCCCTACACCTTCTTCAGCAATTTTGGGGAAAAATAGCTTTCACCACTTTTGGCTTTAAAATTCTGTTGGTTCTGGCCAGACAATACTTTGGGTTAACAACTCTGTTCAGTAATTGATCTCTGAGTGATTTTTAACTTCTGCTGCTACTGGCATTTGTTTTTGATATAAGCATTTTTTAAATCTTTTTATCAGAAGCTTGTCATATTTTTCTTCATAGTTGTATTTTTGTATTATCTCAAGTTATGCAGTAGAAAAATATGACTGTCTAAATTAAGATACTGTATTCTACTTCAATGCACTCATGCTTTTAAATATTTGGAAGAATTACTTGAAATATATGGAAAATCTATTACTGGAAGCATCAAAAGTGGAGCATATAAACCCACATTTTCCAGACTAGGTTCGGGAAAATAGAAGTAATTAGCTGAACCAAGTGTTTTTTGTTTAGCACTGATGTTTAATAGCCATTGGTAAATGTTAACATTTTAATGGTTCCTGTATTTCTGCAGGTGGCATTCAGATTTTAAAATAAATGAGGAAAGAAATACGTATCTCTGTTCTGCCTGCTGCAATTCTTTTTGCAATTATTAGTCCCATTAGACTACAGAAAGGGTAGAAGTGGTGATGCTGAATGATAGTATGATTCCACTCCGGACTGTAACTTGAATTGTTTGAAAAGGTCAGGTTATTATTAAAGGTATTTAATTTTCAGTACAAGGCACTGCAGAAAAAAAAAAAAAAATCTCACTGAACAACTTGTCTGAATTTTCAGACACCTAATCCTTCTTTTAATAAAATGAACCTYTTCCCAATCAACAAACTTTTGTGTCCTGCTTGTATCAATTCAAATTTCTTAATTCACTGTCCTTAAGGAAGATTCTCCCTCCTTKGATTAAAGGAGCTGCTTACAGTTTCCTGCTCAGTTGAACAGTTTATCAAGAAGTTTGTAACTTCATTTTTGTCTGGGAGTAGTGACAGCTGCTTAAGAGTGAAGGGGAGAAATGACTGATCARGTCTAACTCTAGCATATTCATTTAAAGACAGCATTTAACAGTTGTGTGCTGTTTCCTACTAATTTACTGGAACCTGCATTGGTTCTTACCATGTGTTGCTCCTGTTCCCCTTCAGTGCTCTTTTTCAGACTGTTCAATTTGTACTGTTCAATTTGTAGAGCAGAAATACAGCTCTGTCATCTGTTAGATGACTGAACTGTCTTCCAATATCTGGTTAGATATAGTAGAAATAGATATAGTAGAAAACAAAAACTAAATCACTGTGTCCTGGGAGCACAGCCATTCTCATACATGTGGCAATCACTTTTAGAGGTTTTAAACGCATATTTTTCATGTAGGTTTGGAAGGTCAGTCTCTTGAAGTTTCCAATATTGTGGACATTAGAGGAGAATATAATCGTGAACTTGCAATGAGGATTTCATCGGACATAAACAGTCAAAATAGATTCTATACTGATCTTAATGGATATCAGGTAATTACCATCTTTTAACTGTAAAAGCTTAGGGTATCAGATTTTGACTGTTTAAATGTAAAGAGCTTATATTAAACTCTCATGTTAAACTGCACTAATCATTTAAAAGGAGAAATGTTTTTAAAAGTGTACCTGTTGTAAAATTTGATGTAAGCCAGAATAAGATGTAACTGTGTGCTTTTAAGAAGTTTATTGTATATTCAGGTATATTTTTTAAGAAAAGAATTGTGATACAGCAAGGTATGACAAGTCACAATGTAGTTGTTGTATATGTGCATGCCTTCTTTCCCTCTGCTTTGTTTATTTAGTTAAAACCCATCAGATAACACAGTGATAACTATGCATAAGGGCCAGACCTAGTGAACAGCTGCTTGCTGCTGTGTTGGAAATAAGTGATGTATTTTTGGATCTATTATGCTTTTTTTATTGGTAATACATCAGAAAGGGCTATTGTCTTGAACTGTGCAGCATGCACAAAAGAGAGAAAATTTTTTTTTCCTTACCTTCCTTTCTTGCTAAAAATACTTTTGCAAATACTGGGAGACCCTGACCATGAAAGGCTACTGGTTTTCCAGYTGCTGGTACTACTGCATTTTGCTGGAAACAGTGAATATTTAAACATTAAAATAATTTTAATACTAATACTCATTTGTCATGTACCATTCAAGAATTTAAACAACACTTCAATAAGTGCCCATTATGAACCAACAATTCCTTTTCTGCTACCTTAAATCTCTTCACTGCTTGCTCTCTAGAGGATAAATTTTTTTCTCTCATTTTACAACTGTGATTATTCCTTTTTGTATGTTCTCTTTTTGTAGGTTCCCTTGATAAATCTTTAGGGTTTTTTTTTATATTCTTTGATCTAAAAGTGCATTGAACTTTCCAAAGTGGTAATTTCCAAAGTGGTAATTTTAGCCACAAATCTCCAAAAAGCTAAATAGTACATTTGAGTGAATGCTTTCATGATGGTTGGTGTTCCAAAGCACATGGGATGAATGTCTGAAAATGTCTTTGAAATTTAATTGCATAAAAAGAATGTATGCTTTTGAATTTTGTGTTCATTTTGCAGATCCAGCCTAGACTGATGATGAGCAAGTTGCCTCTTCAAGCAAATATCTATCCTATGACTGCCATGACTTATATCCAAGATGTTAGTGTTCGTTTAACACTTCATTCAGCTCAGTCTCTAGGTGTTGCAAGCTTGAAAAATGGTAAATATGATAGATGTGACAAAGGTCTCTCCTTCATGATATTCTGAAATAGTTCATTCAGAGATTACCATACTTACCTACAGGCATTTGAAGAGAGGAAATAAGTTTTGCCAGCTCTAACAAGTTTTAGAATATGTCCAAAGCAGAGGAGGAAGATGTTGGTCCCACATGAGATCCTGTCATCTTCAGTAAAAGATCTCTCTCAAATTAGAGGCAGAGGGAAAAAATAGYGAAAAAGAAGGTGCAATAAATTGTCAGAACCGGCTATTTTTCACCCAAGAACTCTAGTGGAACTCAGGAATGAAACAGCAGAATGAATGGGTTTATTCTTTTTTGTAGTGCCCTGGTAGGAGAGGATTTAGGAAGGATGCTGATCATGTTTTTTGTTCTGTTTGTTTGCGTTATGTAGGCAGCACTAGTTTTAAGGTATATACAGCATAGCCTAACTTCTCTGTCAAGGGAAAACAAYGGTAACTTTTCTGAAGATTAGTGTTAGTGAAATAAAGGATAAATATGACCCTGCATAAGAGTGAACATACATCTGAAACAAAATGATACCTCACAAACTTAATGGAATACTCTGACAGAGMTGATGAATATGTTGACAAGAAAAACCAATTCCTGTTAAGGATTCCAAAAGAGACACACTCTTTCTCCTTGGAGCAGAAAAGGGTGTCATGGTTGGCCCAGAGGACTGGAAACAGAGGACAGTTATTCATTCTGTCGKAATGGGGGAGCTATTTAAATAAAGCTAGAGGTAGTGGGCAAGGTAAGGTGTATAATTCATAACTTAAGATGTATAATTCCTTGCTCAAATATATATTGTCAATTTAAATTTATATGGTTTTGAGCAATCATGGAATGAATACTCAGAAGAGGAAGAGTCCATCAGAAACTGCACCAAAACTTAYTTCCCAGTTTCTTTTAAGTAAAACGTCATAAATATTCTGTTCTGATAAAAGGTGAATACCATGCTGGATTGATGGCAGTATTAGCAAATCTAATTAACTTTAGGGCAACAAATTAGCACTGACCTATACAATGATGCTTTAATAAAACCACATTGGAAAATACCAGCCTTTTGTTCCAAGTCTACCAGATACAAGACCCAAACCACATTTTTTCATGCTTCCCCTTGCTAGAAACTCAATTCCTATTGGCCTGATCTTGTGAATGACCCTGACACCATTGATGTTGTTACGCACTCATTAAATGGGTATTGGAGACTAAATTAGTCTGCAGAGGCTCTGTTACCTGATAATAGTGTCTGTATTTGTTCTTAAACAATTTTGGTCTCTGCATCACAAAATAATGCACCATCCAAATCCACAGATCTCCCACTCTCTGCTATCAAATTAGGGAAGTTAAGCCTAGCACTGTTTCACATTTKGCACTTAAGCATCAGGGAGAAACTGACCTTCTGTGAGCACTTGCTTCAAATCCATCAGAGGACATTGTAGGCTTTTCACCTACTCCAGTGAAATAAAAGAGCAACAGATGTATCCCATACCTGACGTGACATTGATTTCTTGACTTTTCACTCTTTGACAAACTGTATTGCGTCATTCAAGATACRCCAACATCAAATATTTACTCTGTGCCCACTAAAAATAAACAAAARGAGAATTAATTAATTAATTTGATTTCTTACCTTTAAGTAATATTTAATTAAATTACTAGATCAACCACCTTGTCCTGAAGGCAGAAGAACAGAAATGAGGGTAAAGGTTCAGTGGTTGCTGAATATCATATACTTCATGATATTTTTTCTGTAGGTCTTTCAGGATCTCAGAGGGGTCATGGAAGAAAATTTWAAAATCTTTAAATTTTTCTTTCAACCATTTAGGCAAGCAACACAAGGAACTGTGTGCCTGTGTCTGAGATACATGTGTGTCTCAAGGCATAACCAGCCCACCATCTAAACGTTACATGTACAGTACCTTAGTTCAAAATAGTTTTTTTCTTACTCATTGTCAGCTGATATCTGTCCTTGGATAAACAAAATCTGTTTCTGCAAGGGAAGGGAAGAACAAGTATTTGAGAAAATTTATGTTTGGAGAACACTGAAGTACAAAAAACACTGCCTTAGTAAGCAGCCTTTTCTAGAAGCTTAAATTGTGAACTTCTTATTCAGGATACAAGCACTTCACTCTTCCAGCTTTATTTAGGAAACAAGTATACTTGTTTGAATATTCAGTGTGCAAAAAACCATAACAGCCTTAATTACATGCCCCAATCTGGTTTCCTTCTGGAGATAGAATAGACGCTTGGAAAAACTTAATTGTCCAGGCTATATATAATTTAACATCATGCTTAAAGAGCTATTTTGAAGTGGCTGTGCTGAAGTTCAGTGTAAACTCAGAATTTCATGCTCAGTGCTTATCCAGTGCAAAGTTCTTTCCTACTACCACAGGTGAAGTTATCCATGCAAGAAGTGAGAATTTATATACTCTGTTGATACCCACTTTTTCCTTCTGGCTTCAAATGTGAAACAAAAGAATGGAGTACAAGATGAAGGTAGTTCCTCTACAGAAGATCTCTCCATACAACTGCACCTGCTTAGGGGTGATTCTTATCTTGGATGTTTGATTGCCATATATCCTTGTTGCAAACAGTAGTTAATAATTTTTTGTATCAATTGCTGGATTCTGCAGAAAGGCTTGTGAAAAGTTTTTGGAAGGTTATAAACAGCCACACTCCAGGTATTAACTGTTTTCATAATCAGTCCTAACAACATTGATTAGTCAAAATCAAGAGAAATATTATGATTTTAAAAAAATGTTAGTTTTAGGGCAGGTTATTTATGTTTAGTAGAACCCTTACATGTTCTTGATACAAATATAATCCTTGTGTTGCTCTTTCAGGTCAGCTGGAAGTGATCATGGACCGTCGGCTTATGCAGGATGACAACCGTGGCCTTGGACAAGGTGTTCAAGATAACAAGATTACAGCTAATGTCTTCCGACTGCTGTTGGAAAGAAGACGTGGAACAGATGTGGTAGGATTTGCTGTCTATATTTTTTTTGCCGTTTAAGATGTAAATATTAATTTCTGTTGCAGTAGCAAAGAACTCTGTAAAGAAATTATTCCATGAATTGTAGAACTAAGGAAATGTAGCTTCCAAGGGAGTTTTGTCWTCTTGCTTGCATATTCTGATTGTAAAGACTGCATCTCTCACAATTCCTCACATAAATATTGCTGTACCTACTTCCTCACTTACACTTAAATATATGAGTGGGGTACCATTGGGGAAGCCTCTGTTTTCTTTTTTAATTACTTTTTTACTGAACAAGTTTTAAAAAGCTGCTAATTAGTGTGAGTTCTGCGTCTTAACAATGTTAATTTGAGTCTAAACAAGGATAGACAAATTATTTCAGTTGAATGGTTAGAAAGAAAAAACCTCTTATAAATATAATTTTCTTAAGAAATAAGATTCAGTTGGAAATATTTAGATGCCAGACATAAAAATCTTTTCAGTTCATTATGATTGTAGGAAAGTTGAGACCATTTTCTTGTGGTGTTTTTTGTTTTTTTTTTTAATAGGTACATATCTCAGTTTGCCTTTTTGTGTCTTAGCATTTTGAATAACCTCAATTTTCTTTCAGTTCTTTGTATTTTTTCTTCTTCTATTTTTTTTTTGTGTGGTTTTTTTTGATTGTGGTTTTTTCTTTTAATCATTTTTGTGAAGGACAAAATCAAAAATACATCTTCGTACTTGAGGCCGTAGAATAATGATGACAGCACTGAGTATATTTTAAAACCATTGCATAGCTAAAGATGAGAGGTTGTATACCAAGCTCCTAATGAATATGCAGATAAACTAGAATTAATTCTGGCGTATGATGRATATCATTAACCACTGTGAGAAGATGATAATATTGAGTTAAAAGCTAATTTTCACCATTTAATGATTGACAGTGGGGGTTTTCCTTCAAGTTGTATATGTCATTATGATTTTCTAGTTCCTCATCATGTRTAGTGCAGGCTGCATATTAACTGCATTTATAAGTGTGATGTGCAGCTACCCAAGCTAACTTGAGGTCAGCAGCAGTCTGACTGTGACAACAAACGTTGTACAGGTTAATCCATCCTTACAAGAGGAAACTGCTGAGGGATCTATACTGCTGCCCAAAAATTCCTTAATACCCAAGGTAATTTGTGTTGTATTAAATTAGATTGTAGCCCTAGTAAGTAAAAATTATTGGACATGGAAATCTATATTTATAATTAGAAAATAATTTGAAAGAACAGAAGCAGATCAAATCAGTTAGTGCCATAGTGCTTGCACTAACATTGTGTGCAGTCTTGGTCCTTTCCGTAGAACCATAAAATAACTCACTAAAATGTACCTCTGGAACTCTTCCAGTCCAGTCCAGTCCCTGTTCAATGCAGTCTATTTTTTGTGTCAGAACAGACATAAAAGGTTACTCATCCATTCAGACCATGATCAAGATGTGATGGGTTAGAGCATGTTTGGTGCCATACCTCCAGGGGAGTTCCTTGTTTACTTCCTTCTATACGGAAACTGGTCCGCACACACTGAAGAGTACTCTGCAAAGTAACACACTGTCCCCTTGAGTGGGGTTGGACACAAGTTCAATTTTAGGACAGCTGCTGCTTCATACCAAAACACTCCATTGGAAAAGATTTTGAAGCTACCTCAGTTAGAGTAAAGGCAGCCTAAACAACTCTGTGATGTTCTAGTAAGTGAAATATTTACGTGTGTCTTTGTGTATGTTTGCCAACTTGTTTGTGATACAAGTCAAGTATCATCTCAGCAGGATAACAGTGTAATTCTCTTTCTTTGTTAAAATCATCCTTCCTACAGATTTGAAAGATTCTGTGCAAGTTACTGAGAATCTTTTAAGGGAGAAGGGGCAGTTACCTACTACAATCAAAACTTTAAGAGGTGTTTGGGAAACATATTCTAGCATCTTCCTTTCCCTATAATTCTTCATGCTGAGCTTATAATGGTTTTAAATGGCTGCAGAGGACTTCAAGGGCAATTGGTTCTTATATACTCTTGAAGGGACCTCAAGAAAGTGGAATCAGAACTGTGGGGGAGTACRCACAGTCTGAGATATGCTGTTGTCTCAACTGATTCAGTGAACATAAGCCCTAGGAGCCAAGAAAGATGTTTTAAGGAAACATTTTCTTTCTGGTGTTTTATCTGGAATTCCCCTTTCATATATTTTGAATGTTCTAGAATTTTGTTATCCAAAATGTAGCTGAACATTTGTAACATTTTCTGAGTCATGTTGCTGTTTCAGTGTTAAAGTAAGGATAGTTCTCGTTCTGTTTAGTTAGATGTGCAATCATACTTTTTTTTAGCCAAATTACTGAGAAAGTAGTTGTTATAATACTTTGAAAATAACCGTGCCACATGACGAAATTACATGGAATTTATGTAATCGGCTACAGTGTGACTCATGCCCTGACCCTGATTTTGTTGTCAGGACCTATTTTATTATTGACTTCAGGTGTTCCTGGAGGAGAAAGTTTTGACCACTKGACGTCTTTGCCATTACAAGCTTTTCTTAATGTGTGTTCCCAAACATTTCAGTTTATCTTTTCTCAAAAACAATTCTGAAGACCAGGATGCTTTCTGCTCTTTGTGAAACTTCCCCAGAAAAGGAGAATATCTGAAGTGTAACATGTGCAGTTCTTCAAAGTCAATTAAAATAATCGTGCATCACTGGTACTAGGCAAGCACTGTCATTGCCAGCTTAATTTACAGCTTAATTTCCTTCAATTTTTTTTTCATGATACAGTGACATAGATGTGTTGCAGAAAGCTTTTACATAAAGACTGCTTTGTCTCCAAGCAGTAGACATGTTCCTATGTTTCCTTTATGAAATATTCTAATCATGTAACAAGGCTATAGCCACTTGCAGCTGACTCCTAGCTTGAGTAGGCAGTACAGAGGACTGCCTTCCTCTGGGTTCTGGACATACAGCTATATCTCTTTTGTTTTATTTCATGTATTCATGTACATCTCAGGAGTGAATTACTTTCCTTGGTTTGGTTTTATTTGTCTTCATTTGCATGTACCTGTCTGCTGGCTCTGGTTTGAAAGAATTTTAYCTCAGTATTATGCATAGTAGAAAACCTTGGTCTCTTTCTCCACTTTTAGCTCATATAATTCATCTAAGGATGAGGGTAGGCCTCTTTATTAAATGTCTTTTATTAGCTTATCTGAGCTGGTGCAGTTTGAGGTTTGAAATTTAAATCTTTCTGTATCACCACATCTAGGAAGGCCTAATTTCTGCTGCAAGATCTGACTCTAGGGCAGAATCCTTCCTAAAGTAGGGAGAAAGTGTGCAAGTCCTTCTTGCTTCTTCTTCTTGTATTCTCAAATGRAATGACTCTCTGGGAATAATCTCCTTGCACATGCAAGTTTCCACCAGTAGCAAGAACTTTGCATGAGGAGCAGAGTTCCAACACCTGGAAACAAGCACATATCACTGTCTGTAGCATCAGCTTTTTAACTACTTTATCATCAAATCTGAACTCCAGAAAATAACTGATCACTGTTTTCTACCATCATTGGGAACAGGATAAGTTCTTGACAATCAACTGGGAAAATCYAGCACCAGGTCCCTTCCACAAGCCTACCATGGCATATTTACTTAGGCATTAAGTCCCTCCTCCTGTACCATCATTAAATAATATAAACACTCTAAGAAGAATTAGAAGAGAATAAATAAAATTGGCAAGAAAAGCTATAAATGAAGTAGAAAATATTTTTATTGCCAAGGAAATATGTCATGCTGTATCTGCTTTTCGGATCACTTTCATCCAGCTGTATTGATGGCTGCATATTTGGTGTCCAAAAGCAATGTGCTTATGATCTTGGTGACAAGATACTTTCTTTATCATCTGCACTCTTCCACAGACCAGCAAGCAGATGTTCTCCAAATGATCTCTTTATGGAATGTGATTTCTGTTGTGGCACCTAATTGAACACTAAGTGTACTAAATGCAGTCACCAAAGGAACAGTGATAAATGGACCAGTGGAGCACTAGCTGCTCCTGAGATCATTAAAGGGAGAAAATTACATTGTTCCTGGTGTGAAACACAACAAAAATAATCAGCAGAAATTTACTTAGACTAAGAAAATGCTGGAGTTTAATTTTTTTTTTTTTTTGTAAAACTAACTTTTGTTAGTTTTGTAAAACAAAACTAGCTATGGGATGTCAGTAGAACTGACACAGGACGGGAAGGAGATCAATTGAGGGGTAACAAATGGAAAAAGTAGGGGTAAGAGGGGCATGAAAGGTTCAGATGAAGTCCAGTGCTTGATCACCACTGGATCAAGCCCATACTGGATTATTAAATCTTGTTTCCTTGTAAGTAACCAACCTTTTTCTGAATCTGTATGAGCCATTAGCCAGCTTCAGGTAAAACTAGGAAACAAGCAGAATAAGAGGTGTGTGTGACAGCTACTGAAGAGAGATACGCTACTGGACTGARGGACCAGTACAACTCACTTCCCGTTGCTGGCAAGACCTGTAGTTTCTATGTGTGCCTATAAACAGCAAACTGCAAGCTGACAGGTCACAGGCCATCTCCTGGAAGAAAGCAAAATCTGACCTAATGGTGAACCATTAGGAAGCCTGAGGTCCAGACATGGATATCAGAAGGCTTAAAGTACACACTGAGGTATCACTGAGTGTTCTTGTGAATCAAGAATGTCAAGGTCTTGAACTCCAGACCTGGTCAGTTGGAGGGCACAATCAGGTTTGGATTGTCTGTTCTACTTCTGTTACCCAAGTGCTMMGTCTGTGTAGGTTCTGGCAAAGGTGCTATCTTTGCTCACATATATGGATGGCCATGTGTTTCCATACATGCCTAATGGGAAATTATTCTGCCTTTCTTCTGCATGGTCTTGGAGGAGCAGAACCACAGCAGGCTCCTATCCATCAGCCTGGAATAAGAGGAGTCGCCTCTTGTTGGAGACTACCAGATTTGGCTCTAGCAGACTGGGAAAAATTCCTCTATTGGTTGCAGATTTCCCTGGATTTCCCTGGATTTCCCTGGATTTCCCTGGATTTGGTTACCTGCAACAGTCCCAAGTTTCTCATCTGCAGTTTCAGTGCCAACTAAACATCAATACAGAGAAAATATATGATGATTTCAGAGTCACTGGCCCAACACCCAGTCTTGTGGATATTTTATGGTRCCTCAGAATTTTAGTTTCTTGTATAATCAGCCTCCACGAACCCCTTTCAGCTAGTGTGGCAGGCATGCATTTCCAATACATTTTCATTAAAAATGACCAAATGAATTGATACAAACTTTTCCATTCTCTGAGGTAAGAGATGAAATCAGATTTACTCTGCTTTCATGAGTCRTCTTTTGCTGGTCACTCCAATAACTATCAAAAGACCCTAAGCATTCCAGACCATGGTTCTCAATTCAAGGGTTTGAAGCCTATTGCAAGAAAACCCAAATGCTTTGATGTGCATCATATGTACATCACATACATCAYGTACAAAATGTAACATAATTGATGGGCTTTTAAGTGTGGACAAAAATGTATATACAAATAAATCTAATCCTTATATTTATCTATACTTTCACCCCCCAGCATTTCAGGAAGGCCAAATGCTCTGCTACAGCAGAAAATAATCTGGCTTCAGTATCCTTGTTTACAGTCTTTTTAAGATTCCAGGATATCTGCCTGTTCAGTACTCACATTTGTGACTGTTATTTCTGCTTGCAACTTGCCCAGGCTTTCCAAAAGTCTAATTGGTCTAAGTTTGGATTTTTTACAGAGATTACCTAAAGATTGTTTTGCTGAAGATTTTTGTGCAGCTTTGAGGCCTCAGAGATTCTGAAACCCATTGCACAGAGAAAATCTTCCTATCACTTTATTTGATTTCCATACAAGATTCCTTCTGCAAACACCAGCCATTTTCAAAGCTGCTTGAAATCTTGGTCACTGCTTTATTTGACAGATGCTTACATTAACCTTACACTCTTGGACACTGAAAAGAGTGTATTCAGCTCAGACAAATTAATTCAATTTATATCAGCCATTAATCACTATTTGCTATTGTATTAGGGGTGTAAGACTCATTRTCTTTCTTCTTTCCTTCTGAAAATCACTAGGAATTGTTACAGACGTGCAAAAATCTAGCCTCAGGTATCAGCCTCAGAGGAAAGGGAATGAATCATCCATATCTGGAGGACTTTCAGAACTTGTCAGACTTTGATTATTCTTTTTGTACTACAGTGTGCAGCTTCGAATGAATTTAAAGCAAGAATATCTGATTTTCACTTGGTGAGGTAACAGCCATGCAGTCTTGCATGCAAAGCCAGTAACTAAGTTGAAGCCATTTACTACTTGATGTCAATTTAATCTAGTGTCAGTCTGAAACAAAACCTGAATTTTTCTTCTAAATTGCGAGCCTTAGGGCAGTGTCTGTATAGAACATTGTGCCATTTTCGCACTCTCCTGCTGCTTAGGGACTCCACCTTCCACAAGTGAGGAGCCACTGTAGCCAAGGATTCAAGCTGTTTGCATTTGGTGAAAAATGTACGTAATGTTAAAGCTTAGGCATCCACCCTTACCTGTCACTTATTTTTGCCGTATGTTGTAAACTATTATTCAGATCATCAGTGGTGTTGTCTGCTGTTTGTTTCTCACTGATGAGCAGCCTAGCATAGTATTACAGAATCAGTTTCTCATCTAGAAGCAGCATCACAACGAACATACTGATGGATTGTCAGTGTTTGAATTGTACAGAAAGGAACAATTGGCTTTTTCTGTATTTGTCTTTGGAATTATTTGATGCACGTTCTTGATTGCTGTCAGTTGCTAGTTTAGGGTTAAGATACTTTAAAATATTGTCTCCAATGTGCTCTGAAAAGTCTTTTTACTCCACAGATTGGATTTTTCAGTCCAGAAACATTCTCCTTTGAAGAGTGCTGCCTATTGTTTTTCTGAAACTCTCAGAGAGAAAGTTGATAAAAAATTGTTTCCTGATACAACATGAAACAGAATGAAAAACTTTTTCTTTCCAGCAATAATCCAAGCGTTTGGTATCAGACTATTTCAGTCTGCATCACTTGATTTAGCAGACCCAGAATTCTACCTATTTCCAGTTTGATTGTTTTTACACACWGAGTCAGCATCCACATTTCAGCATGTTCGATTAGGTAGTGTGGATGCCAGTGGGGGTTTACTGTTATAATTTAGGTTTTTTTGGTGACTTTGTCATTGCAGAGAAGAGTCTAGAGGAGGAGAAAATAATCAAGATAATGCAATTTGATAAACTGTCTTCATCAGTTTCCTTTCCTTAGTTTTATGTGGGAAATTTTAGATATATTTGTCAGTATTAAAAAGTTCATTGGTTCTCCATTAGCTAAATTGGTATCCAGTTATCAACTCCTTCAGCTTTACTTTCTTCCCTACAGAACATTCCATTACTTTCTTCTGTTCAATTAAACGATTTCTGAAGAATCTAAGAAGCATTTTTCCCCTCTAATTAAGGACCTTAGTTACTTAATTTACGCTCTTACCAGAAAACCCTCTGAGTCTTGGGGCAGAGTGACTTTTCACACAGGCAGCAGGCAGCGTGCGTGATGGAGTGGCAGCAGTGGTTGCTCTGCCAGGGGGAACAGCGKAACACCAAGTTGCCACAGCAATGAGCTGGTTTGCGGGAATGGTGAAGCAGGTGCAGGCAGGGAAGCAGGACCACAGAGAGGAAAAGGTGAGGGAGGGGAGAAGGATCAAGCTGACCCTCTGAGCGAGCCCCTGGTCCCTCCAAGAAATGAAAAGCAAAATGGCTTTCCCTTGTGTGGCAGTTACCTGCTTTTATGTGCTGAAGTCACTTCTTCCCTCCAGTGAWTTCTCAACCATTTTTTCCCAGGCTTACAGGCATCTGCCCCACAGGCAAGTGGAGGGGGTCACTCACAGCTCAGTCCTGGAAGCTTCTCTCCCCWGACCAGCTGCCAGGTGAAGTCTCCCCAGGGACAGGGCTGCCAGCACATGTASAGCCCCAGTAGGAATCCTTCACCTCATGTATAGCATATGTGCATGAATAAAAATCAGATTGGTCTTCCTCACCCATCCCTGGAAGTGTTCAAGGCCAGGTTGGTTGGGACCCTGAGTAACATGATGTGGTAGGTGGCACCCTTCCTGTGGCAGAGGGTTCAGAACTAGCTGACCTTTAAGTTCCTTTCCAACTAAAGCCTTTGAAGTATTTCTATCGTTATCAATGAAATAGCTCATTTCTTATATAAAGGCATTTATTATAGATGAGGCTATTCTCAAAACTTGCTGCAAATTTTGATCCAGTGTTATATTACATTATGGTTTGTGTCTCCTCAAAACCAAAAATTTAAAATTATTCACCTTACTTTTGATGACAAGGWAAAATCTTAAATGAGGATCCATTTATGTCTGTTGCATAGTCATTCMAGGGGTTGTGTTTCAACACAATTTTGAATCAGATAACTGTATATGGATATAATGTAAGATGGTTTAAAAGGCAGTATTTGCTTTGATTTGAGCTCATTATGCCAGCACTYGATTATCTGGCATTCATCAGATTCTTGCCAATACTTAATGTTTGTAAGGCAGCCAGAGGAGCTCCATTCACACTTTGAGTGATAAATGCTGTAATGGAAATTGAGAAAATAATGTCACTTTTGAGAGACCAGTACTTTAATGAGATGGTGACTGTGGGATTACATCTTCCGGTGCAGCATTAGCAGSGTACTGCTGAAAGCCATCCACATGGTGAAGGTGTGCATAGAGTAATTATTCTTCCCYTTACATTGTTTGTGTGCAAATGCTTCTCATCACTCCTTCCAGACAGCCCTGTTTAAATTCTGGATCACTAGACATGAAGGGAAAGACATACTCCAACCCTTGCATGATAGTGATGTACCTAAGGGAGAGTGTGATTTGAAGAGTCCCTTCTCAGTCCTGTGTGAAAGCATTATCTTCACCATGTAACGGGGAACAAAGGCGTAGACCCCCTTGTGCATGCAAAGGGAATCACATTATTGTAGAAGTTAACCCCCTTTTATACCTTTAATCTCAGCCAGACAAAACCCAAACTTAACAGAAGAAGAGSACCCATTGGCTGGCTCAGCTGCAGTGTGCTGTCCATGAGTCATAACTATCTCTCACCCCCCAGCTGACTTCGAACCCTCTATCCTGCAGCTGTGCCTTTCCAACAGGGCTTTCTGGTAAATATGGGCCTTAATAACTTCAACAATKATAACCCCATATCCTACAACCATGTTTGCAAAACCCATTTTTCCTTGGTCTCCTGGCAGCTTTTGACCCATTCTGTACACTCCATTTCCATTGCTGTTACACATATTCGGTGAATAACTGCACTTTTTCTGCTGGTGCAATCCTCAAGAACTGTCATTCCAGATATGGCAATGCAGGATTCAATATAAAATCTCCACTTCAGTCTTAATTCCAAAGGATAATGCATAAGGACAAAGTTCTTTCCTGTGATATCACATTTAGACACAGTGGGAGCAAAAATGAGCCAAGTTGAATCAGTTCTGGATCTAGCATTTGCCAGTACTTCAAGGCTGTGCTTATCTGCAATATTTTGTTTYAAATAGTATCAAAAGATTAATAGATTGTTTTTCTGATTCATGTGTGATTTCTAGGATATTTTAAAAGACGTCATTTTAAGTTCTCAGCAGTAAGTAAGCAGCTTACTTTACAGGAGAAAAAAGGTGAAAGATGAGAAAATAAATGTCGACTAACTTCTGTGGCAACACAGTGAACRGTGTTTGGGATGAAAAAATAAACTCTTCTTTGAAAGAACATGGATCTGCACATTTTCCCCGTATATAGAGGGTGTATTCASGCACTAGAACAGAAGACTTTCAAACTGTACATTATGAGCAATACTGTTCATACTGTAATTAGAATAGAAAAAAATCATGGCAGTGAAGTCTTCCAGTGATACTGAACTTTTCAAGGGAATGAAAAAAAATCAAGGCTAAACTGAGTAATTAGAAGTCTCAATACTTATGAAACATGTCATAAAATGGCAGATAGAATTCAATATAAATAAATGCAAAGAGACACATGGATGAGCAATCCTCTGCAATGATCCACTGTTRTCATTTGGGGGTCATAATGGCTTCTTAAAAATACTAAGCTTCAATACTTAGTAGATACCAAAGAGACAGAGTGTTACTTATTACTGAGGAAAGCACTGAGAATAAAACAGAAATTACCATTTTGCATTGATTCAGGCCTGGACTATTTTCAGTTTCCTCACTGTCAGCTCTATTCCATACTACCAGAGATGTAGAAATAAATACACATATATGCATATACTGCCCAAGACAGAAATTGCTATTATGGTTGTCTGTTATAAGCTGAAACATAATCTTCCCCTTTGCTTTAAGTGTCTCCCATTAGTTTTTATTTCCATGTTTCCAGCCTATTATGAAATGCAAATTTATCAGTGCTTAAGATATTATATTTTCAATAAACTTTCTGCAGAGTTTTTGCTAAATATCACCAACAAGCAGGKATTTGTCTGAAGAAGTATGTAAGGGAAAAATAAAAGCAAAAKAAGTTTTCACTTCCATTTCTACCCTTATCTTCACTGACGTTCTAAAATAGAAATTGCCTTTTCAAAGTTGTTTTGTTTTCTTTTATTGCCTTCTCTGGRGCTTTAACTGGTCATTGTGAATATGTAAGATTTGGTCACCTCAGGATTATAATGCAGCCTCTGCAGTCAAGTAAAAACACTGCAAATATGAAACTTTGGAAAGTACAAAATTTGTAAAATATTGTAACTTGTAATTTGTAAAATATTGTAAAATGTCATGCTGACATGACATTGAAATAAAATTTCTGGAAGAAATCTTTTGCAATACAGACCAAGACAAAGATGCTAGCTGTTATTTGGTCCAGTGAAAGTTTGAGAGAAATAGGTTTAAAATAGAAAGAGGGATTTGGGATACAAGTTGGAGAAAGCAAGAAATATAGGTCAGAAAATAATGTGGAAAAGAAGGCCTTCAAAATGCTGTCTGCCTCCTCATATAGAAAGAAATAGTGAAAAAATAAAAACAACTTGCTAAAGTAGTAACTAATTGTTTTGTGACTAATGTATTGTTCAAGCATCAGGGGCTAACACAAGGACTGTTGTAAATAGAAGAAAATGAATGGATAATCAAAAGTGATTGAATGGGTAGTCTAGAAATAAAAATTTCTATGTAATTATTGGAATCATTTGTAAGAAATGTGGATTTCAAAATTTAGACATGACAGTATGTTAACTTGAATAATTCTTTTGTATTTTGCAGAATGAAGAGAAGGCAATAGTCAGTTTTCCATCACTTCTTAGCCATATGACTTCTCTTTTCTTAAATCATCCTGTAATTCCAATGACAACAAATGCAGATTCAGGTGTCCCAGAGYTGGTAGATACTTTTTCTCCACTGATGTCATCCATGCCTTGTGACATGCATATAGTCAATCTGAGGACTATCCAAGCAAAGGTAAGGTCAAACCACAGTGGCTTTTTATGTACCTATGATATGGCTTACTAATATAGTCAAATAATTTATTCTTGTAAAGTACCTTTATATGATATGATAAACTCCAGTGTGATCATGAGCTTTTGTTAATTCTGGAAGAACTGGAGACTTGTGTAGTAAGATAGGTAAAGAGTGTGCGGAAACAAAGAGTTGGTACTGAAGATAATCTAACCTCTGATGTATTGCAGCTGTGTTAATTATCCTAGAATGGGAACAGCCTTGCCCTCCCAGCTATGGGTGTTATAAAGAGTGAGCTGGCTGGGAGGGCTTTGGTTGGGGTTGTAGTTGTGGCTCAGTTGGAGTCTGCTGCTGTGCTGTGAAGACCCAAGGACAGGCGGTGGTGCAAGAGACAGGTAAGGTAAGACCTTGTACCAGGAACTGACAAGGACAGGGGCTGGGCCAGGGCCAGGCTGGAGTGAGCTGGTGCTGTGAGAAGGAAGAGAGAAGAAGGAGAACTGACTGGCTGGCTGCTGGCATAAAAGGACAGACCCTGAGAGCTGCATGGATCTGCCTTTGGGAAATAAGATAGAGACTGTTAAATAGCAAGGTGTTAGTGCCTGAAGCCTTCTGATTGATATCAAAGACTTATAGATAATAAAGTCCTGATACTTGGAGCCCCTAGAAGTTTTTAAGGAAGCAGTTTGTGTGTTTTGACCATCTCGACTACCACAGTGACCCACTGGGATGTAGTGGGGGAGGCGGCATTGGTGTAGCTGAGAGTGGCCGGTGAAAGCCACAGGGAGGTCCGGACCTGATTTTCTCCTATCAARTCACCTGGAATTAGGTGAGCCACCAACTAGCAATAATGGGAGACTGCCTGTAGTCTCTGCCTCGTGTTGTAACTGCCTTGACAACGACAGACTTGTGTCTCTTCGAGTAACATGAAATGGAGGATTGCTTTTTTCACAACATATTAGTATGCATAATGCAGGATTACATCTCTGGAGGGGATATATTTCAATAAGTTCCCAAAGTTTAAGAGAGAACCATTCATAYAACTCAGCCTTTTCTGCACTAGAGGAAATTAAATTTAAGGCCATTAGAGTTTGTTCTGAGTATGTTTTTAATAAAGGATATAGTTTTAAACCCAAATTTTATTGTTAAAATGTTTTTAAGCTGCRTTACAAGATCTAATTTAGTTATTCTAACAACATCTCATAATGATTGGTTCCTGTGAAGACATTCTCTGGTAGGCAAACCAAAACCAAATCAAAACAAACAAAACCCAAACATCTAACCACCAGCAAAAAAACAAACCAACAAACAAAATACCAACAAAAAAGTCAAACAAAAAAAGGCTCTTCTGTACTCAGTGTTTTTCTCCTTCAAAGGAAAGAAATGTATGTAACCACAAGAATTTAATTATCCCTTTGATTAACTGAAGGACTGGAATTTGCTTTGCCTTCTTTTCCTGCCAACTGTCCTATAAATTCTTTTCAGTTTTTCAGCTCCTTTTAAAATGTGATTATGTTAACTTTATATTGTATTGCAGTGCTATTCACCAGTGCTGCTACCACAGTGAAATCCTTTTCTAATTCTGCCATTCATAGATAGAAACTATTTATCTCCTTTCCTCTAGAGTCTCCATGATGGCTGAGCATATCTGCATTAACATCAGATTATATTTTGTTTAATCTGTTCTTCATTCTGTCTTAATCTGCATTTTAAACTTTAAACAATCTTTGCTTTCTCATGCTTTCTCTGTAAGTAGCTCAATCTTGTGTAAGYTCCTTCAGATGTGGCTGATTCTTATTTTGAAGTGGAAAATTTCTTGATTTTTGTGGCTCTTGTGCATTCAAAAAGTTCAGAAGAAGCCTGATACTAAATTAAATCTTCATGTGAAGTGAATATTTCATACTTCACCATGTATATTTTCATTTACTTCAACTGGCTCAGCATCACAGGTTTACTTCAACACACCAAGTTCAGGGGCAGACCTTCATGAACATCTTCCATCTCTTTGAGGTGTAAATCCATCCCCTTCTTTGTATGATCTGGGTATGAAAGCTGTGAAAAGACAGGCTTGCTCAATGTCTGCTTTTTGAATTCAATGTTACTCTTTGTTAATGAATTCTCTGATTTTATCTGGGTTGTTCTGGCCCCACCCTCCCGAGTGATATAGGACTGTTTGAGCTCTTC
Source organism: Alauda arvensis (assembly GCA_902810485.1). Classification (NCBI taxonomy): domain Eukaryota; kingdom Metazoa; phylum Chordata; class Aves; order Passeriformes; family Alaudidae; genus Alauda; species Alauda arvensis. Next base: position 190,035 of record CADDXX010000692.1, read on the forward strand.
CCTGTCCACAGCTGTATGTTTCATTGATTACTGATTGAAAGCTCTTGAGCTTGCAGCATTAATATGTTCACTTCAAAGTGAAAGCTTGCAGCAGTCATAGGATAGGAACACTATTATTATAGATACAGAATGTTCTTCCCCACAGCAAAATGGTGCTATGCCTTGCAAATARTTAGGTAAATCTCTTCTCATTTTCTGTTTCCTTTCTCTTGCTTCCAAGAATTTGAATGACAAGTGACGTAATTCYGGCTAATTGACACAATTAATTTATTTTCCAGAGATTTATGCCTCTCCATTGCTTAAACTGTTGATTTTCTATAATCCATTRCAATTTCAGATAGGAGGGTATCAAATTTAAAAAAATATTAAGATTTAAGGTAGAAATCAGAAAGAATATTGTTATTGTTGTAAGATATCTTATCATGGAAGAGTCCAATCCATTAGAATTACAACATTTAAATATTTTTTCGTAATAGAATTTCAGCTTTCGAGAAGTTCAACACATATTTTACCTGATGTAAATAAACTGGGACTCAAGATCTAGAACACAGTAGATTTGTCCCTTTATACGAAGCATAAATACATAAAATTGCCATATTGTTAAACTTTTCAGTGTGTGTCTATTAGCTTACAGTTTGAATTTAAAAATAGTTTAAATGCTTTTTCTTTCTCATCAAAATTTTAGCAGCATTGCTTTGGAATAAGAAAGCTTTAACAATTTTTGTTTCATTTTCTTATAAGGCTACATTTTAATTCCCAGAAATCAAATAAAACTTTGGCAGGTCTTCTAAGAAGGCTAGTTAGAGATTTAATTAGCACAGTGTCTGCAGGTTTTTTGTTGAATAACTCTGCTGTGAAGTTTTACAGGTTTTACAATGTTGTTATTTGTTGAAAATTGAGGAGTTTGTTACAGATTTTCATGCAGTTAGCATGGTCATGTATAGAAGGTGTATTTCGTGTAAATTAAATACTGAATGTAATGAATTCCTTGCTCAGAGACTCATTAACCTTAAATGTATTTAATCTAGTTTACCTAGAGATGATGTAAGAACAGGTAAATTAAAGTAGATGTGGAGGATCTGACAATCTGTCTTTCATCTGTTTTGATAATGGTTTAGAAMAGCTTTATGTTTTTACACAGAGTTGCTCTGTGCTAGCAAGAAGGTGGGGTACTAAATCATAGATATTTATACTGACCAAAACACTTTTTCTCAGGGGTGTAAAAGTAATTAATTAAAAAGCTAAAAATTAATTGTTTGTTACCTTTTTGTTTTAAATCTTTTGAATCTTAATTAAGATAATATTTAATTCTAAAAAATTGGGAGATTAAATATTCATGCCATCATTTGAAATGCATACATGCATTTTTTATGCAAATTTTAAAAAGATAATTTAAGTAAATTAGAGGAAGTGTTCATACCCTTTACTGGCTTGTCATTTCTAAYATTACTTTACCCCACTAGAAGTCAGAATTTTTCAGTATGTATTTTAATGTTTCACTAATCTGATGTTAAAGCAGACAGTATTATTTTGTGTGCATAAAAATAGCTACTTTTAAGTGCGACAGTGTCACATCAGTGACAATGAAAACTGAGTTAGGAGGAGGAAAGTATCACAGCTATTACCTCACTTCATGTAGAAAGTGGTACTGCTGCTCCAGTGAACAGGGTATGAATTTTTTTAGCCATCAATGTTAATAAATACTGTTAACAATTCCAGTATTGTTTGCATATGCTAAATGTAGGCATTTTAATAAATTTAGAAGTTGATTTTAGGTGGTTATAAGCTACATTGTTCACAGAATCTTTTCAAGATAACTTTTATTCATTATTTGTATGCTATGCAAAGTTTCTAACAGTCAGTGTTTTACTAAAAAGTATCTCATTTCAACTCCAAATACTATTGAGTAAATTTTTACTGTTTTTAAGGAGGAATTTTAACCCACAAGGCTTTTAAGGTTTTTTATTGTATGAGTGAGTACTTCATACTATGAATCTGTTGTACTTTCAATCCTTGTCATGCTGGTTTTCAAAGAAGCTGGTACAAGCTGATCCATGATCTCCTTTGTGAAAAGAAATTGGAGAGGAAAGTCTATTAGATTAAGACCTCTTGTTTGGTACACCTTTAGGAGCTTATGCATCATAGAGTGCCTGATGCTTGTTGGCATTGGTTTCTCCAAGCAGCAGATACATTCTGAAGTACCAGAAATGAACCTAACCCATGGCAGATGCTTTTGTGGAAAAGCACCAGTATAAGAACAAGTAATAAACAAGAAATAAATAAGAGGAAAATAGCTGGAAGAATCCAAGCATGGCTTTGGATAGAACAATCTTATTTATGCTCTTATTATATATATAATAAGATTAAGAGCTGAAGAATGCAAAACATCAATAAAGAAATAAAGTAATGCATCATAGTAAACAAGTGACTACAGTGAGTGTAGGAATGCAGCCACAAGAAAAAAAAGTTGATGGGCTGGTACACGTTCAGGGGAGGCTGATGGAGCTGGAGAAGGGTCTGGAGCACAAATCCAGTGAGGAGCCGCTTGCTCTTTAATGTCCATTGAGGCTCAAAAGCAATGAATATCCTAGAGATAAACATAACATTTATTTCATGTGTGTATTTCATTGTACATTTTTCTGTACACCTTAATCTGAGATAGAGAGCAGTTTTGCTACATGAAAGCTTGTTCAACACGATCCCAAAATTGAGTATTGTAATTAACATATGATTTCTAGTTTGTTGTCTGTTTTGCCATATATTTTTTGTGGGAAACCTGTTAATACAGGTATGATAGTTACACTTCAGTCCTGACTACATGTCCACCTGCTGACCTTTAAAGTTGACATTTATATTCTGTAGCACATTATATATTTCAACTCTTTGCCATTTAGGTCTTTCTATGTTTAACTTTATAAAATTAAAAAAAAAAAAGCATGACAGTTCAGTCAACATTTTTTTAAGGTGTAAATGTCTCTATCTGCTGTATGATAAGGATAATTTTTTTGGTGTCCTAAAGTGTCTTCCTGACTGATACTTCGTGAGTAATCTTCTATTGTGTTTTTTTGTAGGTGGATATCAAACCATCTGATGAAGCTGCTCTGATTCTTCACAGAAAGGGATTTGATTGTAGATTTTCAGACAGAGACACGGGTCTGCTCTGTTCCACTACTCAGGGAAAGGTATGGTTATTTATCTGTAGTATTTCTTTAATTTTAAAAAATAATTTAATTTTTAAATARGTTTGGGATTTTCTATTGGGTGGAAGAGTAAATATTGTTTTGTTTAGAAACAAGAAGTGTCCAAATCCAAATATTTCTAATAATTTTGAGTATACTAACTAAATTACATTGAAACTTAGCAAGTGAATACTGTCTAAAAAGATCTAAATTATTGTACAGTATTTAATTTATGATATTTAAAAATATTCAAAAWCTTTGACATGAGAATTTCTGTGCTTTTTTTTKGKTTTKKKKTTTTTWWTT
>CADDXX010000692.1:193524-292592 GCA_902810485.1 Alauda arvensis
GGTTTTWWTTTTKKTTTTTTTTTTTTTTCCCCTCCAGATAAAGGTGCAGAAACTCTTTAGCAAGTTCAGAGTGGATAGTCTTATACCCACATCATTATCTTTGATGCATTCACCTCCAGATGCCAGAAATATAAGTGAAATACATATGAGTTCTATGGAGATAAATACATTCCGGATTCGGCTGAGATGAAATCCTGCTTTAATATTCAGATAGAGAAGAATCTGCAGTTGTATCTCCTCTTGAGTTTCATGTGCAATAAGAGGCACATTAATATTTTTCCAGCTTCTGGATACTGTGAGAAAAAGATGCATTCTATAATTTTTTTTTTTACCGACACAGTGAAAAGCCATGTTGCAAGCAGCTTTTTTTTGTTGTTCAGGTTCTTTTCCCCCATAAAATAGCAACATCACTATCAGTTAATACCATAATGATGAAATTTCTATAGATGTTAACCTCTCAACAGATGAAATCTCAGGTTAAATGCTAATTAATGATGTTTCTGGTGTTTTCGTTTTCATAAGTAGGGGATTGTATTTTAAATCTTTTCCAGATTCTTGATGAATTTGTGGATAATAACTCAGTGTAGAAAGTCCTGACGCAGCTTGGAAAAAAATGGAATAAAATGTTCCTATGTAGTGGCTAATATCCAAATATTTGCAATCATTTATATAAATGACAGTAATCACAATTTATTCTGCAATCAATTTCAATTTATTCAACACAATGGGGATTATTAATTGTGGTAAAATGMAAACCTGCAGTACTTGTCATAAGTGATGGTAGATTTTAATACTTCTACCATTCACCTGAGTTATGTAAATAGAAAAATGTGATTCTACAAAGTAATTTTGCAATGGAAATATTTAATAAAACTCCCATTTTATTACTTGACACACTGGGATATGTGCAATTATTCCATTACCATGATGAGAAATGTCCATAAMTATCATGAATACAAGATTTTTTATAAAACTCATTTAGATACAGGTGTTCTCTGAAATGCATTTTCTATTTCAAGATTACCTTCTCAAAATAAATGTGCCTTATTTTTTGATATGTCTTGTTACAATTTCGGTGTCTATGTTTATGTTTTTGGGGAAAAGGTAGTTTTATATAACACTTAAGCTGTGCATTTCCTATTTGACAATGCTGGCCACACTGATCTATGTACTCCTGCACCAAGTTTGTTGTCATCTTATTCTAAACATTTTGACTATTTGAATGTATGAATATGGTGTCGTGAYGTTAAACACAAACAAAAAAAGAAGYTAAATTCAACTGCTTTCAAGAAAATTGCAGCTTGATGCAGAGAGTTGATAGAAGGCAAGGTATAATTTGCAAATCCATCAAAACACGTGCTTGCGTGCCACAGACTGTGGTGACCTGTTAATTCTAAATCGTGTGCCTATATTTTAATCATTTTACAAACTTGCAACCTCATTTACATTACCAGTGTTCATGTTATTGAAGAATGGAGAYTTTGCTTTTTCCCATAATAACCCATATTTAGTACTTAAGCCATCCAAGTGTGAAAAGTATTTCCTTAAGTAGAGCTGCTGTTTACAGTTGATATATATGAACACTCACTTGAGTATGATCCCATTTTATAATCTTCATTTATTTTCATTCTTCTATCTCTTGCTTATGTTTAACTTTTCCATACCTATTTCAGCTTATCTTCATACTAATGCATGAAAAGTCATCATAACTGGTAAAAATATGTGCTAGCTCTAATATTGCCTCCTGTATTTAATTTCATAATTGTTGTTCAACAATTATATCAAATATCAAAGTCTATCAAATTATTTCATGTAGCTACAGACTATATTAAAAAAAAAGAAAGTCATAATTAGATTTTATGCATTGTCACAGGTTGGATCTCTGTTGAGATTGTGTAGATTTCCTTACTTATTTCAATTTACTGTGTGTTTTGTAATAATGGGAATACTTAAGTAGGATCTGGTGCAAGTTACGAATATAGGAACTCCTAGCCACAAATGGAAGAATCAGATCCAATAAATGAATGTTTTCATGCAATAAACATGTACTGTAACTTTTCCTAGAGTATGATGGTTTTTGTTGGAACTCAMCACTTAGTAGGCTTGCCAGCAGAAATTGCTCATAACATTTATTTTGTGCTTCTTCAGAATTAAAATTAAGATAATTTTGTGTGTTCTGTGCAAGAAAACATTCAAAATACTATTTCAGTTTTGCTAGGCAGAAAAGGAAAACTTTGATGCAATAAAATTTTAAAATATTTTGTCTCTTTGAATTGCTTTGAAAGATTCTTTGTATAGCATTGGTTCTTTAATTTTATCATCAGCTGTACAATCATAATACCTGAATCTTCCTCAACCAGCAGATGTAATCCTTGTTCCTTTATTTTGCTTTTTGTTTTTTGTTTTTTTTTTTTTGTGTAATGACAGCTTTCAATTTCCTGAAATCCTTAACTAAATCAAAACTCCAGTCAAAGTCTCAAAAAGAATTTTGCTTGAATTGATTCAGAATGTTGCTGTCAGCAAGGTTGTGTTTTCGTTGGCTTGGGTTTTTGTTGGATTTTTGTTTGGGTGGGTTTTTTTTTTCCAAGTCTTAATGAATTCTTATGAATTTTGTGAATTAGCCTTCTAATTCAATTTCAGTATTTTGAGGGTTTTTTCTGGTTTTATACCTGCTGGGTCTGTAGCTCTTGATTAGGAGAAAGAAGCATCTTTATCTTGCCATTATGATTTTAAATACAATGCTGTATGGTTTAAAACTTTGTTGTTACTTTCTGTATGAGAGTTGTACCTGCTCTGATTTTATGGTTTGGGGTTTTTTTTACATTTCTTTATCTTAATTTTCTTTGGTTTACTTGCTCAAATTGTCTGAAACAAACTGATTTCAGCTGAAGGTTTTTGATATTTTCTCTTGGAAGGTTTTAGATCTTATGGGGATATGTAAAATAAGATCTCTAATAAAAGTTAATGTTATTGTGAGATGTGGTTGGTGTCATTAATGCCTTGGCTTTAATAGTGTTTTTTTTTTTTTAATGAGAGAAACAGCAAATATAACTTCTTTGAAAAAGTTCATTGGTCAGTATCTGTTAGGAATGACAGTTATGTGTCCTGAGATGAACTCCTGATCAAAGGTGCAGTCTATTTCAAAGCTGCCAAACAGAAGAGGATGGATGCTAACTTCAGAGATGTAAATGTGAGATTGCAGTGTGGGGCAGAAATGGACAGCTCTTTTGCAAAGGAAGTAATGCACTGACTTCATGGAAAATATTAGAAGGTTTTAAATTCTAGAATTTTTTTTAATTTGAATTAATATTTATCTTTGAAGCATTTGGGAGCAATGAAATGAGTGCTATTCTTATAAATTAACAAACACACAATTAGAACCTAGCAAGTCAAAATAACAGTTCAACTGTAATTAGATTGAACATTTTTTAAGAAATTATATAATGCTAATGTGATATTCTGTAATTGCACAGGGCTAGTTGAACAGGCGTAGATGTTTTACAGGTTTGCTTCCCAAAGAGGTGGTGGAGTTTGAACATAATGATTTSCAAAGACAATAAAATATAACTTTCAGTCAGTGCCTGAGGCAATTTGATGTTTGTCTGGATAGTCTTAACTGTAAATGTAAAAGCAAACATATACACACACAAAGTAAATCCACATAATTTTAAAGCTGGTTTCAGATAAAACCTGAAAGTGTATAACATCTAAGAGGCAACAATGGTTATGGGTCTAATTCAAAGCAGCCCTTCACCATTTTAAGGTCACCCTAAATATCAACATGGCCATGCAGACAGAACATATTCCACTAATTCCAGTAACCAATAATGTATACTTTTACTATATAGAATTATACTAACTATATTTGATGTATGGCTATGCATTGTGTTTTAAACAAACCTGGGATCTCTCTATACATCTTTACTGACAGTGATACTATTCCTCAGACTTAGTGACTTATTTGACTCATGATGGGTTATATATATCTGTGATAAAATCTAAAACAGATTCAGTCATTATCCCTTTTTATTTTAGGATAACTACTCTGTCATAATGCAACATAATTTCAAAAATCAGCCAAAGTTATTAATTTTGTCTTCTAAGAGAGAGAAAATATAGAAACAATATATTGTCTAGAATAAACTCAGGAGAATTATTGAGACTTTTCAGACAGATCTGTTACTGACAAAAAGTTTGTCTCTTTTCTCTGTAAATGAAAATATTAAATTGTGGACCTGTCAGTCTTTCACTATACATATTTTATGAACTAACAGATATTTAAAGTTTAAATTGCATTACCTAATCTTTGTACTCCAGAATTTCTGTGGAGCATCAGTAGTGCAATAGATTTCCATTACTCCCTTTCTTTTAGGTAAATCATTTAATAGCACTAGGAGTAGGAAGAAAATAATTAAAAAATTTTAATGTCCATCATTTGTATAAAATGGTGCTCTTTGGACTGTAACGGCAAAGACATTTTTGATTATACATTTCAGAGCCTCAGGTTCTCAATGTAACACATTATTCCTGATATGCAGTGCCTGTTAATGTGATGCCCAGTTTACAAAAATGGTTCAAATTATGGGTATCAATAGACTGGAGACTTCAGTCACAGTTTTGCCTTCACCATCGCCACTTCCTTTGCATTGGATACATCCACCCTACAGAAAAGCACATGCCTTTGTTCCTTTCAAATGATGACCTGCAAAAGTCCCATGATCTCCCCAGATAGCTGGGGAGGATTATTTCGATCTTAACTTACTCCTGTTGTCTTTTCTCCATTCTTGGCATTCCAGCTAACGGTGTGGGTATTTGTAGGCTCCAGCATCTCATGGTGCATGATGGAGCTTTCTGGGGTTGGGCTACCTGCAATGTCAGMCAGAGCATTAGATGTGATAGATTCTTCAAGAATTACATGTTTTAAGTCTACATCAATGATCATGCAAATGATGGGCATCCCGTACTTGCTTGCCAGAATTGCCGCTCATCATTGGCCTGCTTCTCAGAAATACGCACCTTTGTTTCTGAAAATCCACTTGAACGAGTGCCGCTCTGCCTTTTACTTTTCCTCAGTTTCACGATACAACTCACTTTTCATAACAGGACCTTTTTGTCATCCTGGAAGCTACCTTCCAGAAGTCCTGCATATGTGCAGAAAGAGTAACTAACTTGCAGTTTAAAATGTCTAATGAAAACAAAATAGATCTTAAAGAAGCCATCCTGTCTGAATCACTTGCAGTAGTGTGGAGACACACAGCTTTGCAAACACAAGGTGACCTTTTTTCAATGAACACTTCAATACCTGTGACAGTGAAAAGATGTATTATCTGTGTTTCAGTTATTTGTTTTTGAATTATTTTTAAAACTTTTTTTTTTTACAAGCTTTACAAGCTTTTTTTTTTTTTTTTCAAGTTTGATGGAAGCAATTCAGATTGACAGTGATGGTGTCAAAAGACTGAATACAGCTGTTACAAATATTCCTTAATATTCCTTGTGGAGCATGTTAGTGAGAGTCCTTCAACCAGATAAAGAATTAGGGTTTGCATGGCAAAAGGGATTTTTTTTTTTTTTGACAGTGACCAAATCAATCTCATTACTTTTTCTTGTATCTTAGTAAGCAAAATCTRCTGACTTGGCTAGTAGACATGGGAAAGAATTTGTGAAAGCTCAGATGTAACTGTAAGGCAAACTTACTCAAATGGTTTTGACACAAGGATCTACAACCTATTAGCATAATTGGTATTCAAATACACAAAATGAGTGGTGAATTTTCATTCRTCAAATATTGGGCCTTTGAAAGACAAGTCAAGATGATAATAATTACATTGCATTGGGTTTTAAAATAACTAATCAATGTGTAATTGCTGATAGGAAAGATACCTCTCAATTTGAGTTTGTGGAAGCTCATTTTTGAAGATACACTCTATGCCAACTCATGATTTGCAGCTCTCGGTAGCTTTCCAGAGAGGACACATAAGGTGTACCTGTAATGAGAAACCTGTAGTTTGGAAAGTTTTAGTTTTTAAAGTTCCTGCAGATGCAGATCAGAAATGGATRTCTGTTCATTTTCTGAATATTTTTGATAACTCTTACTTAGATGGTAGGACATTTTGGTTTTATTATCTAATGTATGAAAGAGTGAATCAAGTATGTGCTAGTCAAGAAAGAAAAGTGTTCTGTCCTTAATGCTGAGGAACAGTCCTTGATAGTGATATATATTCAACTGGGGATAACAAAACAGCTCTTCCAAGATAAGATTCAAGAGCATTCTTTTAAATCCAAGAACAAAAAAGTGTGCTTCGCTGACCTAGCGAGAGTTAGGTAGAGGCATGTGACACAAGCACGATCTAAATAAGCATCAACAGCTTAAGAAAAGAAGAGGCACTGAGATCTCATTCCACAGGGCTTCATCAAAATCTGTGTGGAATCTTACAGCAGTCCTCATAATTTTCCCATGTTTCTATTAAAATATTAAAACCACTAAGCAGACTCCTATCTCACCACCCCCAATACACATCCAGACTCTGTGAATGCTGTGTCATCTCTGTAATGATTCTTCAAATTTAGCAACTTAATGTCTATAGAATTCCAGTTCAATTTTCTGTTGCAAACTGTGATCAGAATACAAGATTTATTGGGCTTTCCTAGTCAGTGTTCTCACAGTGGCACTGTCTAAAGCATTATGTGCCCAAAGCCTTGTGACTGTGGTGACAGGTTGTACTTTGGATATGCAGGTCACATTTTCACTGCAGGGTTGAAAATGTGCTGGCTGTGTTGTGATGGGAGGTGTGGAACTGTGAGTGGTCAGGGTGTGAGATTACAGTTCCTCTGTGTATGGTGTGAGTTTACAGTGAGAGCAATCACTAATTTAATGCTACTTTACATATAGATCAAGTTGAAAACTGAGGTTAAAAGAATTTTTAACAAYTGGCATTGATGCATGGTAACGTGGCACCAATGTTTAGTTTAATTTTGTGTTCTACACTTCGCTTTAATAGAAGGTACTGGTAAATTGAAACTAATCCAAAGGCAAAGGGAAAAAATTCTGTGATAATGACAGAGCTATGATAGAACAAAAGTATTTATCTTGTCTGAAATTATACTTCAAACCATGTTTGAARGCTCTTTCTTGTTTACTGAAACGTGTCTTGGTATATGTTGCAAACTGAGTAAGAATCAAGTTTTATTGAACYGTGAAAACACAAGGTTGTTGGTATGATCAAGTGGGAAGAAATGTGAATAATATTTTAAAAAGCAACTTACTATAGCCAATCAACAAAGAGAAATTTCCATGGACAGACAAAGAAGTGAGAAAGCAGATAGCCCTAGAACACGATTTCCAGATAGCCATAAACAAAAGGAGTTTTTTTGGATTTTGCTTCACATATCATCTGCTTATGGATTTACCAGTTTTCTAGAACACCAATATATATTCTCATCTACTTGTTTTTTTTTTTAACATTGGTTTAGGGACACAATTTATTTTAAGAACTTATTGAGAGAACAAAATATATAGTAATTTTCTGTACTGTGTGTATTGGTGTTATCGTGGGAGAAAGTCTGCAGTTACTGCAGAGTTTTCTGATTCAATCTAATGGATAAGCAAACACTTTCTAATCAGCAAATCTGAAATTCTGCTGTATTCATTTTTAATTTAATTTCTGTTGAATTCTTTTGGAAAATAGCAACATACGTCCTGTAGAGAAGAATTGCTTTGCTCTGGGAGACATATGTTTATGCTCCAATGATTAGAAGAAATATAAATATTTAGATTTCTACTGATGATAATAGGCTATAGGATCCCTTGCACTCAAAGATAGCTGATTTTTTTAAAGAAAAGACATAATGAAGTGGATTTATGGAATTGGAAAATCAATAGGAAAAGTATCTATTCTAGAAATAYTCTTGATTTTCAAATTGACGATAAATTGTTCCTGATCACACAGTGAGTGCTTGGATGCCAAAAGTAAAGTATTTGATGGGTGAGAGAAACAATGAATGACGATCAGAGTATGGTTCCACTAGTCATCACAGGCAGAGGAATCTTTTTAAGAGTATTTCATTATTTTGAATTGTTGGATATGGATAGTTCCAGAAACTTCAGTCAAGGTAAGACAAAATGAAACTGGGGAAAAGGAAAATTTGGCGGTGCATTATTTGCACATTGTGCATTACTTGCACAAAGGAAATGTGCAAATAATGGGTCTGAGAGAGCATCCGGCCAAGGCTAGATCACTGGGAGAATAGCAAAGTACCTTGGTGTAAACATATCTGTGAGTTGGAATTGTGTAAGAGGACTGAAACTTAACAAGGACAAAAGAAAAGTTTATAGTGAATATATCTTTTTACATTTTTTAGAGACCAAGGCAGAAATGTGAACCTACAGTTCCTTGGCAAGGTGAAATATTTGGAATCTAAAAATTCATACTATCAGAAACATTCAGTCTTCTACCAATATGGAGGGGACAGTGGGGTGGCTTTTACAAGATATATTAATATAAAGATGAGATCAGTTAGCATCTGCTTGCCTAAAACCAGCTAGTATCACCCTGGTTCACAAATAGCAACATTTCTCACAGCTAGGTACCAGCAAAAAACCCTATAAAATTCTTGTTTGGAGATGTTGGAAAGCACAAGTGGATTGCTGGCACTGTAACTGTCGGTGGGTCCTGCCACCGCAAGCTGATAATAGTTCCAGTACGAGAAGAGAAATATGACTCTGACCTCTGATAAGCTAAATAGAGAAGCCCTTTACAAAAAAAAAAAAAGGTTATTTGATTTGTTTCTCTCTAGGAATGGCAACTGATACAAACTCCAATCTGAAAATGGGAGATAAAAAGCCTTAATGATCTCACCCAGGTAACAAAACGGTGTCTAAACCGTTTACCTAAATGTAGGTTGCAACAGTGTATCTAAATGTCTTCAATTTAAATCTGATTAAAGATTTTTTGGCAACAAAAGGGCCATGCTATTGAAGGCCAAAAATTTGTTACTGTGAATTCAAACAGAAAAGACAGAAAAATGAGTTTAAGAAAGCCCCAATAAAACAATCTTCCTCAGTTTTACTTTGAATGAGGGCTTAGATTGGTAGCTAAAATCAGAAGGATCTTGGTTTAATCTCCATCAGGAGTTTGAATGTTTCATCTTGATTGAAATTAKAAGTTCATATTCCCAATTACATCATATTCCCATGTAGTAATTTATTTAGATATATATTTTGAAGTCACTGGAATTTCAAAATTAGATCTGAAACTTTGATTATGTGTCTCTGTGTTATAAGGGACCTGTGCTAAAAAAACAGAAGATGTGTTTGGATGTGTTTGTGGCAGACTTTGTCAAAAAAAGCAGAACTATTAGAAGCATCCAGTAACTTCATGTAGGAGGATACTCAATGGCAGCAACCATGCAGACCAGTGTGGAAAGGGAAACAGTGGCCACAGGAGGCTTTTTCATTTGTTTTTTCTGCATTCAAGGAGACCAAATAAGTCTTCAGAGTGACTCAGAGAATTCTGTTCTTACGTGAATGGAAACACTCCCTCCACAGCCCTTTCCAAGGTGCTTATGTGGAGATTAATGATTTGGGGGTCAGCTTTATCACTGGATTATGATCTCACACCAAAAGATTAAACAGATTGTACACAGCAGTCTTGGAGCCACAAGGTTGTCTAAAAAAAGTTTTAAAAATGTAACAGGATATAAAGACCAATTCAAAAATTTTTTTTTTGGGAGGTTATGATCTAACAATTCAGTGTCAAAAAGAGCTAAATAAGATCAATAAGATCAATGCTAAAAGATAGTCTGTGTGTAAGAATTCCAATACAGTTGTTTACACACTACGTTTTCCCAGGTGATGCACAGGTATACAAATAAGGACAACATTCATGTGCTCTGCAAATATTGATTGAAGTACAAGATCACTGGATCTGTGCTCTTCTGAAAGCCTTTTCAAATGTATGTAACTTTTGAAATAACAAAGGGAAAAACGCCGTTACAAATCATGTATCTTTTTGATTTAGTGTATGCAGTGATCTTATTTCAATTYATGAGGTTGCATACTAGAGGGTGATAAATTTTTGGTTTATATTTTGAATTCCAGGAAACAATTTTATTTAGTACAGACTCCCTGGAAAATAGAATAGTTTCTCAACATAAAATATTGACTACTTTATGAACACATAAAGTGACACAACTGTTCATAAATTTAAACTATTTATTTATATATTATACCTCAGCACTGTTTCATATTCTTGAGAATTACAAGATCTTTAGATTAAATAGGRCAGAAATATTTTTTTCCTTGAAATTTATATGAATTAATCCAAAATTTAAAAGTGGAATCAAGGAATATTGCACTTTCCGACTAAATTTATGCTATCTTTACGTATGCACTAGAATATACGCAACTGGAGCGTTCACATCTGATATCTGTTGCCATGACAATGGCTTTAGTCTCTGTTTTGTGCTTGGAAGGTCTTTCGTCAAGCCTGTGCTCAGCTTGCTCCAAATTCCTTGTGTGGAGAAAGATAAGTCTAATAGAAGACTAACAACAAACAAGATAGGAAAACACTTGTGATTGTAAGTATGCCTTCAAATACAATTGAGGGAAATTTATGAATACAGAATTTCTTTGACCACAGGTCTACACATGGCCAAGCTTGTCTGGCTATTCATCTCTGCTGTGGTAAGAAAATAAAAGTTCAGAAGAGGATTCRAAAATTTTGATACAATTTTGACCATAATTTTTGATGTGATGAGGTTTTAGTGTCAGAAACCAGGAGGTCAAAATTTACATTTATGAAGCTCTAAATTCAGTGTCTTGTCACTTCAGACAAGAGAGATTTGCTATTCCAGCTAATTTTCTCTATTGTTCCCTATTTAAATATTTCTGTTCATCTGCACAAGCAGTCTTCTAGTGTGTCATCACTGCATCAGAAAAAAAACCACCTCCACAATTATTTACATGCTGTTTATTCCAAGGCTGTAAATAGAATTGTGAGTTTATGGGAGAAAGTGTCACCAGTTCTTCTTCATTGTCTTAAGAGTTTCTTATTTCTGAGTTCTTTACCAATTAACAAATGGTGCAATATTTCTCTGGCAGAAGTCTCTGAGTCTTCTTAATAGTAGCATTCAGTACATGTAGTGCCATTACTGACCTTTCAGCAGCAAATAATGGAAATGTTGCAGTTGTGGACCATATCTGTATCTTGTATATTATCAATTATTCTACTAGCCAGAAAAGACTACTATACAACTTTTTGTTATCAGTTGCCAAAACTTTCATAAGAATGTTTTACAAGTTGAATCACCTATGTAAAATATTTTCACCTAGTTCAAGTATAAACCATCTTAGAAATTGAGAGTTTAATAATCTGTTCTTTCTGCTGTCACCATAAGACACTGGATTCCCAGAGAGGATATGCAGTAAAAACAAAACCATTAACCTTCTGTTCACTTCCAACAGAAACAGAAGAATCTGGCTTCCAAATAATTTTTAAATTGCTTTATCTGATTGCCTAGAAGAGAAAATATCACTAAATCCTATAGCTTGCCATAATGAAGCCAGAAAGGCTCTGTGCATTATAATCAYAGCCACTTGCATTACTTGCATTATAATGAGTCAGTTCTGTTTCAAAGAAAGTTGGGAGCATTTGGCACATTCATGCAGTGTCCTGCAAAGCAGTCTGTCATTTCCTGGGTTAGAAAAATGGTGTGTTGGGATGGCTAGTTATATTTTTCTTTCCAAAATTAAGTCCGATGTAACCTGTTACAAACTGTGTAAGGGAACATTCTGCCCCTCAAAGAAATGGGAGACTGACACCACTGCTCTTTTAGCATGAAGGTTTTCTTGGCTTCGCCTAAGTTTAGATTTGTTGTCTCTTACAGATATCAATCTTTCAAGATGATGCTGCCTCCATTGTTGTCTTTTCAAGCAGTGTAAAACTTGTGTGCTGACATTGACATCTCTGCTGTGGGGTTGGGTCATTATGGAATTGGGGAGAAAATGTCTGCTTTTCCTTACCCCAAACACTTTGGGTTTTGTTGTGAGAAGCTTCAGGTTACTTTCGAGAGGGCTCCTTCAGTTTGATATTCCCATCAGTCAGTAATAAGTATAAATTGTAAGTGTTCATCTATTTCAACCAGTCCTYTGTGACTTTAGGATTCTCTAGCTGTAGACTGACAAGACTGTCTGAACTTGTCTTGAAACAAAAATGTGGTATTTAATTTCCTCTCAAGATACCTGATGGAATTGCTAGGGATTCACAAGTGGACACTCTTAAATTTAARGGCTGTAGGGGTAAGTAAGCTGTAGAACCCTACAATTCAGTTTAGCTGTTTCACAAACTTAATTCTCACTATTCATTCTGCTTTGCTGTGTGCTCTACAGTAAATGTATTTCTGCTAATCTTCTTCATGAAAACCAAAGGAAATAACACTATAAAACTGATTTAGTGTTTTCCAAAGGAATATTTTTTAGGAAGAAACAATACCTTTATGTTCTACATCAGATGCAGAATATACTTTCAGATTTTATGAAGAACTCCTTTTTGATGCAAGTAGTAATAATTATCTAATAAACATTCTTATGGAGTTATTAATTTACATTAGGATAAGCAAGATGACAGCAAATGCCACACTAAGAGGAAGGTGGTTTCCAGTGAGCCACTAATGTTAGGAGAAAGGATGTTTGACTGTGGATTGTAAGGTTTCTCCTCTACATATCAAGAAAATACCATCTCCATTCCAGTATACAAAGTTCTAACACCTCTGTTAGCCTGTCTGGTACCAGAAAGCAGCTGTAAAAAACTTGGAAAACCCTGATGATTTTGCAGATTCAATTGACTCCTCCCTTTATTGGAATATCCTACTTTCCAAAGCAGTAGCTTTTGGCTTTTTAGAAGAGGATGYATATTGATATCTGTCGCAAACCTTGTTTTTATTTTTGCTTTTGTAAATAGTATCTATTAATATTAAGCTGTTTGACAATGGAGCTTTAATTTTTTGTCAGTTCAAGTTAGAATATTGCCTGTTTCAGATGACAAACCACATTCCTTAGCTGGGAATACACAGGATTTTTTTAGGGAAAGAGGTTAATATAACAAACAAATGTGCACATGTAGCACAACTCTGGGAGGCATCCTGGCTCAAATGGCTGGGTCAGAGATCCAAATTTGCAAATTTTCCTTCATCTAGATGTGTATGCAAAAGAGATACTTGTTTCAATAATATTTTCCTGGGATTGAAGTTGCAAAATATATAGAATTTAAAATATAAATGACATCTGGAGGTCCCCACTTCATTTTGTCTTGCAGCTGTTGAAAACAATGAAATACAAAAAAATTACATGAACAAGTCTGGAAATAACAGGCAGTTTTTGGCTCTCAGGAAGATTGTATTATTCAATATTGATATATTATTGAAAACTGTTCTATGACCATTTATGCTGCCAGGAGAATGGTAATGGTGGAATAAAACAAATAGGATATGTATTAGAAAATRAATGTAAGTTAAAATAAAGTTATGAATGTATTATATTGTATGTATTTACAAGACTCTCCTCTTCAGCAGCCCAAGTATCTCTTGGCTATCATCTATATTTACTATCATTTTAGCTGATGTGACTTGGATTGCTGAGATTTGCACTTGTTTACCAATTATCCAATTTAGTTGGAATGTTTGTGTTACAGGTTCTTGAATGTTTGAGTCTGAGACAATGACAGAATCTGGTGATGATATATTAAGATATATATACTGGATTCTTATTTACCTTCTAGGAGACTAGTGAGTAAGGTTTTTCTACAGGTAAAAGTGACAAAATATAGCTAATCTCTGATGCCAAAGGGGTTCCACCCAGAAGAGCCCAGTGCCCAACACAAACCTTTGTTGTTAGATCTGATAGTCTGCCTTAGTTGTGGTGAAAAGTTATTCTCTAACACGCTCCRATGTGGATAACTTTCTTGAGCAAGTCTCTCTGAGCTGCTACTGAACATAGTTGTTCAGGACATGATTAACACCCAAATGTGAGCTGCTCCATACCCATACCAGCCTGGGATCAGCTGCCTAGATGTCTGGTCTGTTTTTTTTTTTTTTTCCAGAGAATACATAATTAAAAATTTTCATCTTGCACTGTGACATCTTTTTGTTCTTCTTAGATACTTGTTTGAAACTCACTCTGTCATCAGTACTGCAATGCACACCATATTTCTTTTGCTTTCTTCATGTTTTCCTAACTTTGAAATGCTATTTCTTAGTAGTTCTTTTTTTCCTTTCTTCACAGTTTTATACTAGCCACCAGCCTGTTGTATAGATTGGATCAACCATAATATCAAGCTATTGAAGATATGCTAGATAACATCAAAAAGTGCCTGTATTGCCACAAAAAATCCCCCAATATCAGTTACTCGGAGCTCTACCTAGGAGTTTTTGGGATCTTCCCTGTTGTGAATACACCCAGAGAGGATCACTCAAAGCAAGAAAAGAAAAAGAACTGCTGCTCTCTATTTGGAGATGTTTACAATATGTACATTCATAACTTCCCTTTCTTTCTTCCTCAGAGTCCCAGATCCAGATTCTTGGACTGAGAGGAACTGGTTGGGAAATCTACTCATTTATAGTTCTGTATACATTGGAAATAAGAGGAGAATGCTTGGATTGCTCCAGGGTGGTAATAAAAACTCTCTGCTCAACAGTACCTGTACACTTGTATCCAGAGCACAAATGTATATAAGTGGATACAAACATAAGGTTTGGCTTATTTTAACAGAAGAGACAAAGCACAGAGACTGTTGTATACACATCTGTACTCCTATTTCCTGGTAGTCTAACCATCTTCAGATCCTCTAAGAGCTGCCTGTGCATTAGTACAGTCTGATATAAAAATTACCAACAGCAGTTAACTTCTCCTTTAGAAAACTAAAAAAATTACAGTAGTCTTTCTCTTCTATTTTATCCCCTCACCTTGTCTTTTCATAAGATTTTCTATTTACTGTTTATTTCTAATGAGATGGGAAGAATTAATTTTGACTTCTTTTTCCTTTTTTTTTCTCCTGTTTCTTTTAACCTCTGTGTCTATTTATCATTAGACAAGACCTGTAYGTTCAAAAAGAAAAGAACTCATTATCAAATTAATAATATTCAGAAATTATTACAGAGATATTATTTTTCTTGTTAGATTCATAACTGGTTATTTCTGAGTTCATCCTTTTAGAGTCTTAAATAAGCAATAGCACTTGTCTATGATTTACCTATAACTTAGCAAAACATATCTGCTAATGTTTCTTTARACATCTAGCTAGCAATTAGTCTTAGGAAAAGATCTGAAAGAAGAGAAAATGTTAATACTTTACTTATCATATGAAACATTTATTYGTTTTCCCAAAGGCTTCCTGCATAATTCATATTAATATTTTAATCACCTGATCAACAGAGAGACTGCAGACCTAATGGTTTTTATGATGGCGCACCTACTTCCTTTTATGCAGATTAAGGTTTGATGGAGTTGATCTCTTCTGATTGATCTGTTTGAAAGATTTTCTTTTCAACAATCTCTTCAGGTATAACAATTTCTCTGGATTATCTTGAAAAGAAAAACACCTTTCCCTCATTTTTCTGATTTGGTATTATTTCTCTGGTATCAAATCCTTCTTACTCGAATGCTCTTGGATTTCAGTATCTTCAGACCTGCATGAAGATTAAAATCCTATTGGAATTCTCATAGTCTTAGGGTATCTTTGAGACTAGAGTTTCTTCTGCGAAATAATTCTGCCATTTGCTGTAACACTTTGTCCAGACTTCAGCTAAAGTTTCAACAAGTTTAGTAGATTTGACCTGGAAATRCCTCTAATCAGAAACATGTCTTTAATTCTGGACAGGTATATCTACTGAAGTTTTTGCTTTAATTTTTAGGGATTTATATTCTTTTGGCACTAGTCCTACTTTTCAGGCTTAGCTGTTGCAGTACATATACAAGAGACAAGACAAATGGACTGGGAAATTAATTTCAGAATATGGAAACATATATGTATATAAAATTGTGGGCTATAAAGTAGTTATTACTGAAAAAAATTGTGCATGTCTCTGAAAATGTCATATTCAATGCTTGGTGACAGATAARAAGAAAAATCACAGCACTGGAGCTAATTCTTAGAAGGAGAGAAAAGGAAAAGAAACCAAACATACCAGAAAATATTGAGAATTGCACAAATCAACATTATGTCTCTGTATTGAATATTGTCAATAGTTCTAATTATTTCATCTTTCAAATATTATAGTAGAAATAGAAAAAATAATGGGTACAGAACAGGAAAGATTAGAATTGCTTCCATATGAGGAAAGAGTGAAAAGCTGAAACTCATCAACAACAGCAACAACAGCAATAGCAAAAACAACAACAGCAGCAACAACAACAACAGCAACAACAACAAAAGATGATACAGCTTCACAAAGATGTCAGACAAATTCAGAAAGGAATCTGTGGTTGGTTGTTAAAAACAAAAAAGCCTGAGCAAATCCACAGTTCTGGGAATCCTTGAGCATTATGTTTTTGCAAGACAAGAGAGTAAAGTTGGGTAAGGATTATTTAATAGTGGTCCTGTACTAGTACTCTTGTTAAAAATAATATATTGGTCACTGTTTGTTATTCCACATACAGTCCAAATCTGACCAATCTGATCAATTATTGTGCAAATTTATTTACACAAGATGTAAATAATTTATTACAGACCACTGTATGACTATTCTAACCAGTAGCATCCATTTATGCAGAATAATTCTCAGGCAAGGATCTACTGAAATGGTTGTAAGAAAATAGGTGCAGTTCAGATACATGGATAATACTTTATAAGAAGCAGAAGAGAAGTGGTGCAGTGTAACCACATTGTGTATCATGTCAGTCAATCTCACCCCGCTGCCAACTGAAATTTGGAATAAATCCAAACAATMGTTTGCAGAACAGAGATATTGCTCCAGAGACTCCCGAATCTTTGGTGAAAATTAAATACCTAAAAATGCAGGGAAAAGAAAGTGGTTATTTTTAACACCTGAAAAGAGGAATTACTATTTTTCTTGGGTCCTCAGAGATCCCCGTAAGTCTCACTAGGAAGCTGAACTTATTTGACTTTTGGTAACAGAGGCAATTTAGGCTAACATAGAATTTCTTCCTCTGCCTTGACATGAAYCTCTTTCCCTAGGCCATCTGTAGGTCATAAATCAGGAATCCCATGTTCTTTAAACCCACATGTCCTGAATCCATGCATGTTCCCAACCCTTAACTGGTGTGTCTGGTATGTAACTAGCAATAATTAAACAATTGAGCTGATTCTCATGAAACAAACACCTGGTCATGTCAAGATCAGGACAGCAAGAGCCCCTTGAAAAAGCTAATAACAGGGAAGAGGCTACAGCCTTCCTGGGATATTCACTCAGCCTTCCCAAAACAGTCATCAGGTTTGTGTCTTGCTCTCTTTCTGCATACTTGGGAAGAGCAGTGGTGTAGAGCGGGCGAAAAGCCAAGCTGTTTTGGCAGTAGCAGATTATCATGCAATGCAAAGAAATCCATATGGCCTTTTTTATATTTTAGCTGGAATGTAGCCATGATCTAATAAAACATGGAATACATAGCATTGGCACATTGCAGCAGCACACTCCTACTGTGTTTGCCAAGGTCATGGATGAAAATATTTAAATACTATCAGTTCTAAACCCAATACTTGAAAAATTCCCTAACTACTTTTCTCCAGAGCACTAGCTCTTCTTTCATCAGAGCTTCTTGCCTTGTCCCTTTCAAGAAGTTCCTCAGCTGTAGCAATGTATTTGCTTGTTAAGTTAAGCTATTATTTGAACCATCCAAACTCCCTGTGATGTTATCTGAACACCTGCAGATTGTTAGCCAGGCCCAGGAATCCACCAAGGCCACTGCGGCGAAAACAGGATGAAAACAGGCTGTGAGGCTTGAGAAAGTTATTCACCGAGAATGTAAACCTTAGATAGAAGCTGGATTCCGCATGGGAAAGAACTCTGGCCAATTGGGTGCCCTACGGGTGCTGGCCAGTCTTATGGACATGTTGGGGAACCAATCAAATAGTGTGTGTGTGTGTTTCTATTCTATGCAAAAACCTGTAACTGTCGCTCACTGTACACAATAAATGGCTTCTGTGAAATCATATTGGTTTGGAGTACAGAGGTCCGTTTCTTTCCTGCACTCAGCCATTTTTTAAAATTCATATATTAATTTCCAGTGCTCACTAATGGTGTATACTTTCAGGCTGTTTAATTTAATCTATGATAGATGTTTATACACTGATGTTTATTTTTCTCTACCCAAATAATGAGAAGAGCTTATTTGTGGAGAGTTAAGCCTGCTATGCTGCTTGAGTGCACGTCAAGTGATTTAACTAAACTTCATATAACCTGTTAGTAATTGCTATAAATCTTCATTAGTAAAGCAAAAGAAGGAAGAGAAAAAAGCCACTCCTCTATTCTTCAAATTGGAGAAAATTCACTAAATAAAGTTCATTATAGTTGATGAAATTACCTACTTGCCACAAAGTAGTCAAGATTAGGGATTGGGACATCAAAAGCCTAGTGGCCAGAACATCTAAATAATTCTGTGGGTAAACTTGAGTGAACAGAATTTAATCCCTTCCATCCTCCTGCTGACACATGAATTCTACAATGTCTTGGGCCACACAACAAAACTGGCACAGGAGAGGCAGACTCCCTTTCCACCTCATCCGGTGATCCATGGTATCAGTGCGTGAAAAAATGCTATAAGTGACTGAAGTGGTCCCGGTAGGCTTGGAGGGATTAGGATAGGGCAGAAAAAATCTTTTTAAAATTGGTGTGATAGTCTGAATTTATGTTGTTTCTTAGTAACTGTCTTAGCAGCTATGTTATAGCTCTACATGTGGTCAGCAATGTATATTCCTCTGTAGATGAGAATCTGCAGCCTCTGCATAGTTGATTCAGTCCTTTTGTAACGAGGACTTGATACTGTTTGTATGAGTATGTTCACATTTATCCCTTCATTTTGTTTTACAGCTCCAGCATACTGAACATGACTAAAGATTTTAAGAAATCTTTTACTAAAGATTTCTTAAAAGTCAGTGAAAGTTAAATACAAAAGCTGCAACTATATTCTGAATGACTCTATCATTTTCACCTGCGCTTTATAGAGCAAAATTTCCATGGAAAAATGTAGATCCTGAACCAGGGCACTAACAAAGGATGATTTCTTTATATATTCCCGAAAGGCTTTGAGGTGAAGTTCAGACACATTTCAAGTAATTCCATGGCAGAGCTACTGTGCTACTTTGATAAAATACAACTCCTGTAGCAACTAAACAGATCATAGACCTTTACATCTGTTCTTTCTCTGTGCCTTCTACGTAAAAATAATCCTTTGTTGCTGGTATTCAATACCTTTTTGCCAGAAGTTTAAACCTTCCAGCCTAAGTGATATGCTTTAACCTACTTTAATGAAACACATGGGAATATAATTCCTATAGCTAGGAGGGAAAAATCTTGTATTGATGGAGACATTTGGGGTTTTTCTGTTCACTGGAAACAGGGTAGAAATCTGCATGCTTATAAATAAAACTGACTTATGTGTACTTCTGAGAGGAAGGTGCCATACATGTTTTGAAAATGTCACCATTTGGTAAATGTGYAACATAAGCACAAAAATTAATTTAAATTCTCCTGCTAGGAAGAGAAAAACAAGTTCAAGACTGGTTATACATTGAACAATRAATTCGTGGAGATTATTTGAAGAAGGAAACACCTTGTGAATGAAAGTCATATGGGAAATGAAAGAGATTAGATTTTATATTAATGTTTCTGTTCGATATCATTCAAATTTTTGTCAATCATTTAATAAAGGACTGAGAGGCCCAGTCTGAAATTCATGGAATAATGAAAGGCTTTATGTAAAACACTAAACACAAGAAAGTATCTCTTTCTATGTACATATGTATAAACACATAGGGGTGTAGTTATAAGCTCTTATATTAAGAGCTGTTTCTTCCAAGACTTGAAGAAAACCAGTTTTTGTTCTGCTCCAATTCACAGAAACTGACTTTAAAATCAGAATACTAACTCTTTAATTTACCAATATTTTGTGCAAGAATATAAAAATTCCTTTTTAAAGCAGATGTATTTTTCAAATAACACAACATAGATTCAAACAAAACAAGTAGGTTCTTACAACAAAACAAATAGATTCTCAGAAATTTGCTGAAACAAAAATGTAGGTACTTCTCATGGACATTTTATAGGATCAGATCTATTGCCTGATAAGGACATGTGAACAAATGTTTTACTATCTTGTGCAAAGGATTTCCTCTAGCAGAGTGAGTAAGTGGTTCTCTAAGCCCCAGTGTAAGTGTGATAAAGATATTGTGGTGTACTCAATCAAATTCCACTGATTTCAACTTGACATTTAAGTGATAATTTGAAATTTATAGAAAAAATTCTCTCACAGCTTGTAAAGCAGATAATATTCCCAAGACCTTTGTTAATAAACCTAGAGAAGAAAAGAATCTTCTTTCTTATTACCACAAGTATTTGAAATACAGAAATACAATAAAAAAGAGGTTTTGAGGAAGACTATATCTTTATGCTGATTCAACAATCTAGATAACATGTAATTGTTTTCCTACCTATCAGCTTCCAGTCTGGAAAGAAGCAGGCAATTTGTATTTATTTTCATTTAATCATGTTTGTTTACTGTGGTTGTTTTTGAAAAGCTGATAGTTTTTATTTGGTATCCAAAACCAGTGTACAAGAGACCAAAGAGACCATGCTCGGCAGAGAAATACATTGGACACATTTTATCCTTATGAATGAACTGATGTGAGTTGCTGAAGTCTGGTGAGATCCTTCTATGCTGCTCACAGCAGGGAAGAATCCTGGGAAATTTCTGAACCTTTTAGTGCACAGCACTGAGACAGGTGTAGCACCAGCTGATATCCCTGCCTGAAGACAGTAGCTTGCTCTTCACTACCCACTTCAAAGTTAAAGTGTTTCCACATCAGCAAGGGGACTGGCCACATCCACAATTAGGTGGTTTGAGTGCAGAAAATGTCATCCTGGTTTCAGACATAAAGATTAGCCCACAGAGTATAAAGTGCAAGAAACAGTGGGCTTCTGAATCCCACAGGGCAATGAAATTGAGTCAGGGCAAAAGGCCCAAGAGTTCAATAACCATAAAATGCATGGAGGAAGGGAGGATGGAAAAGTATTACTGGTGATGCATTTTGTATCTGCAGGAATCAAAAGATATCTTGATTATTAATCATATTATACCACATGGATGACTGTGATACACACCACTTAAACCCAACTGGGAGCTAGCTGAAGCCGCAGTAGAAGTTCAAAGAGTATTTTTTAATTTCATGTAATAGTGAAGACTTTGGGGGTGTTGTATTTAAAAATAATGAAACTACAAAAAGCCAGTGACTTTTTTTAAGACTTAAGAGATAATTAATAACGTAGAAAGAGGACCCAACCTTGATTAGGTGTGGAACAAAAGAACTGGTGGAGGGGCAAGTAAGTGAAAAACAAACCCAAAAATCTCAGTCTGATTTTTGACAAAGAAATTTAGCCTGCATCAGAAATAATCCAGACCAGAATGAAGTATTTAAAATGTGGACATCACTGCAGAGCAACAAGAATTATTTAAATCAATCAATCAATCTGAAATACATAATACAAATTAACGTAATTTAGAAAGACTGAGCTCAAACAACTGTTCAGGAGGGTACTGGAGCAAAGATAAAACTCAACATGTATACAAATTTTAGAAGAAACTTAATGACATCATTTTACAAGAGTTTGCAATGCCTTGCATAAAATGCACAAAATTGTCAATATCCCATTAACACCACTGTCAAATTCTCCATAAAAACCTGAAAAGAAATAGGTTATTAAATGATTTTAAGCTGCACACTGTTGTACAAAAGGGTGTGCTTCCAGAAGTGGTACTTATTATTAGTAATGACAAAAACAGGCCTTGGTATCACACAGTTAATTCTATAAAGCAAAGTGTACAAAGGACAAAAATCTCCCCAAGAGAAGAAAGCCTAGGAGTAACAGGGAGTACAGCTGTTGCCATTGGTAATACTTTTGTTTCAGCGAATATCCATTGGGGTAATATGCCTTGTAAGAAGTGTACCTAATCTATCTGCCAGCACAGTGATCTAAGAAWGCTGCTGTAGACTGTGAATACTAAGGGAAAGTCTTGCCACAAAATTAAGGAAGCTGAAAAAGTTACTTGGGGAAGCAGCAGTGGTCAGGAACAACACCAGGAAGAACTATTTCAATTATCTACAGATGAYTCCAAAGGGAGTATTAGCATAATCCTCTTTTCAGAAGTGTGAAAACTGCTGTTTAAAACTGCAGACCATTTGTCTGTGTGTGAGGCAAGCAACAGAAATGAGGCATCTTCAATGCAGAGGGACTATCYAAATACATAAGGCTTTCAGTCTGAGGGGAAGCAAGCATTGCCCAAAAATGGAAMAAATATCTCAATTATTGCTGGCAGGAGTCTTCGAGACTGGCACTCTTACCCTTCCCTATTTACTCCCCTAGAGAAAATGGAAAGGGCTTGCTATTTTTGGTTTTTCTATCTTTACAGGCTGACAAGGGTTCTTAAAATCAATGACTACAAAAGCATTCTATATGTATGTGGTTCCAAACTACTTCACTGGAATCCTATTTCCATCTCTGAAAAGTCTTCCTAGTCCATGGTATGTCATTTATTGTATATATTATAATTTAAAGTATCAGAAAGGATACAAGACACTTGGGAGGAACTGGAGGMGTTGGGAATGAGTTTTATGAGAAGAGTCCAAATATAATACTGGATTCTACTTGTTTGGTAGAAATAAAGTAAACAAGTATAGAAAAGGAAAGAAAAAGCTCAACTCCCAACAACATTTCTCTGTGAAAATATTCCCATGCGCTAGACCATACCAATAACTGGGAGAAGGTGGAGCACAAGCTGGAGCACTGGGAGAAGGTGGAGTTCTGCTGTCTACAGAACTCCTCACAGCAAAGATCAGCAGTGCTGAAGTGGTTTAGTTCAAACCTATGTCTTTGGCTACCAAATGCTTTGAAACTCAGAAATATGCAATGTCAGTGAGTGGCGTGTATTATCTGATTTCTTCTGAGGATAGAGCTAAACCTTATTTTGCCAGCAAATTACATAAGGCACTTTCAGACGCGTATATAGGAACTGGAGGAAATCTTAGCCAAAGAAACCATAATCTGTAATCAAGTAGAAGCAGGACACAGAGACAAATTATTCTCTGGGTGAGGAACACAGCCATTTCAATGAAATGAGGCACACAGTGCTCTGGGTTTAAAATGCACTATAAGTGGATGCCAGAAATAAGATGACTGGTACACTTTAGGATATATATCTGTGCTAGCACTAAAGCAGGCAATTTTGGAGCAGTGTAGGGGAGAAGTAGACTCAGATTTCAGGGTGGAGAGACTCACATCTTGAGCAGGTCRCTCAAATTACTGACAGGTTTGCACTGAAGGGAAAAATCTCAGAATCAGGTAGATTAAGGCTTGTAGGGGCATGCCTCCATATACATCAATTACATCTTCAAATTCAGTGTAGGCATAGGATAAATGGCTAAATGATATAAAGGCATTAAATGAAAGCCTAGTCCTAGACAATGGAAATAGTAAGAAAAGCCTGAACAAATAAAAGCAGTATGGTGATGCAAAGGGGATTAGGGTCTGAATGTAGGCAGGATGACAAAATGTAGTGATTTAAAAGGAAAGAGAAGGCAGAAGAAAATGCTTTGAAGGGAAAAAGCTGGTACAAACTTCAAAAAGACATGGTCAAATCAGGTTTTTGCTGTACAAGAGGTTTTTTGGGGGGCTTTTTAAGTGTGGAATTGAAGGAAACAAGGGTAGCCCACATGAGCTCTTAGTAGCAGAACTGTGGCCAAGCTGTGTGGTGTGAAAAACTGGCTGTGAACTTTCTCTGGACACAATCTCTTCATTCAAAATCCTTTGTCTAAAAGCCAGTGGGTTTCTACAAAAATGAGAAGATTTCTATTATAAATATATTTGACTTTTTTCTTTCTAATCCAAAAGACAAGATGGATCCAGGACTTTATTAATGCATAATAATGAGTAAAAAGAATAAAGTGCCCATTTCAGGCTTCTGCAGTGAAGTAAGATGAAGAGTTCATAGAGAAATACCATCAAATGGAGCAAGGTCAAAGGTTTCAGTAATCTCAAAAGAGTGCAAAATTTTATCCACCTTTTCTCCTGATTGCTTGACATTTTAATGGTGAAAAACTCTATATCTWATTTCCAGATGCATATTATAGGAGGGAAAAATGAACATGCTAGTTTGATCAGAGTAAAAGTCTGTGAAGAGCACAGCTTCCTAGTGAATGTACACACCATTGTACAGAAAAGCCACCAGAAAAAGAAGAAGTGATTGTTTGAATCAAAAGCCGGTGAGCCAGTGTATTTTGGTAATAACTGAAGTTATCAATACAGGACAGTTTTCTGATCCCTTCATAAGTGAAACCTTATGAAGGGATCAGAATCTTATCAGAACTTTTCTTTCAAATCTTATGTGTACATAAATGCAATGTATTTCTTTCTCCAGCTGAATGGATGCTAATCAGTAAAGGTTTGAAAAACAAAATTTCTCTGAGTAGTTTAAATTCATCCATACTCAGTAGATGCTCAATTAGGTGAAACAAACTTCTCATTATATGACAGAGGTTTGATTTAATTTGCCCAGGATAATCACTTAACCATATCCATAAAACTCTGATCTTTGTATTTTAAAGAAATTACTTCAGAGTAGTGAAGCACAAACTATTAAATACTGGAAATTTGTAGGCAGACTAAAGTTCAACATTACATCTGCTACATCTGAAGGTATTTAGTTGAGGCATTTCTGTAAAAATTAAAAAAAATCATTAAATTCCATGTTATGCAATTGCTTATGGAAATAAACTGCAATCAATAATAAGATAATTTAACCTTCCACTTGGTTTGTGGAGTGTACTTTGATTGCATTATGATATTTCAGGAAGAATGATCTCTTAAAGGACTTTTCCCAGTAATCTAAAATCAAAGAGAGCAGCTGCCCCCCAAAACCAGAGTATCCTCCCTTCCAAGAGAAATTCCCAGAGGCAAAGAAGTGTAGCCATACGCTACACTCCTCTTCCCACGTTAGCAACTTTTGTTTTTTCTTAAGTACCMATAAGTACACAATAGTTAGTTTCCTAGCAACTTATGAGAAGAAATTCTATAAATAGAAAAAAAGAAACTCAACCCCTAACACAAGGGAAGATTTCCTCTCCCTTCCTTTTTTTTTTTTTAATGGAATATTTCTAATGGCATTGATTATGTTTTCTTGCAGATTTAAGACTGTTGAATTAAATCAAACTTTGATGAGAAGACTTGCTAGACTAAAATAGGCAGCTTACCTGTTCCCAGGGATTTTTAGATTCTTTTGAAAACTAAAATCAAGTTAGAAAGTGAGAAGTAAGCAGCTGCAAATACAGTCAGTACTCTGTTCTTACCTGAAAGATAACTTCAAAATTAAACAAGTTCTCATGTGATTGTAGAACAATCCTAACTGGAGTCTAATTTTATAAATACTTGGAAAGTTTGGCTATTTGATTTTATTTCCTCCTATGAAGATACTGTACTAAAAGGAGTTAATATAATAATGTATATTAGCTAAATATTTTAGAGAAGAGTCCTGCAGCTGACCAACATCCAGGGTTAGATAATTTAAAGGCTAAACTTTTTTGACCAATAAGTGATGTCAGAAGCAACATGGTATTTACTTGTCTGAAGTGACTGGTATTAAATGATTTGCAGTTCTTCTAACAGGGATTTTATGACCTGGTGTCTTAAAATTAAGCACCACCTAAGTAATTATTATAATGATCTTAATTTTCTTGCCCCAGCTGCTGAGGAACTGGATGTAGCACAGGCGACCAAGAAAAGTCTTGTCTCTTCCCACCTTATTTTCTTAATGCAATTCACTGAGCTTGTCTTGGAATTGGATAGTCAGTCAACCAGGCTGCCCAGTGAAGAGATGATTTCACCATTCCTTGAGATATTCAGAAGATGYATAGATGTGGCATATTGGGACAGTTTTGTGGTGAACTTCGCAGGTTAATGATTGGGACTTGACCTTAAAGGTCTTTTCCAGCCTAAATGATTGTGGTATCCTATGATTCTATGCTATGTACACTGCAATCAGGCTGGGGAAATCACTGGTTTAAAATGGTGCTATTTTTCCTCAAATACTGGAAAATATTCAAGTCATAGTTACTTATGTAAAGGTAATCAAGCTTCTTGCTTCAGGGTACAAACTAATTGCCACAAGGGACATCTGCATTTTATGGGTGACACTGAAAATCTGGAAAGTGCATGCAAAGCTCTTCCTCTTCTTTTCAGATACACTGCTAATCACTAGTTGGACCAGTAACTGACTTTTCTTGTGTGAAAAAGCTTTATTGCATGAAAATTACATGGAATCATGGTCTTTTCTATTGCCAAATAAATGAAACAGTACCATCATCTGTGGAATTTGGGTCATTTGTTCTAATTCATGAGAGAAGGAAAGCTGATAAAGTGAATAAATATAACGGTCTATTATTGTATAACCTGTTACCACAATTTAATTGATACCTTATCAACCTGAAATCTCTTATGAATGTGGAAATTAATGTTCTCCATAATAAATTGAGAAAACACTCTTCTGCCAAACAGTCTGAATATTTGTACCTTTAACAGGACAGCCCTGCAAAGTCAGGCCCTTTTACAGAGATCAGATAAGGTGCATACAATCTTTTCTGGTGTAATGCTTTATCCTGTTTTGGAGAATGTTTCAGAGTTAATAAAGAATTATGAGAAACAGTGTATTCTGTAAAAAGGTTTTCTTGTATAAGATTATGAGGAACCAAAATAGTAGCTTATCTCTCCAAAATTATGATGATGATGATGACAATGATGATGACAACCTTTCAGTTGTCTCAGGAGGTTTTCTAAAATGTTTTTCTTCCTCTGTGCTCTCTTTTGTTCCTAGATATACCAATTTTTAAGGGTTTGACTTCCTAGGAACTGAGCAGTRTTAAACAATGTAAGTACATATCTTTTTTTCTAATACAGAATTTCAGAAGGATGAAAATTAAAACATCATCAAAGAAGTGTGTAGCCCATGAAGTGACAGTGATCAAAACAGGGAAGAATGGTTAAAGAGTAAAAAGTAGGACTAGTTAATTGAATTTGGGATTTTTGTCAAATCACTAAACTTCTCTTTACATAACTGTCCTCTGCAAAAAAAAAAAAAAAGTTCATATTTATTATTTGTGAGATCCAGTTTATTAGAGTTTATCAGCATTTTGGGACCAATCAAAATATTTTGTATGCAAAAAATATATATTTTTAAGAAAAGTCTTCAGAAATAATTTCAAGATGAATATTACATTTGTAATGAAATACAAAATTATGTGCCTCTCTGAGATGGGAGAGGAACCCAGCTTTCAAAAAAAGTAATGGAAATTAATAAACTTGATGGTTGCGAGTTACCCAGCAGGTGACACTGTTATAATTTTCAAAGTAGACACTCAATAAGATTCAGGATTCTTCCTGTTTGAAAATTAATTGTAGAAATTCTGTCTGTCAAAAGTCATTATAAACCAAAATCTTCAATGCATGTACTGCTTTTAATTGAGCTTTAACTCTGCTTGCCTTGGCAAGCTTTAGGAAGCTTTAGCAAAGGTTAAACAAGTTTAAAAGGGTGAGGAAGCCAGAATCTTAGCTGCAGTCACAGAARACTCAGAGTGAGACAGGATCCAAAGCAGATACAGAGCTGCAGATCCAGCGTTCCCTCTTGAATGGGAACCCAGAGTAATTTTGTTAGCAAAGCTGATCCCTGATTAGATATCAGAAACACACCACATTCATTTAAAGCTACAAGGACAAATATCAAAAGCACACATGGAAAAGTCAAATGCCTCTGCTATCAGTGTCAGAACAAGACACTTTGAAGATACTCACCTGACTGGTTCTTGGAGCATCTGTTCTTGTGAGCAATTACTCAACTCCTGACAGTCGCTGGAATCAACGAGTCCCATCTCCTCTAAAAAATTGAGCGGATTTACAAAATGGTGCTTATGAAAAGGGCAGAACTAACATCCTCTATATCTGTCTTCAGCACAGAGGACTGTTTTTAATGCTGGACTTGTGTTTTCTACCTGGTCACAGACATTCTGCAGGTTTGTCAGACCATTCAGCATTTTCATGTTTTCCATCTGAATTACTTATTTTGCTTCTATTAGGATAAAATTATAAAGTTCTCACTCAAAAGTCATTGCCATGATTGCTTTCTCACTGTGCATACTGGACAGTGGATTCAGCAACTATTTCTATGTACCAGTGATTGGGAAACAGAAGCAGGCAAAATGCAGTGCTTTTGTTTTCTTTGGTCTTTCATAGAGAATTATGAGCATGAGCCTTGTCTTGACCCATTGAAAAACTTTCTGAAAAATTCAGCAGCCTATGACAACACAGAAATGAGAGGGCAGAGATCCTCCCTTAACTAACTTCCTTTAGATACTCTCTAAGAGAAATACCAGGACAGTTTTCTGTTTGTAATATCCTTAACCCATGGTCAAGAGTTTTGAGAACGTTTGATTCCAGGTATTGCAAAGCATAACCCAATCTTTGTTGTCTTACACTCTGCAGTTAAAATGAACTATGCCATTAATTCCATCTTCTTGAATTAAAGCTTTGTAAAATTTTGCAAACCTGTTTAGACTTTCAGATATTTTTAATATTCATTGTACACACATGTTAATAGGGTTGTTGTTGATCCATAATTCTTTCTTCATCAAAGGCTGATCACAATTTAATACTAGTGATTTTGTAGGGACAGGTTTTTAGGCSAATGATTGTGTATATGAATAAGAACAGTGCTATGTTAGCTTCTATTCTAATGTAAGAAAAATGACTCATTTTRTCTCTAGGGAGAATTAAGTCTCATAATATATTTATTTCAAGATTTAGATGCTACTGGAAATAACAAGAAGTCACYCAACAACTATTAGTAAGCATTTACCTGTATGCAACAATCTTATTAATCTTTTATAATCTTTGTTTTCCTATCCTGCACAGGAAACCAAAACCAGGGGATTTTTATTAAAAAGAGAAAGTTTAAAAAATTATCAGATGTGTCTTGAAGATGTATATAACGATACAGTCTTACATGTGGACAGATTAGAATGAGCCATGTGGGAGATGTATCAAGTCTGAGGGTGAACCTGCAGCTTCTCAGGGCAGCTTAATAAGAGCTAGTCGGCTTCCTTGGGCATGCTTTGTAAAATAGAAGTTTTTAATAAAGAGGAAAAAAAAAGAAACAAGCTAAGCACAGTGCAAGGGGACCCTCTCAATGTGTAAGGCTACCTGAAAAAGCCATGAGGGGCTCTATGCAGTTTTTTAAGTATTTAATGGTTGAGGAGGTGTCTTTGGCAATTTGCCCAATTGGAGTGACAGTAGGTCTTAAGATACACTTCCGGTGACAAATAGGTGTCTCAGGCTGGCACTTGTCAATCAGGATAACAGAAGCAYCAAATTTTCTGGCTTCTTTACCTTTTATGTGAGCAAGAGGTGAAACCCTAGTTCTTTATGAATATAGAAAAGGCCTGCTACCCTGGGGRTGCATCCCTACAATATATTATTACTGGCAAATAGTGATTGTAAGAATGCTTTGTTGTGTTGACCTATCTCCACCTCTTATAATAATTTTCAGAAGCAATATTTTTTACTCATTATATGTATTACCACCTTGTTCAGGAAGCCTGCCCATCATCCAGAAAGGGAACAGATAAGGAGAAACAGAGGAGAACATGAATCTGACATAGAGGAATCTACACCGGTTAAAGGATTTAGGCAGCAAGGACAAGAACAGAGAACAAGATGGATCTGTGAGTTAGTGGCTCTTCCTATGGATCTTCCACTGGCTGAGATAAACAGTTGAGGACAGAGGAACATGAAGCACTGGGTGACCCAGTGATCATCTTAAGAGCTAAAATAAGAAAGAATGGGCTGAGAAYAGAAAAGTCGTGAATGCTGTATATCAGGAAGTCAAAAATCCTAAAGACTAAAGGATTACTAGAATGGAGAAGTGTTGCAGAAGAYGGTTAAAATAACACATTAGGAAGACTAAAATTAAATAATAGCTTTTTTAGGGTGGATTTAGATCCAAGACTCATCATTATTTTGAATAAGAGGATGAAGTAATATGCAAACCAGGGGATGGACTGATCATTGACTTGAAGGCTGGCATCACCATAAATGAATTCAAGGGACTATCAGAAAAGACAAAAGCCCAGGAAACTGAAGAGGTTAGCTCCAGAGAACAGGTTAATGGCTGGGTTTGACATGAGGGCAAATGGAGGAAAGTGGCTTTGAGGCTGCTGCTCTAAGGAGGAGGGAAGCCACCAATCCAGAGGTAACAAGGTAGGGAAAGAGATTGAGATGCCCGGTGCCTAAATTATCGGTCATGAATATCTCAGCTCTTCATACACAACAATTAGGAATCACATTAGAGATGGAGCATGCAGTTCAAGAACTCAGAGAGAAGGGTACAGGACTAAATGCAAAAGGGATGAAGAAAGTGAAGAAGGCAACTGCATGGACAAGGGATATGGTGGGAGCAAGGTCAGTTTTGGGACAATGTCAGCCCAGCCCAGTCTTGAGCAAGACCCACAGGTGGTGTCTGGAACCTGTTAGTGTTTGAAAAGGGAAACTGGAATGTAGGGTAGAAAAGAGACTGTGAGCTTTGGAAGCAGTAAAGATCAAAAAGGGAAGAAAAAACCTGAGGAAATTGCGAGAGACTGGTGAGATGCAGAGGTAAACTGCAGAGAATATTTAAATAACGCTCTAAGCAGTAATGGAAAAATGCTATAAAGTCAGCATCTGTGCAACCTTACCACTCTTTTTCTGTCCTCATTCAGGCAGCTTATGCCTTGTTCCATGCTGCTGAAGTAATTTCTCTTCTTCCGGTATGACAGTATGCACTCTTGGAATTGCTTCTTAATTTTTCTCAGGTTTACCTTATTGTGCAATGCTTGAAGACATGCGTTTATGCAATGTAAAATTTCTTTTTTAGATGGATTTTAAGTCTCCAAAGATCCATAACAGACTATAAACAAAATGACAACTTAGGTTTTGCATTTTCTGCTTAGTTGTTGTTTCCAGAAATCTGGTATTTGTAATAGATATATTCTTGGGGATTCAGGGAAAAATAATCATTATAGCAGGTTGTCTGACACTAGCTTGCACTTCAGCCAGCAAATTTAGCTATATTTTTTTGTATGTTGCATTTTTCTATATAACACAATATAACATAAGCTTCTGTCCTAGGGTGACTGCATGATGCTTGCATCCCCAAGTCGTCTGCTCTGTTTATATTTAGTATTATGTTCTGTACCTGGTTCTGAAAGTGAAGGGTGAGAAAGAGAAGAGCAGCATTTGTTTCCAGAAACAGCTCTCACTCCTCCACATTCTTCTCTGGACTATGTTGTCTGCAGCACAGACAGACAGCTGGACAAAGATCTTTGCTTTTAGTTAGTTTTTAGCTAGCTAAGGCAGAGAAGCTCCCTGGACTGTTTTTATTCCTTTTTCTTGGGGCTGTTTAAACCTGCTCTGGACTGAAAACCCACAGGATTATGTGGAGCTCACACCTATGGCCCACTGGGGCCCAGGATGGCATTTTCTGGTGCTGGAGAGACTGATAAGAGACTGAGCGAGCTGAGCTACACCCCAGGGCAGGGGCTTTCTGACCTTTGCCAGGTTTTATTATTTCATATTATTCATTTTTTGCTTGTGGGCACTTTGTTTGTTAAATAAATAGTTTTTTCCACCTTTCTGTGCCTGATGGACTGGCAACAGAGCACATCAGAATTTTCATGAGCTTTGGTA
The DNA here is from genome assembly GCA_902810485.1 of Alauda arvensis. Classification (NCBI taxonomy): domain Eukaryota; kingdom Metazoa; phylum Chordata; class Aves; order Passeriformes; family Alaudidae; genus Alauda; species Alauda arvensis. Next base: position 225,505 of record CADDXX010000692.1, read on the forward strand.
CAGTATTGRTCTGAAGGGACAGCGCAAATTGTTTCTGAAGTTAGCACATTTGCCCAGGACATGCTTCCTTCCATGATGCAGACATCCTCTTTGTTCTATACTGACAAAATGTTTTCCTTCCATATTTAATTTCTAAATATAGCTGGAGCTGCAAGAAATGAGGCACTAAAACTCACAGAGGGTGGTGGCTCTGCAAAGATTTATTTATTTTTGTGACCTCAGRGCAATATGAGACTAAATTTCAAAGCTGTTCTTTCCTCTGTTATCTTTGTAATTTGACCTCTGATACTAATAAATTTTGCCATGTGCAATCACAGTTCCTGAAAATGTTCACATTTGCAAGGGGCTAGTAACCATCTAGCAATCATAATGCAGAGCCTGTAAAAGACAGGATCTTAAACTCCAYATGCCCAGTCCATAGTTCCGCTCCAACTTTTATAGGAAGTTACACTGAAATTTTGTAAGTTAGATTTCTCATTTGTTTCAGCTTCAGATCRTTTCCCATCAATATGGCAGTTCTCCAAAGTATCTAATGTAATTTTTATCATATCATACATTAATATTTAAGTCTTTTAACAAAAAGAATTACAACTTCTATGCAGCCTGGAACCTGGAGTTTTGCAGGCAGAAACTGAATGTATTATATTGATACAGTAGAAGCAAAGTTCCTTGTTTTATACAGCCCTTACACACAAACAACAAGAGTGTACACAATATTAATTTCAAAACTGACTTRACATTCTAGATACTATGATTGTTTAATGATAGCCTAGGAATCATTGTGAGACTATGTTCCAATTTAGTTTCAAATGCACCCTTATACTGCTACCRGTATACATTTGAGGTGGTTTCAGGGTTTTTCTGCTGTGATATAGGATTAAAAGAAAAGCAAAGCAGGCTCAAAYTTAAAAGACATAAAGATAGYTTATTCACACAAACTAAAAGGAAACAATGAGGGAAAGAAAAACAACAAAGGATTAAAATGAGACTTCCAAAACATTTTCCCTCTCTCCCACCAGCTTCTTTTCATCTTTACAGACATTCATAAAGGCAAGAACTCAGAACTTAAGGTCTGTACTCCTTATGGAATAGTATTTTATCAATYTCTCTAGAGAGAGAGGTTTCTTCTGGTTATGGTAACTCTCCACGGGGACAGAAACAGTCCACATGTGATTTTTAGCTCTCACAGAAGACAGCTGCCCAGAAACAAAAGTTCTGTCTCTGTGGTTCTCCCATAAAGTGCAGTTTTTCCCATCAGCTGCACTTGGGTCATGGACTCTAAGTATTCTGGGGTGTTATTTTTAAAATTAACAGTTCAGGTGTAAAGGATACTCTTCATCCCATTCTAGGGCAGAAATATCTCTCACTTTTACTCTAAGCGCTGGCGCAGAGGACTTATATCACATCAAGCATCTTACTCAGGTGCCTCAGGGGACTACGGGATCACTGRCCACATCAATATTCACTTAGTCCATTACAAATACCTTTGCTCAAAAATTACCAATCTGAACTATTATTTCCCCAGTTCATATTTTCCATGGTTTAAAGATATATTCTAGCATAGTTTGTTACCACAATTCACAAAAGATTTTCAGCTTAAAAGCACCTTCTCATCTCCCCATTCCTTAAGACACAATACCTCTTTTACAGACCTCAGTAGCTTCATGTAGCCTCAATAGAAATGTCTCTACCATGATATCTTCCTCACTCCCTAGAAGGATCAGTGCTCTGCAAGCTTCACCTTGGCAAGGACAGAGTTAACTGCAGCTTGGGGGCCGTGGATGACCCGGCGATGGCGGCAGCTCTCCAAAGACTCCAGGGCCACATGGCGGAGGGGGGGGGGGGAAGAAACAGGAACAGCGGCTGAAGTCGCAATGGCTCCCATGGTGGTGGATGCGGCTTTCGCCCCCTAAACCCCTCGGTCTCATTCGGAGTAGGCTCAGCTCGGGCTCAGAGCCGCTCCAGGCAGAAGGCAGTRGAGGARGGAATCAGCTGCAGTCTCTCCACGAACAGCGGCCAACTCAGTCAGAGCAGAGCTGGAGCACACACCTCTGCTTCCCTCTCTGCCCAAGAGTCACTGAGCTTGGCAGATGCTCCAAGCTGGGCTGGGGGCCCGGCAGAGCCCGACGAGGCTCGGCGGGGCCCGGTGGAGCCCCAGCTCCCCCCCCCAGCCAGAGGGAGCTGGAGCTGCCTCCCACCTCTCCTGAGGCGAGCTGCAGAAAGAGAGGGGAGTTCCCAAAATCCCCAGCTTTTATAGATGTGCTCATTCACGAAAACGAAGTCACTTTTCTCACTGGCTGAACCATGTGTCAATCTAAGGTCTTTGCAGATAACTATTTTCTTTTTTAAACTAAAAGTTATGCTAAACCATAACAACATTTTACACACACGCTTCTTAATTTCTTTGAATTATATGTTCAATTGAGACTGAGAATAAAAAGGTGCTTTACCAGCTTTCATACCTACTCTGAATGTCTCAAACCCACATATTAGCAACACCAAATTTTATATGAAATAAATTATTAAACATGTCAATCAATGGCCCTAATGTGAACACTGTGACATTYTGTCACATTGTGACTGTAATAGTTTCATTTTGCATAAACTATATAAGAAGGCTTGAATAGCACATAATAGGAAGTCTAAGAAGTATTGGGGTTTTTTAAATTACAATGTCTGACACAAAACTCAGTAAGCAGAATGAATCTTTCTACTGTTTTCAATGAGGTTTAGGTGAAGATTTATGATGACAGTCTGTTTTGAAGCTGTGATTGTTTATTCTGTATGATGAATGAGACACTAATGAATCATCCTCTTGAATGCTGGCACTATATTTAAATAGAGGGCAATTACTGACACCTCAAACAACTGATTCTTTCACCCTCTCTCATTCAAATAATTAAATTTGCTTTATTCTACCAGCCATGTGAAATAGAAAGTAAAAACATGTTTTCTAGATTTTTTGTGTTACTTCATATGCCCTTCAACATTTTTACTCTATGATAAGCATCTTGTACCTCAGACTGTATTTTCTCCACAAAAGATGAAGAAACGTGGATTCTTGTTGGGAAAAAAACAAACTTTCTCATATTCAGGAAAGGTGCCTTCCCATCAAGCAAACACTGTAATCTTAATACTGTAATCTTGTATCATCTGTAGTCTATTTCTGAAAACTCTTTTGATACACTGACAACACTGCATGGTGTCCATCCCTCACAACTCATAAATAAGCCGCAGAAGAAGAGCACTCGATTTCCTGGGAAACCTGGGCCTTGCACAGTGTTCTCACCACATACTCCTTCAGCCTTCAGCCTGTGACAGAGGTGCACAAACACCCAGGTTATCCTTAACGGCTGTCCTACAACACAGGCACACAGGAATGAGGTGTGAGTCACATCTCTGGTGGCTGGTGACTGYGGGGGCATCCAGCCTGTCAAGAACCAACCCACTGCACACCTCTGTGTTGCCTTCGCTAATAGCTGCCTTCAGCAGAGATCAGGCAGTGTGCAGCAGCACCAGCAATTAGGAAGGAGCTCCTTTTCTGGAAGGGGAAGGAGCAATGTAGATGCTTCATACCTAGGAAGTGCAAAATGTGGCTGTGCCAGCACAGAAGGGATATGTGGTGGCTGCAGACCCTGAAAGGACCAGGCCTTTATGAAGCTGGGGCAGATCTAGGTGCAAGGTCTGCAGTAAAGATCTGGGCAGGTGGAGTTCATTTGAGTCACTTGCAAGGGGGTTCTTTGTGTGAGTGTGTGAGGGAGCAGCACATGCAGGTAGAGATTTAGCATGGAGGARAGGAGTTGTAGGTAAAGGGAAAATGAAAGAGGATCCACAGTGTAGACAGTCAAATATGAATCAGTGGGTGTGACAGCACAGCTGGGCAGATCCTCTCTGTGGCCCTGCTGAATGCCAGCTGCAAAGAAGGCCATCTGGAACACTGATTTATACTGTGTTTCACCGACATCAGTGACAAAAACAGCTGGCTGCCTCTGAGCTCTGGGTGTCACTTTGATAATGAAATCCAGTGGTCCTCTTTCAGTCATACATGCTTTCAGTCAAAGATGCTTTCACCTTTGCTATCTTTATGAAAGTTGAAGTTAAGTTACACTTTTCTCAGTTAATTTCTCTCAAGTTTCTCATCTGAATTTGGATAATTTCCTTTGTAATGCCACTGTGTCTTTGAGAGACTGGTGTGCCTTCACATGAAAGTGAGAGCATAACATCAGGACCTAAACTGTATCCCGTTAYAACAGCCAAACCTGATTAATATATCTGCATAATTTCAGAAGGTCTTACAGCTACACTTTCTAGACATCTTGCTTTAGGAAAACACCATGCAGCAGAATCTGTTCAGAAGGTAAGCAACATTTATAAGCTTCTTGTGAGGGTGATTTAGTTACATCCAAAGAATACGTAGAAAAGCTATTGGAAGCAGAGATCGCTTAGCTGTTTCTTTGGGGTCAGAAATTAAACAATACCTCATGGGATCCTTTCCAACTTGTACTTAAGTGAAACTAGCAACCCAATTTTGTTCTCATTGAAGCCAGTGAGGAAAGGAACACTGCCTAGATTTGTTAACATGCAAGGGGCAGATTTCAGGATAGTCCAGATAGTCTGTTCTTTTCAGTTTGTTGTCTTTTGACATTTTCCCTCTGAGTCTCCTGGCAACAGTGGCACTTCTGACAAACAAAAGCCACACAGACACTGCTGTATCCCATCAGAATGACAATGACTCTCATTCCAGTATTTATTCAAAGAGTTGTTTAATTATGAGGCACTACACTTGAGATGAAAAAAATGTGTTGCTGAGAAATATATTAAAGGATTTTGGAATGTGTGGCAAAGCAACCCTTGCACATGTGGAATGGACTACACAAGCATCATTTTTCAAATGCCTTGTTGGTCACCTCAATTCAGAATTTTTTCAAGTACATAGCCTTGGCTGTGAAATGAAAACTAGAAAAGAGTGTCTTCTCAAAGCACAAACCCCAATTTGCAGAATGAAATTCTTGTGAGGTCAAGAAGTTACAACTCTTCAAAAAATTACATTTAAAGTAAAACACYGCTCTTGCCTGGTGCTTTAGCATCTACAGTAACAGAAGCATTAAAATATCTGAATTTTCTCCACAAGGCTTTTAAGTTCCTTTTAAGACTATTCATAGGTAGCCTTATATAAATACATGGCAGAACAGTGAAGTGCCCCAAATTATGGCTCTGTAAGAGGTACAAAGTAATAATCTAGAACTCATGTAATTGATTTTTCAATTTAAGTTATTTTCATTCTAAACCACTAACAGTAATAAAAAGATGAAAGATTAATTTCAAACATATTTTCAGCTGTATCTGTAGTGCAGAGCAGAATGACACTGAAGGACTATTTATACCACAGTCTCTGTTAACACACTCTTGATTGATCTGACCATTGCAGAGCACCTTGTGGCTCATGAAATAGCAAAATGGCCCCCAGAAAAGGCCAAATATAAAATGTGCAATGCCAGCATTGCACTGTTAACAGTGGCATCACTTTCCTGTTTACTTCCAACAGTTTTCCTTCAAATTTCTCTGCCCTACCAAAAAAAAATAGGAAAACTCTAGGCTTGATGGCAGTTCAGTGTGCTGGCTGCAGACATTCTCCTCCTGTTATTTGCTGTTTTGCACTAGACCCAGTTTACCAATGAGGCAGATTGCTCAACTGAAATGCACTGTGATGGACAGATGTTGCCAGRATACATTGGCARCTTTTGGGAGACTCCCAGAAAAGGGCTCATTCACCAGCTTAACATCCAGCTTTGAGGGCAAGCATGAAGAAGGACGTTCCTACACCTATGGCTGTGCTACATGCCTCCTCAAAGGGCCTCATCTTAAAGGTTGCTGCTGGATATCAGCTACTCATTCCTCATCCTAGGGGACAGCAATGACTATATAATTTTGTAAGTGAGAAAAATAATTAGATGGCGACACTGAAAGCAATTTTTTCTAACTGCACTGTGCACTTATTCAATAATAGCAAATCCTTTGTGAATTCTATGCCAGATTCTTCAGTTCAAGTCTATTGCACATTCACTTGATTTAAAGAGATTGGTTTTGGTCTTACTTTAAAGTTATGGTACTTATGCATGACTTGTGTATGAATAAGGTGAATGAATTCATTACCGAGAAGCCAGATTAGGTTGTGCAGCTGTTGAGTCTGGGGACCTTGTYCAAAGCATGGCCAAAGTGACTGAAAAATTTGTTACTGAATGAGGCAGTTTTAAGCTCAAGYGTAACATAGCAAGTAGCATTAGAAATGTTTGACAGGAAAAGAAATTAAAGTGACTTGCTTACACAAATTATCTGCAGAATCAATATTTTTTTTAGAGGGATACTCTGCAGGTAAGTAATGATACTCTATGAGTTGTCCCCAGCTGCCTGATCTTGACGGTGTTAAATTGTGTCTTGAGTCCAACTATGATGTTCACAACTAGTATTCACTACCAATATGTCAAAGAAGTTTTACAAATTGTGGATCAAATACAGGATGTTTGCTGTGGCAGAGAACAAAGTGAGAAGGAGAAGAATATCTCCTTTCTTTCTGTTTGACTTTTTACCTAATGTTCACTCATAGATGACCTTATACTCAGAAATTCTGGGAGAATTTTTCTATTTTGTAGATGTTAAAATGCATACTATGTAATACTGTGGATGCAAGCTAAGYAGATACTTTCCTTACCTTGTTTGAGTGTGTTTCTGACTGCCTGTTTATGGCAGTGTTTTGTTACTTCTTAGGACATGACCATGCAGTCATTTCATGTTAATTATCCCTTCCAGCTTTCAGAGTTCATTGAATTATCATGTTATACATGCAAACTGTAATGGTAGAAATGATTGTGTTGCTAAGGTTAAAAATTTTGGTCTTCTTRGTAGTTTTGTACTAATATTAATGGATTTTTGTTTTAAATACAGCTGACATACTAAGTATAGATATGCCTGTTGTCAAAAGGGCTTAGAAAATGACAGACCAAGTAATGAAATTATGTGAACAAAGGCTCACAGGACTAAAACCCCTGCCATGAGCCTGAAAGCAATTGTCTACACAGCATAAATTCTTCTGTATGAATTAAAGGAAAACTGAAATTCCTTTTAAAGGATATCGGACCTGTGGGGAGAGGAAGTTAAGAAGAAAAAAATAGAGAAAGGAGATTCAAGCAGACAAAACACATAGAACAATGAGGCTGTTCCTCTGTAACAGAGACCACAGCAAAAAAGCACGATACAGTGCATGTTGATATAAATTTAGTATTAGCAGTGGGAACACTTTGGATTTGCTGGTTGGTTTTTAAAAAGTAAGACAGTGTCAAAGACTGATTTCATTGCTTCCACTGAAGAGTGACTATTTATGCTTGGAGGCATTTTTGACCTGTCCACCAAAATATATTCTCATAGCATGGCCTATCTGCAACTGTAAAATATCTTTAAAATTTTATCCAATGTATTAAATACCTAATTATTCTCGTATGTCTTACTCACATAGTGTTTTGCATTTTTATGCTGGGTAACTGAATATAGTAGCACATGACAGTGGTGTTTCTCTTGAAGTTTGAGTGATTTTAGTATAATGCATTCAAATCAACCTCATTGAAACAATAACTGAAACAAGCAGTCAAAGACTGAACCAACAGTGGCAAATATGGCAGTATGACTTTCAGGTTGTTTGATGATTACTGCTCCTGTGTTTCCATGCAACAAAATAAACATAAGATACTTTCCTTTGATTTCCAGTGAACTTCAAGAACTTTCAACTCTGCATGGCTTTCAAGCAGTAACAACAGTAACAATCATAGCAATAACAGTAACAATAATAACCACCAACAAACCAAAACAGAAAGTATCAACTTCATTTTTGCAGCCATCCACTCTCTACACACTGCTGCTCTGTCATGGGCCCTACAAGTTCCCTGTGTGGGAAACCAGAGTATCTCTCTGGTTCTCCTGGATGGGCAGGAGCCTGGACAGGGGGGTAGATCCTCCCTGGCCTGTGTCAAAAACAGTGATGGCTTTTGGTCTCAGCCCRTGGGAAAAGACTGCCAGGGCTGTCTGAGKATTTGGAGGCCGCAAGGGTTTGATTGGTGTGATTTTTGCTATGTCACTGGGTTTTTAGTTTTTGCTATATAGATATAATGGGCACAAAATGGAGGCAGATCAATGTGATAAGAGCACATGTTTCTGTCTTCCTTTTCCTCTTCCTCTTTGCCAAGGGTGATGGGTTTTTAGGATTGGTGAAGGTGTAATTTCACTGCATGACATGGGTTTTAGTTATTGGTGTTTAGAGAAAAACAATGTTAACGTAGTTTAGAATATAAAAGCCCAGGCGCTGTCATGGGCAGGGGGAGAAACTACCTTTCCTTTGCTTGTGAACTTTATGCTGGACAGAAAGAACCTAGAGATAAGATTTCTAAAATAAGCAACTGCAGTCCACAACCCAGACGTTCTCCGATTCCTTCTTTCAAGCAYGGGCTGGTGAGAAGAAAGATTTACATTGCCGGGGTTAAATCTCAGAAGAGATAACTCCGACATCCTGCATCTCCAGTTTCAAATAGTCTGAAAGAACCTCTTCTATGTTCTCTTAGAATACTCCTTGGACTTGGTGAAAGGTAACAAGAAACTATGATGCTTCACGTAAAAACCATTAAGGCTCAACAGGCATTTTCAAATAACTTGTTTTCATGGGGAATTATTAACTTTTGGAGTTACCAATATATGATTCCTTGTATCTTTATTCTTAGGTAACTTGAAGAATTTTAGTTTTAAACCACAATAATTCACAATGAATCTTCAGCATGAGAGAAGAAGCAGCAGAATTATAACAACTTGTTTTAATGAATTACAAGTAACATTGTATGCTGGGCCAACTATAGTAAATGTTTTTTTTCCTAAATTTGATTTCCTATTTGCTAGAATGTTCCTGTAGTCTAAGCCATAATATGGTTAAAACTGTTTCTCAAACCTATTAGTCACAGATTTTGAGCTGTTTCTGTGATTTAACTTCACAAACTGACCATAATAACAGCTCTGCAATGGGGTGCCAGATGATTCCTGCATGCAGCCTAGCGTTTTAAGGCATGATCACATCAAGAGCTAGAGATCTATTCTGGATTTTTTCACTCTGGGAATGTGTATATATATGTACACATAATTTCTAGTTGAACTGCAGATAACAACATTTGCAAAGAAAGTCATACAAGTGAAGATGTTAAAACCATAACTTCCTTTCTCAACATCTTCTTTAAAGCCAAGAAAAGGCAAGTAATTAAGAGTGTGTTTAAACCCTAAAAAGTATATTTACAGTGACAGGGAGGAAAGCAAACAGCAAGTTCCTAATTTTACATGACTCCAAATACTTACCCAAATAAGAGTTGCAGAGTCATGTTGCTGATGGTTCTGTCATTCTAGCCTGAGGTATAGTCATATCTCCAGTGGTGGATGTGAAGAAATAAAAATGGATTCATGTTCTGGCATGTTCATTTCTTGTCCCTCAAGGACTAATCTTGAGTTTGCACTAAAATCCAAAGAAAAGTCATGTGACTAATCTTTGTTTTTAAAAGTGAACAGTAATGCATACATTTTCTGCATTTTCTGGTTTAGGATTTTTTTTTTTTTAATCTATCAAGAGTGTTCTGAAATACATTTTCCTAGTGTTTTTCACAATCCTGTAACTCCTTTCCATCCCCCCAAAATGATTTGACTTATGCAAGTTCTTGATGGGTTAGCAATAGCTTCAAGAGAGTTTGGAATTCTGCGAGCAGTTTTACAGCAACAAAAGACTCCTGTACTTTATCTTAGGTTTTAGACTCTATTTGATCCCCTCTTTTACAAGAGTATCWTTGAACCTTGCTTCAGAAGGACACAACAGCATATTATGGTGAGATCATCAGAAAAAATACTGACCTCAGCTTTGCTTCTAACATTTCTAACACATCCACAAGGGGTGATTTTTAGTTTTGTTAACCTCCTTAAAGGCAAACCTGCATCCTTTTTTTCTTGTAGAATTTGTAACTTTTTTCTCTTTAAATATTAACTTCCTGCATGTTGTTGCATCAAATTCCACTGCATTACAAAGATTAGAAATATGGAGCATTTTCTTCCTCATACTTATAACGTGTTTGTGTGAAAAATGCATAGTGAGACAATTTGGCGTTCTCACACTGTTGCACATTTAGTTCATTTTCAACTTACCCACATTTTTTTTCCAGTAAGGACTAATTTGAGCCCTATCTCAAGAGTCTTAACTCTTTCTCAAATAAGATTTGAGAGTTGGGAAAGTTTTCCCAACTCATTTCCCCTTGTAATGCTTCTTTTTTGAATGTATATTAATATTCTGTTGAGCCATGTTCAGGTTTCCAGATTGATAATACCTTTCTCTGGATGAAAGACCCATTGTAAATTCTCACTGCTTGCTATGCGGTTTCATTTTCCTATTCCTTCAGAATTCTGGAATAAAAAAATATCATTCTCCCTAGTGGAAAAACCCTAACCCAAGAGCCTACATAATTTATTTGTGCTTTACTTTATGCATTAAAACTTATTATGTGTCTTAAACTCAGGCAAAATACCGATTTTTTGAGTCATACTTAATTTACAGCCTTATGTTTTTCTTGTAATTTCCTATGAATAGAACTTTTTTTACTAATAGTAACAAACTCAGAAAGAATACTATCTTTTTTTGTCTTCCATTTTTTAAGCATCAGTTTCAGGCAGCCACACTATGCTGCTGCTCTGAAGCCATTAAACGTGCAAATCTTCAAAGCTAATCAACTTCATACCTGCCCTTGCATTCTTTTCTCTTTCTCCCTCCTGTGTTTCTTATTTTTCATTATAGGAATGATGTGAGTGGGGGAATCTGTGTTTTATTTTCTTTAGACAGGTTTAGCTTAACTTGGCTATGTGGGAAGTYGCCTCCCTTTAGTTGAACAAACTATTCAGTATTTCTTGATATAATTTAAAATAAAACCCAGAACCTTCCTGCCATTGTTCTTATCTGTGGTAGTAAATCCCTACGAAAATAAATCTCTATAGAAATATACTTACTGATACAGGGTGATTATTATTATACCAATTTGGGGAAGAAACAGGGTACGTAGCAGTAGTGGACATGCATTCCATCTTCCCAGATGATCCTGAGCACACCCAGGAACTGCAGCTCCTCTTTGCCAAAAGGGATGCTGCTACCTTGAGCTGCTGGGGATTGATGTAAACATCAGTATGGGTTACCCAGCATCGGCAGCTGTGCTTTTAGGAAAGTATGAATTTAAGGTAGATGATTATGAAAAGCCACAAGCTGCCCAGTGCTTTTGCTGCAGATCAGTGCTGCCCACTTTTCCAGACAGACTGGCAGATTAGTCACCAGTTTGTAACAGAGGAATGCTGCTCCACAGTATTGAATTTCACCCTGGAAAACCAGCCTGGCTCAGAAGAGCACATTACAACCACTTCTGGCTCCTGTTGTCTCTGTGCATGAGTCAAATGTAATTTCCATGATCCCTAACATTGGGAACTTCGTTATAACTGCCATAATGATAGAAGTTGTATTGTTGCAGAATGCAAATAATGTCTCTAGTAAACATGGTCAAATAGTTCACAGTCCTTTGTTAGAAAGATGGAATTTCCTGATTGGCCAGAACCTTGCAAACATTATTAATATTTCACAGTCTAAATAAAAGGATTTACTGAGTAGGATTTTGCCAGGGAATGTCCTGGATGATGTACTAGTTAGTATTTTCATTCTGGTTTTAGATGATGGAAGTGAAAGCATAGCAGTGCCAACAGAGGAGCGGCAGCAAGAACCTTGAAGAATTCAAAGTAACTYCATCACAATGAAGTCATGTCACTCCTCAATTTCAAAAGCCACATGATAAATGAAAACTCATTAACTAGCCAGCACAGAGGGCACTTACGTTACGGTGACTATCTTTGTAGTTTTCGATGAAAATTTTCTATGAAAATTTCCCATATGTAAAGTTCAAGCCATGGAGGCTTTTAAGGAACTGTATTTAATGCAGGGGAACTCAACAYTCATCATATCAAACCTTTTACAAATCTCTCCTTTTAGGAAAAGAAGGGGTAATTTTAAAGCCCTTTAACCTTCAGTTACACAGGGATGTGCTAATGAGACCTGCAGCATGGAGTAAGCTGGATGTGTCTTGTGGCCCTGTGAGATGTTTCCTGGAAAAATCCAAAGAGACAAATGTTGACTGGGTTATATCTATGGGAATACTTCAGGCACTCTGCACTCCCCAGATGCAAATTAAAGCAGTACTAGAGGATAAGACACCTCCAAGTCCCTAAAGATAATTGAAATAAAACCTCTTTTCTATTAATACTGCAGAATCCAGTTGTGGTTTAATGGTAAGAGAGCTGTTTTCTCACAAATGAAGAATAAATTCTTACCACAAACTCAGATTTCCTGGTTAGTTTTTTCCAGTCTCGAATAAGAAAACTCTCAAAATTTAAATCTGAGCCAGGAGGACAGTGTCAGGATCTGTTAGGCCTGCCTGCAAATGGCCATTTCTTTTGCTATTTTGAGATACATTAAAAACTGCTTCATGGATTACTTCATACCCTTTTGATTATTAGAAAGTCGATTTTAAGTGCTTCTAGCCACAAAAGTGACTTTACTTAATGTTGCAGCTGTGAGAAATTTGCTTTATCATACCCACAAGAAGCCTGTCCAAGAGTAATGGTTCTGACATTGTGTTCTGAATGTGTAAGTTTTCTGCCTTAACAAAGCRTATTTTCAGAAGGTTATGATAGTTCGTTTTCAGATCTTTTCTGGGAAAGACTGCAGATCTGCTATACTCAGCTTCTTCACAGCTACTGGCATGTGATCAGGAAAAATTCCTGTGTGAACACTTGAACCAGAAAGAGAAGTACCCATAAGGCAAGAATGGGTGGCCTGGGCTAGAATGCATAGGTGATAGGGGGATTACAGCACCAATCTAGGCTACCTAAACACGAGTGCAGTTGAGGTATTGGCTTGTCTGATAAAGTTAACCAGGCTTTCACTGTACCAAAACCTCATGAAAGTAAGTCCACTCATTCTGAAATTTAGGTATTTAGTGCTGATTGCTCTAAAAGAGCACAAAGGGAAAATAAAAATTCTGTCTTCAGAGCAGGGCTTGAATAACTTTATAACTACATGAAAACAATGAGGGAAAAAGAATTAAATAGCTGCTTTTGAAATAAATACCATCCATTTTGTGCTGTGGATAAATCAGGGATCCCTGTGAAAAAGATGTTATATGATCATATGTTTAAACTCTTCCTTATTTTACATTCCTTGTAGCACTGCATTAACACTGTGTAGAAACTTGTAATCTAAAGTTCTTTCCTCATTCATTTCTTTAACTCTTAGCATGGCTCTCAGGTCCCTACACAATGGTCAAATGAGGATCCACGGGTGCTGCCCATGCAGCCACTCACTGTTTCCCGCATGGTCCTGTTCACAGCACTGAAAACTGTTTCAAATAATGACAAATTTTAAGAGGAAAGAATAAATTGCCAGCAGTATTCAAAGAAAATGAAGACAATGTGATACTAAAAAAATACTCAGAAAGGTATAAAAMCAGTAATTATACGTTTTGAACCAATGAAGAAGATTTCTGTATTTTGTGTTGCAGAATACAGTTGGATTTTATTTCATTCCAGCTGCCAACTAAGAACCACACAGCTGCTCACTCACACCTGCCTCCAGAGGGATGAGGAAGATTAAGGGGGAAAAAAAGAAAATGCCATGAATTGAGATGCAGAGAGTTTAACAAGTAAAGCAAAAGCTGCACATGCAAGCAAAGCAAAAAGGAGTCTTTTCACTGCTTCTCATGAGCAGGAAGGTGTTCAGCAATCCCAAGGAAATCTGGACTCCATCACACCTACCTGTGACTTGAGAAGACAGTTTTCACCACTCTATATCTTCCCCTTCCTTCTTCCTCAGCTCTAAATAGTCATCCCATATGGTGTGAGGTATCTCTTTAGTCCATTTGGGTTACCTTTCCCATCTAAATCTTGTTGAAATCCTTTAGTGTTTCCTCCTAAATCCTTGTGCACCCCCAACCTGCACTGGTTGAGGTGGGGTGAGAGGCAGGAAAGGCCTTAGCTCAGTGCAAGCCCTGAGCAACAAYAACTAAAACATCCCCACTTTATTAACACTTTTTCAGCCAAAACCAGCACAATAGTCTATTGTAATAACATAAAATGAGATGAATGTGACAGTACGGTTATCAATAGATCAACTGGTACACAAATGTTATTGCTTATGTGCATTTACTGAAACAAATATACCTTGAAATGAACAGAATTAATCAACAGGTCACCCCTACCTCTGCCTTTCAGAGGAAGCTAAATCAGTTCCCTACAAGCAGCAGCAGGAGCAGAGTACCAAGCAGGGAGTTTAGTATCCCAGCAGCTGCTGTTCTGCTTCTGTCTCAGCAAGAAAACATAATGGTTTCAACAAGCGGTTAGTAACTTTGTGTATGTGCTGGATGTAATGTATCATGKAAATTCACTCCTTAAACATTAATTAGAGGTCAGTATGGAAAAACGATAATATTCTTACAGTTAGATGAGAAACTGCAGTTTGATAAGGTTAGCTACTAATTTTGTTAATATATTAAAGCATTTGATCTTGTCATTGCGAATATCAATTTTCTTACACTTTAAGCACTTTAATCTTTATTAAAATTTGTACCAGCCTGTTCAGTCAATAATTGAACAAACAAAAGCCTGCACTCAAGTTAAGTAGCACCATTTTCTTCCCTGTGTAACTGCTACCAAGCAGTGGCCATCTGGGCTTATTGCGGGGCTGAATGCCCAGAGTTCTCAGGAATGACAGAGCAAAACAATGATGCATAGGCTGAGGCCAAGCAGTGTTATGAAGACTTGGACTTGAAATGGCACGCTACATATACATGTTTGGAAAACAGGAAGGCTGATTATCTCTGCAGAAATAATAGTCAGTTGTGACTAAACTGATAGCTAAGGTGAGGTCCTTGTCTGGAACACATATAAGCTTTTGGTTTGGCTGTTAACAGTGGAGTGATGGGTGTTGAAAGATTGAAGTCAGAGACTGTACAGATCACGTTGCATTTCGGTTGGCTTTTACAGTTATGTGGCATTGCATGTGAACGAATTCTGCCTGGGGAACCTGCTTAGTTTGCAGTGAAGTTAGCTGATTTAGAAATACACTGTCAGTATGCTAGAAGACTAAAACCAGCATGAAGGAGCAATGTGTATTTTTCAAAAACTTTTTGGTAACTGTAATGCAGTGGCATTTCTAGACTGTACAATATTGCCACTTGACTGATAACATATTTGCTATTTGCAGTAYGGTTGGGTTTTTTTGCTATACTGCCTTTTGCAAATCAATTAACACATGAATCTAATGTGCCAATCTAATCTTTGTTAAGGAAACATTTCCTGGTTTGTGGGGAGACAGACTGGAGAATTCTGTAGAAACACTATAGGAAAATGTAGGAACACTACAGGAATACAAAGTAATTTTCCAGTTTTAGGAGAGATAGGTCATGAATGATCDHAGCATATACCATTATTCTATGGGTGTRTTTGTCCTGCTGTGCAAAGATTTGAGGGCTCAGTGAGTGATGGTGACTTAATAGATGTTGAGGAAGAAAAAGGGATAAAGTTTCATCTCATACGAATCGTTTGTCAGCAAAGTTCTGCATGTGTTGTGGCCATTCATAAACATTGGTCATTGGCTACTGAATAAACCCCCATCCATGCAGAATCTGTTTCTCCACAGAACGACAGAATTATTAAAACACAGGATGCCACCATCCAATTGATAAGTAAGAGCCTGACTGAGAGTTGTGCAGTCAGAAGAGTCAATTTTCAATTAAAATCCTCCACAAAGRTCCTGACTTCAGTTTGCGTGCAGTTTATGGCAGAATAAATTCTGAACACTTCGAGTTGTGAACACTCAGATACTGTGTTTACTTTTAAAAACAAAAGCTGCCTTTGCAAACTGTGCGTGTATTTAAATTGCTCTTTGTCTTTATCCTTTATCCACATGGGCCTTCACAAGGCGGAACTTAACTAATAACTCTTCCAGTCTCAATATCTTTCTCCAACCTAGGATTTTTTTTTCCTTTTGTTTTCCTTCCTACCCCACATCTCCCACTGGTCTTTATTGCTGACGCTTCTGCTGCTATTTTTCATTGTATTTCTAATTAATTTTTTCCACCACCATGTTTTCCTGTCATGTCTTTCTCTCTTCTATCCTTTCTACACTAATCTGAATCTGAGGAAATGTCTATCTGAAATTTTTTAGACTGTTTGACTGAAGGCAGACAGCTTAAAATATTTCCATTTCAKTGGTTAAATTTGTCTAAACTAAAGCAATTTTAAATGGGTTTTGTTGACTGTATCCTTAAAAACCAGCAGTATTTCCATGAAAAGATCAAAATTGAAATGCAGTTCTTGGGTGCATAAGACAGTGTTATTGTATGGGCATGACAAAATAAAAATAATGAAATTCAGGTGCAGTTATAATTAACTAATCAAGACGGTCCTAGAGACTCTGAATTATGAACAGAAAAATTCTTCTAAATTATCCAAAAAGTATCCAGAGRCCTAACAAGGTGTGGAAGTTTCAGGTCAAAACCAGGCAGAAACACCAATTTATTGTAGTGGATTTGTTTCGTCAATTTGAGATTTGTGCTTGCAAAAGAATTTCAGCGTATGACTAAGGCATCTCCTCATTCTCCTCCCATGTGGGACTTGACTTCTTCTTTACTGACCTTGGTGTCATCATGTTGTTTCTCTATGTGTCTTCACTCTGTCCTTTTCTCTCATTTGAAAGAGAATCATTGTTCTGCAAGTTTCATTTGTGCAATGAAAGAGTTAATATCTTGTCCAGGGCCTGTAGGTGGTCAGGATGGTCGGTGGTGGTCAAAGCAGTCCCAGTGATGGATTTTAGGCTGYGCTGGGAGCTGTGCCARGATCTCAGGGGACCCAGCCAGAGCGGCCACAGCTGCTCTGCCCACATAGCTGGTCTCAGGCCCRTAATGCATTTAATTCCAACCACAGCCCGGCCTGAGCACACTAGGGGAGGGAGGAACCAGCCCAGCTACTGGGGCCCAGCCTGGCTGGAACAGGGCCCCTCAGCCTCCCCTCCTCCTGCCTGGAAACCACAGGGGCCTGGTAGATTCCCCAGGAAGGGGTCCAGCTCCTTGGCAGGGCCCACCCGGCCCGGCCGCATGTGCCTGTTACCTGTTCCCAAGCCAGAAGAAGAAGATACAAAGGGTTTGTTTGTCTTAAAATGTGAATGTCACAGAGGCATATTCAGGTCTATAATTGGTTTAACATGTTGTCAATATTCCAACTGGACACTAATTGGTTTATCAGTCATGGAGGAAGCTGTTAACACCTTCTCTTAGAAAAATCATTACCGTGGGTGGCTTCTTACCTCCTCACCAAATGTCAATCAATGCAAAACCAACGCACAAGGTTTGCTGGAGGTTTTAATGATGCAAACAATAGAGGCCCTGATCCTTCTGTGTTCAAGCCCAATTTCATGTGTTGCACTGCATCTCTTTTATTAGGCTTGTTCAGATTTGCTTAGAGTATTGCTTAAAAAAGGATGTTACATTTTAACCTTTGATTTGCTGTGTTTCTTTACATGCTCTCACATATTTGCAATGCAGTGTCTCTCCTTGTGCTGCGGATCTTTTTGATGCAAGCTAACCGTAAATGGAAATGTTTGGTGCTTCTGAAGTTCTGATAGGTCAAGATTTGTTTCCATCTTAAAATGGGGTTACGTGTTTGGTGAATTGGAAGTTTGCATTATAAGCTTCTAAAAAGAAGTAATGCTGAAATACAAATTTTCTTTGAGGAACTGGGAGGGAAAAATAAAAATAATAATAGAAAATTCATTACCTGTTCTATTTGTTTTTGCATTTTGTTAAATTTATATTAGAGGTAAATTGAATTCTTTGAAACATTTCTCTCCATTTTTAAAAAATAAGAATATTTTTGTGTTTTCCTTAGGTGCTTGAAAGCAGTATGGACATAATCTTCCTATGCTAATTAAACTTTAATTTTTCAATATACTTGTATATGTCTAGAATAATTTATGTTAATGTTTATTTACTTCTTTAGAGGCAAAAATATATCTGTGTACAAATTCCTTATTTGAGATGTAGGGTGCACTTTCTCAGATAATGGTTCCCAGTTTGAGGAGAATAGGCTTTCTGTTTTCTGTTTTGCATGTGGAATGTGGTACATGTTGTAAAATTGCTGATCAATATTTGATGAATACTAATTTTCAGTTAAGTCATTTTCTATGGGAAAGAAATTTTTTAAATGTTTTTTTATTTGGTTGGTTGGTTATTTGGGTTTTTAAAGTGTTCTTTTCTGAATGTCTCAAAAGCACCATAGTTTCACTAACAAAAATATTTAAGGAAACATGAAAAATAAACTTGAATATTGCAATAAAACTGTTTTCAGTCTGAAAAAGTATCACCTGTATGTTGAGTAAAATATTCAGGTGCAGAACTAAAAGTTTACAGAGGTAATGATTATTGCTATAAGTTGTTCCAATAGAAAAGAGACACTATAATATCTGCTACAGTCATGAACAAAACAATACAAAATTAAATTCTTTTAAAAAAGTGTTAACCAGAAATATGCTCACCAATAATTTTGGATAATGGATGTCTGAGAATTGTGTAATTTGCTAGGGGCAAATTTGAAAAGAAACAGGAAAATTTGTCAAACAAATTGGCTTGTAATTAATCATATGGTCTGCAGTTGGCTTCAATAAATCTGTCATTTGAAAATCCCAGAGCTCCCTCAGACTACCAGTCTGCTACTGCTTTAGAGACTACAGACCTAACATTTCCTCAAGACACTGACTTTTCTTCAATAGTAACATAGGAAAAAGAGGTTGGTTTTCTTCTTCTTCAAAGTATCATACATATTTAACAATTGTTTGTTCTGATTTGGAAAAAAAAMCAACATTTAATTTTGAAACAAGGAGATTTTTATTGTAAAACCCATTAGAGTGAGCAAATTTAATTTTATTGGTAAGTCACAATGTAAAGTAAAAAATGTAATAAATGCAGAATTCCAAGACAAAGAAGAATAGCACTCTCAATAAGACATTCTCCCAAAATTGAGATATTTTGATGTTTTCAGACTCTTTCAATTGACTGAAATAACATATTACCTTAAAAGTATAAATGTCAAAAATTCTACAATAAGAAATGYAATTATGTATGTTAAATTGTCCATCTGTAAAAACACCATGAAGTGTTATAAAGATGTTACAAAGTTTGTTATAGGCAATCTGATAGTACAAGATTACTTCTGTGTGGTTGAGCAACTTCATGATATCTTATTGAATTAATATTTCTAAKATAAAATATGTTTTTTGAAAGAAGCAATAAATGTTTTTCTGCTAATCTTTTTATTTTAGTGTAAACCACATAAAGCAAAAGGACATTCTAGGTATGAATGCTACTTAGGATTTTCTCTGTAAAGCATGGTGACCATGTTAGAATTAGTATTACGGAAAAATCCAGTGCTTGCCCGTAAAAAAAATTATAATAACTACCTAAAAGACCACCATATTGAGATTTTCCCTAAAGAGTTATACCGGGCCAGTCCCTAA
Organism: Alauda arvensis; assembly: GCA_902810485.1. Lineage (NCBI taxonomy): Eukaryota > Metazoa > Chordata > Aves > Passeriformes > Alaudidae > Alauda > Alauda arvensis. Next base: position 245,162 of record CADDXX010000692.1, read on the forward strand.
TATAATTGCTTTTATAAATATTAGCTGCTGTAGCAAATTGGGATTTTAATTTACCGAGGGAAAWAACTACTCAACCATGCAGTGTTTCTGGCACGGACTTAATCCTGGTATGATTTAGGAGGTGATAATTTTGATTCAGTAGCTGGCACACTCCTTGTAATTCACTGAAAGGTGACTGATTTGATGAGCAGATGCTGCAAGTAAAAAAGTAATTCTTTTTTGTGTGCTTCCCCAGGTTGAGAAGAGAATCCACATGTCGCTCTTGCATGGGGGGTGGCTGAATGAGCAACATAGACTCTAAATTCCTGTAGGTCATATAGCAAAATTTATTAGAAATCACACCTTTTTATAGACTGTTCTGAGACAGCTGGACATGATTGGTCCTCTAATTAACACCCCTCACCATTATTAGCTAATTAGAAATGACACAAAATGCAAATGTAAACATCTTGCGATCAAAAAGTGCAAAACACCAGGTGCAAAGATTGTTTTAATTCTTTCACTGAGCTTTCTCACAGCTAGGCAAACCAATGTTTGAGGAAGTTATTTGACTTTCTCTTGAAAACTTCTCTCTGACCAGAGTGTCAGCATCTATATACATATAGCTGAAAGGTGAATATCACTGAAAATGATGACTTCTCCAAATGCAGAATGAATTTTTACACTGTGATTTCAGCACAGAGTTTTTGCTCTGATAAATTTATCCAATTCCTACTCTCATAGGAGATTTATCTTTGAATAGCAGTAGAGCTGCTTGGTGTTTGGTGCTGACCAACCCCAGAAAATAATTTAAACTTGAAGCGTATCATAGAGTTCTCCTATTTCAGCTCCAGCAGTTACACAATACTGCAGATTTCCATCATAACATCACTGTGAAACATGCAGTCTATGTCTACTGTTTCTGTAGCTAGAATTCACATTATATACTAAATGAGATTAATGTGCAGAGTGACAACACTGCAAATTGAGTTAGGTTTGTGAATGTTGTATCACACTTTTTATCACTTTCGCTATTTTTGATTTGGGTTTTTTCCATAAAATCAACAGAGGTAAACAACTGGGATTTCTTAATGAAGTTGTGCTTTATCAATAACCGTATAAAGTAACTCTGAAGTTAATTATCTTAAGTTATTATTACTTACAGCTTACATTGCATACCTCATGCTTTCTTGGAAACATATGCCCTGATTTTAAATTCAGTATTTGTGGGTGTGTCTTGAATTTCTGCTAGATTTAGAAAAATAATTATGAAGTTTGGATTTATGAATACCTGATTTTGATAAAGGGACGGATTATGTTCCTAAGACAAGTTTACACCAGGTTATGTCATCTGGCAGAGTGGATTTAAACCACTGAATAGGGTTATTCTGAACTTATATTCATTTAACTGAGAAGATAGCTTATATCTAGTTTTTTAACAGAATATGATAACCTTGGCATTACAGAATCTTTTTTGTTTTTATTGAATAAATCTGTGTTGATTTATTAGTTGATTCAGTTCACCATACATGTATAAAGAGGTATTTTACTCTTCTACTACATTGAATTTTCTTTGATTTTCACAACTCTGCAAACACACCCAGTGTGGAAAAGTCTTATACTGTCTTTTAAAATATTAATCTAGTGCTTTTGAATAGATCAATATTCCCAGAGGCTGGAATGTTTTCTTTGTTCACTGAAAACACACAACCAAATGCAGGAAAGGTTTCAGTTTTGGGTGGCTTTCTTGTGCAACTAAAGGAAGGTCTGTAATTGCAATTTTTAAATAAGAGTATTTCATGTTCATTGAGATTTAGGAATGAGTGCTGAATCTACCGAGGAAAGTGCATTTCTTTGGCCTGGATATGTGGTAACTACACACACTTCTGTTCAGGCTGCTAAGCAGGCATCTCATGGAACGAATCTATTAATTATCACTGAATTAAGCTAAATTTGAATAATTAAATGTTGATGCAAAACATCCAGTCTCATGACTCATTCATTTCCTATTTATTGAAGTCTAGACATGCGGATAATTCAGGATATTTTTAAAAGCAGAATTACAAGTAAACTCTTTTCATTATTTTATTAACATTTGTCTATTTAGATTGAAAGTTATGTTCCAGAAAACTTCACATTTATATGGTGTACAAACATGTGGAAATAAACCCCAATGTTTTTATGTGATTTAGCAGCCTATTCTGTTTTCAAGATTTGTTTGGTATCATAAAATGATTTAGTTCAGATGGGACATCTCTGGGTGCCATCTAGCCAATACAAAGCAGGGATAACTTTCAATTTGGAAAATGYTATTCCTAACTTTAGATAACAGAATTTTGAAAACTGTCCAAGAATGCAGGTTCAACAATCTCTCTGAGCAATGTGTCCCTGCATTTACCTGCTTTTTCTGCGGAAAATGTTTCCCTTGGTTTGCGCTTTGATTATTACAGATTTTCCCTATTGTCTGTGCTCCTCAGATCAGAGTTTGCTTCTATAACATCCTACTACCTTCTAAGTAGCTGATAAAATCAATCTCAGTTTATTCCTCTCAAGGCTTCCTCAGCCTCTTAGAAAYTCAGATGGATAAAGAGTATTGATTAAGGTCAAAACCTCACAGTTGAACTAAGTGGATTCTACCTGGCATCTCAGGTTTCTTTTTGTTGTTGTTGTTTGTTTAGTTTTTTGGTTGATTGGTTGGTTTTTTATTTGTTTGTTTTGTTTCTTTTTGTTTTGTTGGTTATGCAGACAAATGGCTTTTTAAATTTAGCCTGGAAATTTCAGGCTTGTTTTCTGGTTTAGATAATTTCTTGAGGTAGTATCCAGCAACACTGTAAATGACTAACAGGATAGGAGTAGAGAAATAGCTAAAATATTTTCACAGATAAAGAAACTGTGTCCATCAAAGGGGATAATATTGAACCATTTTAAAGAATTCTCTCATTTCCTGATGTACCTGTCATTTTAAATTGTCTTGTTTATTGTCTGTGATTTTAATGTGACATTTTAWAAAGGGAAATTCAATGTTCCCATTTTAAATGAAATCATGCTTGAGTAATCTGTGGGAAAAACTACAAGAAGATCTGTGTTTTTAAAGACAGCATTAATCCTGCCACTATTTGTAGAAAGCTGCTATCCATAAATATGTGTGCAATAGATAGTCTAATTGTTTTATTCAGAGTTGCAGGATATGTATTCTCTTTCTTGGTGACAGCAAACTTTGTGTTGCTTCCTATTCACTGTTTTTCTTGAAGAAGATCAGTGCTCCATATCCTTAACAGAAGCATCTGCTTGCATTAGGCATTTCTTGCTCTTTCCCTGTGACAATTTAGTGTTATATTTGACAATGCTTGTGTTTGTGTTATGTCAATGCTGCCCAGAATCTTTTTCTTATAATTCAATAGTGTTTGAGTACTTGTCATTTTTACATCCTTTGCTTAGCCCTTATGTTTCTGGCATTGTCCAAACTGGCAGCCAAGCAACTTGTTACACAGATCTGAAATTTTTTAACCCTGCATTAAGCATATTCTCAGATCATCTATATGTCTTCATGTTGCTGGTGACTGCTCATGTGTCTTTGTCTATTAGGAAATAATCAATGATGCTCCTGCTCTAGAAAAGAAAGCTGAAGATTAATAGCTTTGCAGAGATACTTTAAAATAAATATGCATGCACAGCAGTAGCAGAACAATGCAGATGTTTGGTATATTTTTTATCATACAAAAGTCAAAGCATATACCATATAAAACAGCTTACCTTTATAAATTCTAGGGTTGAGTATCTACCTCTGTATTTTCACTAGGGGTTTTTCCTGTTTTGTTTTTGTTTGTATAGTTTTTAATTGTGGTTCCTAATCCCTGAGGTTAAGTGAAACTTCTATTCTTGCTTTCTTTTCTCCTACAGACAAGCATATTTTTTGTCTAAATTAGGTGCAAATATAGTCAACCAGAATTCCAGATAAGAAAATAGTCCACAGATATGAAAGAACATTCCAACAAATGGTATAAACCTCTATTGTCTGAGCTAATGGAGGTACCTGGTTTTGCTTATTCTAGCATTTCAGCCACAATGCTTCCTTCCCCCAAAAGTATCCTTCTTGTCCTTTTAACTTTCCTTTTTTTTTTTTTTTTTGTTTTTGTAGTACTTTTTACCCTGGGTAGTGATTCTAATTTTTTTTCTCTTCCCTTTCTCTTGTTCCTCCAGCATATAACCTCTGTGTTTGCATGATATTTTATATGTATTTTTCCCTCTTTCCAATTGTATACTCATCCTCACCATGTGTAACCAAAGCACAAATCCTCCTGGCTTTTGTTCTCCTGGCTTTTCTCATGTTCCCACATCATCAAATACCTACTTGTCTCCTACATAAAACATTGCTGACATGYATTCTTTTTTAACTCTCCTGAAGGAGTGCACAAAAAACCAAATTGTGTGTTTTCCCTGAGTATGTCAGGACATCTAAGAATGCTTTTATTAAGAAATGTGATGCAGGTGTTTTTTGKTTTTTTYTGTGGGCTTTAAAAATTGTGTTATGCGATATAGTAAACAAATAAAAAAGATTCCAAGATAGTGCTTATCCTACCAGATTAATCTTTAATTTACTTACTCAGTTTGCTGATTTTTGTGGTTGGCCTATTCTGGATTGGATGTGCATATCCCTCAGCAGTGAGTTCAAGGACATTATTTGTGGAGAAGAAAAGGGTGCAAGAGAGAAAAGGATTTTCTTCTCTCAGGATAGTACTTCTAGAAATAGTGAGGGTCATTCAGAATCTGACTTTAGACCTGCTTTTTCACCATGTACAGATTTCCCACTTGTTAAACATGTAAAAGCAGTCAGTCTWATGCTTTCTTGAAAACGTTGTGAAGCAACATCTAATTGTTTGACTGTAAGGCTTCAGTCATGATGCCCACACCACTTACAGCTTGTCCAGAATGGGATATCACATTTGTTCCTCATTTGCCCATTTGTGAATACATAATGCTTGGCCTGTTTTATTTGGTTGACAGTGGAGAGGTAGACTTTCATTAAACACCTCCGTGGATTTAAAAAGCCTATTTATTGGTGCAGGATGTGGTTGTATTTAAGCATCACTCCTTCCTTGCAAATTGAGACACCACATCACATCATATAGCTCTTAAATGTACATTTTATGTCAGTGTGTGAATGAATCTTTGCTGGATTGTGCCTCAGAATGCAAAGCTCAGTCACTGTTATAGATCAGGGTCTGTTCCCCTCATCTTGAGAAAAAWAACTAAAACACTCTATTTTAGGTTGTACTTAAACAGCCACAAGAAGCTATGTACTTTCTATTTATTATCCATACACTTCCTTTATCAGTTTATGATAATTTTACTTAAAAGAATACCTTTTTTTGTTTTAATGCTYGCATTTAGTTTTGTGTTCTAGTTTTCCATGTTGAACCATGCAAGATGTTTTGTGGAAATGGAGACATTGTTACCTGGGAGAGTAATTATTAACACATTTAATCTTTCATTTATTTTCTCAGTGTAATACTAATGTACTGTGTTGATATTCATTATTCTCCTAGTAATTTCCAGTAAATACTTTGATCATTGATTGATCCACTAAGAATTTTATAGATTTCTGTCATATTTCCTCAAAGTGYTCTATTTTGCCTAAGAAGTCTGAGGCTGCTTGACTGTTGCTTTAAAGGGTTTTTTTTAATGCTTTCAGATAAAGCAGCAAGGAAATCTGAGTATTTTCCACTTCTACCACATCTTTTTTGAGACAGTGAGACCAAAACTGCAGATAATACCCATGGTGCATATCCAACATGAATTTATGTAGCAAAGCAATTATGTTCTCTACTTTATTTGCTAATCCCCTAATCCAATCCTTAATTTCGAATTGCTTACTTGTTCTCCTTTTTTAATCTTTTATTACCACCAAACTGCTCATCAAACTATTCAGGAGCAAGGTCTTTGGGCTAATTGTGCCATTGAAAACAACTATATCTTCACATGTAGAAATCTTTCCCCCACACCACCCTCTGCCTGGGTGATATTTAATCACATTCAATCTCTTTTACCACTTTAGATAGATTCCTTGTCATGCATCTGTTCATCTCAGTCAGTCCTCATCCTTRTCGTACCAAACAACTGAGCTGACAGCAAAGTTTCCTGTTCCATTCCACCTCCCCTTTTTCAGGACACATATGAAAATGTTAAACAGCCACATATACTTGTGGATCTGATAGCCTCCCCCCATTTCAAGAATTGGCCAACTTTTTATTGCTTTGATGATGATTTGTTTGTTTGTTTTTGTTTGTTTGTTTGTTTAGCAAAAACCTTCCCTTTTGTACCATAGCTGCTTACTTTGCTAAGAAGTCAGATATTGTGATAAATGATCCACAACAGAAGGATCTTCCATGGGAATCTTCAGAGTTTCTTCTTTGAAGGCAAATGTGAAGAATTCCTTTGACCTCAAATTTTATGTAGGTTTGCTTGGCGAAGTGTGCTAAATGAATTTAGGCTTATCTCTGTTACACAGGCCCCTCATTTTCAGCCTCAAGATAGGTACAGAAGTCCATGCAGAAAATAAGATTTCACGTGTGTATTAAACTTGAACATTTCCTCTTTGATTTCTCTGGGATCCAAATGCTCAACATGTGGTCTGTTCGCATTCCAACTGCTCATTTCTCCCTACACTATATGCAAGAATTTTTGTTTACCAAAGTCAGTTTGGTATGTTCCTGACCCAAATATCTGTTAGTGTTTCCTGTAGTGAACATCACAGCACCTTTATTGATACGTCTGTTGCCAATTCAGAACAGAAGATTTTTTTCCGTATTAACAGCATTTTGTAAATTGAAGAAAAAAAAAAAAAAGGAAGATGTGAATAAAGACCTAGATATTCTGACTAATTACAAAATAACTGTGAACTCTCAGGAGGAGGTGACATTGAAAAATGCAAATGTGATCCAAAGGTGATGGGARAAGAATTCCGAGAGGACAGAAAACTGTTATAAGATCTCATGTTGTTTAGCCTACCAATACCCAGACATGATGAAAGACTTAATCCTAGAGAAGAAATATATTTGTACTAAAAGACAAAGGGGATAAGCGGACCRTGAATTAATTTTAGATATTATGTTAAGCTCCTCAATAATTAGTTGCTTCCATTTCTAGAGCAACCTTCCACTGTGGAGCAAACTCCCCATTTGTTTCAAAATGCAGAACACAAATTATTTGTGGAACCAGGGCAGTGCATAAGATAATTCAGGAGGTGTATTCCAGTCAGTCCTTCCTAATACACAGTGAAGACTCAGCTATCTTCTCTATGTTGAGGCATATTTACAAAGGCTATTGCCTGTAATTTTGTTTTCTGTTGTCAAAGGAAGATTTTGAATTAGCTTGTTTAATCTAAGTCATGTACAGATGATTGCATCTGCACACACTTTTTTGTCCCATTTTGTATTGGGAGGTGCTGTGAATTGTGACTGGGAGACATAGGTTAACACAACACCTGTAAGAGATCTAGCCAGGTGTCTCTGTTGTGAATCCTGATAAGGTCTCATCTTGGCACTGTTTGTTGCACATTTTAGCTAGTGTTGGCCCAGCCTGGGCAACTGTGTTTTATAGTGTTGATTCTGGGCAATCAGCACACACAATAACCTCCATAACTCACTTCTACTGCAAGTCCATTTCATGATGCTCTTCAGGACATATTAATCTAAACTCTAATTGGATAAAACAAGACAAAACCCCTTCTGATAAAAAAATTGGACAGTGCCAGTAGTTTTCCTTCTCCATGGAGCATGCAATTTGTGCTGCAAAGGATTTTGACTTATAAAATATAAAATTTAATTATTGAAGCTTGAAAGGGTTTTATAGATAAAGACTGATCCAATATTTTATATAGAGTGTGTATCAATCTTTGTATGACAGAGTTTATTTTTTAAAGAAGCAATTAAAATTCTTGGGCCTCTGCCCCTGACAGAATGCAAGATCACTTAAGACCATTTTTTCCAGGTTTAGTTGTCAGCATACCTGACTTTAATTAATCCTGTGAGAGCAGGAAAAGAGATGTCCTAAAGGAACTATCCTTGTTTTTCTGAAGCTCTTACTCCTGTAAGGTACTTAGAGTGTGATAAATACAAACTGAATAATTGTAATGAAATTGATTTGTTATTTATTATGTGTTTGTTTTATGTCATGCATAATATAGTATTGTTTAGCATGGATGTAATTGCTAGACTTTTGCAAATTTAATTTATATTGGGCTTAAAGGATGGGAAGAAAAATCTGTGTTCTTGTCTCTGGATTTCTGTAATGTCTTTGCTGCTGCCATATGGTAAAATTTAAATAATAAACATGATCACAGTATGAAATGTATGGCAAAAATTCTATTTAAATCCAGTCTTTTGGGTAGTTTGTGAAGATTCTCWTTATTTAGGCATTCTTTGGCTCTGTTAGTCCATATCTTATTACTTGAACACCTTCATATTGTTAGCTTTCGGATACCCACACAATCAGAATTGATTCTATATGAGGTGTTTTATTGAAACGTGCAGAAACCTGGGTGTTAGACCCCCAAATGTAGGCTTCGACCGTACAYKCAAAATGGACCAGCTTATAACCCCTTCTACCTCCCCTTTCTACTTCCCYCTTCCCATATTAATGATTAAACCTATATTGTTCTATTGTATACCTCATTTTACACAGGTGCTGTTTCACATGATATGGTTAGACTATACTCAGTTTGATTAAAACAATGGTTGTGGCAAGCTCGCATCATGTTCCGACAACCTGACCTGCTCAGGATGTTCAGATTTGTTACTCATTTCTAAACACCACCCACCTTACYCCCTTGTTACAGTTTAAGAAATCATTTTAGGCCTATTCTCTCCAGCCCCCCCTTATGATCTGTCCCTTAAGCTAGAATTTTAACCCTTAAGTTATTATTCCCCCTTTTGAAAGTATTTTCACTATAATATGTGTGAATGCTTTCACTAGATACATTCCATCCAGCTTCTGACAGCCCATTCGGCTTCTGAATTTATACCTGATCTTCTTCGAATCCATGGTTGTTATAACTGTTGCTGTGGGTGCCGTCATGAACCGGGGAACTTGAAGATGATGGATGTGGTTTTCTATCTCAGGTCAGGGCCTCTATCCTTTTCCAGTACCAGGATGTCTTCGTCTGTATTTCTTTTTTCAGGATGCTGTGGATTAACCAGACTACTGAAAATATGATTAGTATTGTGATCAAATCTCAATGATAGACTTCACCCAGAAACTCATATTCCATCCTAACCCTTTGAAAATCTTGTCTAATCAGCTAGTACTCAAGTAGTTTTGTTCCTCTTGTGTCTCATGCTCTATTTGTTTCAACTGATTAATATAATGTTCTGCATCTACAGTTACGTTTGGGATGTGGGTGCAGCAATGATCAATTTGTTCTTTTAGGAATCCACTCCATGCTCTTTCAGGAGTAGCATATCTAAGGCTAACTGGTTTTGTAAAGCCGTTTTTGTGGTGGCTTGTAATTGTACACTTAGTTCTTTAAATCCTTCCTGGGTAACTCTTGCTAATCTTTCTACCTGGCCTGTAAGTTTATACAGCATTTTCTTATTGTTGTAATTTTTTATTGGACCAAACAAGGATTCCAGGGCCCATCCAATTTTGACACCAGTAGAGGGTTCCTGCCAAATTTCATCTTGGTTTTCACTTCCTTGAACTTCCCGTTTTGTCCTTATTTGCAGAAGTTCGTGTTATCCTTTAAATGGGGATCTTTTCCAAACTGGGCATAAAGTAGGGAGGCCCAGAATAATTTCATTTACTGTCCCGTTTATAGGCAGATGTGTTGTCCAGGTACCATCATTTGTTGCCCATACAAATTGCCCTGGACTTCAAATTGTACTCCTATCACATCCCACTGTTATCTTATAATTTACCGTGTTTGTGTTTGATTCCCCTGCAGGCACAACCAATTTGCAAGGTTACTGCCAGTGGTGTAATTTGATTGTTTTCTGGGTTGTCTGAAGTGTGATCATAAATTTTATTACATGCCCACCAACTAACTTTTATCTGCTTGTACTCTACTACTAGTGGCAGTGTTCACTACTGCCGGATCTGTTTCATTCTCAGGGCCTTCCCATTTAATACACCAAGGGGTACCTGCCATATATTGAAATTTCTGGAGTATACTCAGGRACCACGCACTGTCCCAGGGTTCCATTTGACCTTTCCAATCTTTTGCTTCGCAGTTCCATATAAGAACAGTTTCTGAAACATTGTCTCTGACTTTTTCATATGCTGGCAAGATGCACTCCACTGTTTCTTCTTTGCCTGAATATATCTATAAGGGCTTTTCTTTTGCCTTTGCTTGACAGGCATTCCTGCATCTTCAAAGGTTTTGTCAGTTCTTCCACTATCTTCCAGGTATCTCTAATTACTTGTCTTGTCTCTGGTACCTGCTTACATGCAATTGTTTTATTCTTTTGTATTTCAGGTAATTTTGATGTAATAATACCCCAATTTATTTGGTCTCCTGCTGTCTTTGGTATTGGCAGACAGGCAGTTATCCTATTGGTGTTTTGCATATCAGCAAAATCTTTAATGCTATGATAACATTTTCAGCCTGTATTGCACTGGAAACTGTTATCATCCATGTTTCTGCCTGTACCTCCCTCTTCACTCTACAATGAAGTGGGGTTATCTGGCCCCTTTGCATTCCACATCCCAAAGCAACAGTGATCTCTACTGGTGACATTAGTTTCCACAAAAGCATTAGTGACCACAAGGTAAGCATGAGCACAGTTTCTGAGGCCATTTAGAACAGTTAGATACATCTTATCAGCAATTTCATCAGTCCTACAGCTTGTGCAACCCATGATCCTGCTTTCTTAACTCGAGTGTAGTGGACCCAGGAGTCTATCCCGGCCACCTTGACTGTTGTAAAGGTTGTCAGAAGCACTTGATGTGGCCCACACCACTTCTTTTTCAGTGGTTCCTCATTCCAGGTCCTGATGTACATGTCATCTCCTGGATTAATGTCGTGGATTCTTGAGAGTCAGCGGCCTATTCCACACGAGGGCACTCCAGAGCCGTGCTAGAGTTCTCCCAAGAGATAAAACATAATTATACATTTCCTGTTTTCCAGTAATATGTACATTTGGGTTGGGTTCAGGAGATTCGTATGGTTTTCCATACAATATCCCGTATGGGTTGACTGACATCCCACTCCGGGGTTTTGTTCAGACCCTTAATAGTGCTATTGTATTTTAGTAATTTGCCTTTTCAAGGTTTGATTCATCCTTTCACCTGACCACTAGACTGGGGTCCCCGTTGTGTGTGGAGACCCCAAGTTATTCCTAGTAACTTACTGACTTCCTTTACCATCGTGGCTACAAAATGTGGGCCCCTATCTGATGAAATCCCTATAGACACCCTGTATCTGGGAATGATTTCTTGTAATAACCATTTAAATGTTTCCTTGGCTTGATTCAAGCGACAGGGAAGGGCTTCTGGCCATCCAGAAAATGTTTAAACCCTTACTAACAAATATTTGTATCCTTGAGTTTTTGGTAATTCTACAAAATCCACCTGCCAATAATCTCCTGGTTCTATCTTTACCCGGATTCTTCCTAGCTGTGTTTGCCATCTAGCTATGGGGTTGGTTCTCAAGCAAATCTCACATTTTGTCATCACAGACTTAGCTGTGGTTAACATCAGTACTGAGACTAGATATCATTTTAGCAATTTAACCAATGCCTCTGCACCCCAAAGACATTCATTATGTTTTAACTTGCAGGATTTTTGTCATTATTACAGGAGCTACCACTATTTGCCCTTGTGCAGTTACATACCATCCTTCTGAATTCTTTCATGCATTCAGTGAACGTCCCAATTTGTCATCTTCTGTTGAATATTTGGGTTTTGGAGGCAAATTGAATTGAGACACATTGTGGCATCAATGCCATTGCTGTTTGTACTCCTCAGGCAGCTTGTCGGGCTGCCCAGTCTGCCTTCCAATTTCCCTCATAGATTTTGGAGCTTCCTGATTGGTGTGCCTTACAGTGCATAATAGTTACTTGTTCAGGTCCTTGCACTGCTTTTATTAATTGGTCTGCATCTTGGTGTTTAATGGATGTACCTTGAGAAGACAGCAGTCCTCTTTCTTTCCACAGCGCCCCATGTACATGCACTACTCCAAAGGCATATTTTGAGTCAGTCCATATATTTACCTTTTTCTCTTCACTCAATTCTAATGCTCTGGTTAGGGCAACCAGCTCTGCTCATTGAGCAGATGCATTTGGTGGTAAGGCCTTTGCTTCTACTACTGCATCTATTGTTGTTACTGCATATCCAGCGAAAACTGCTTCTGTCTGTACACAACTCCCAGTCTGGCTGTTCTAGTGGGACGTCTTTCAAATCTGCTCTGGCTGAATAAGTATGCTCTATTACTTCTACACTGTCATGCTCCAATTGGCTTTCTTCAACTGTGTGTTCCTAAAAATAAAGCTGGATTCAAAAGGTTAGTTGTTTTTAATGTTTCATCATCTTGTTCCATTAGGATTACCTGGATTTTCATCATTCAACTTGGTGATAGCCAGTGGCCTCCCTTTTGTTCTAGGACAGTGATTGCCATGTGTGGCACATAGACATCTATGTGTCTGTCCATCGTGAGTTTCCTGGCTTCTTGTATCAGCATCACAGTGGCTGTGACTGCACGTAGGCATGAAGGTCATCCAGCACTGGCTGGAAAAGTAACCTACCAGCCTTTTCCAGCTTCCCAGATGTTGAGTCAGCACTCCCAGTGCCAGGTGCTGCCTCTAATGGACAAACAGCTGAAAGTCTTAGGACAGGTCAGGTAATCCCAACGCTGGAGCAGTTGTCAATGCCTCCTTTAGTYTGAGGAAGGCCTCCTTCTGTGGTTTGCCCCACGTAAACAGCTGCGTCTTCTGGGCTTCATAGAGGGATTTTGTGATCAGTCCATAGTCCATGATCCACAGGCAGCACCACCCTATCATCCCAAGGAAGATTTGCAGGTCATGTAGGTTCTGGGGTTCTGGAATAGCACAAATAGCTTGAATACAGTTAGTACCCAGTTTTCTTTGCCCTTGTGAGATTTCACATCCCAGGTAAATCACAGTCTGCTGGGCAATTTGTGCCTTTCTTTGGACACTTTATATCCTCCCATTCCCAGGTGATTTAAGATTTCAATTGTTACCTTTATACAGGTTGCCTTCTCCTCTGTAGCTACCAGTATCAACATACTGTAGCAGCAGATCTTGCTCTTTTGGTACTTGCCCATTCTTGGTCCAAATCTCCGGCTCCTTCGCCAGTTGCCTCCCAAATAGGGTGGGCGAGTTCTTGAACCCCATTGGTAGCCGGGACCAGGTGAGTTGGGTCTTTCTTCCATTTTCGGGATGTTCCCACTCGAAGGCAAAGAGTTTCCTACTTTCTTTGTCAAGGGATATGCAGAAAAAGGCATCTTTTAAATCAATCACAATAAACCATTTATATCTCCTTTATGGATGCTAGGAATGTATAAGGATTAGCAACCACTGGGTGAATATCTTTGGTTATTTCATTTATTGCCCTCAGGTCCTGTACTAGCCTGTAATCCCCATTTGTTTTCTTTACTGAGAGTATCAGTGTATTGTATTCTGATTCACTTTCTTCTAGAATTTGGTATTTCAGAAATTTATCTATAATCTTTACTATTCCTTGCTGTGCTTCAGATTTTATGGCATATTTCTTAACTCGCATAGCCTTTGCTCCTTCTTTTAATTCCACATGTACTGGTTGTGCTAGCTTCGATCTCCCCGGAATATCTGTTTCCCAGCCTGAAGGAATTCTGTATCCTCTACTTCTTTACGAACACTAGAAACATGTTTCTCCTTAAGCATTAAAATTCTCCCAGTATTTGATTCAGGTATCCACRTGACTAATTCCCTGTTTTTGAAGGCAATTACTGCATCAAGCTTTGCCAATAAATCTCATCCTAAAAGTGGCACTGGACATTCAAGCATACACAAAAATTAATGTGTTAAGACTTTGTTCCCAAATGCTAGATCAAGGTGTTGCATGAATAGGTGACTTTCCTCCTTCCTGGTGACTCTGACAACTGTCACAATTTCATCTCCAATTGGCTCTTGTAAATCAATAATGAATATGTAGCCCCCATATCTATTAAAAATTTAAAATCTTTTTCCCCAAGTTGAATTACCACTACTGGCTCTTCATTTGCTTTTGTTCCCCAAGCCATCATAATTTTGTTACCTCATTGTTTTGGCTGGGCTGGTTGCCCTGGTAAAACCGGTTTGAGCACTCATTTTTCTAGTGTCCCTCTTGTTTACAAAAGGCACATTGGCCTAACCCTAACCTAGACATTCCTCCATGTCCTCTGTTACCCCCACCCAAACCATGAACACCCCTGCCGCGGCCCCTAATATTTGGATTCCCTTTTCATTGTATTACTGCCAAGAGATTTTGCTGCTGCCGCTTACTTGCTTCCAGTTCTCTGTTATTATAAACTTTCAAAGCAACCTCCAATAATTTATCTGAGTTTCTTAATTCTTCTCCCTCTAGCTTTTGTAATTTTTTCCTTATGTCCTCCAGTGACTGGTTAAGGAAAATTAAGGCAAGCTGAATTTTTGCTAGTTCTGTGTCYACTTGGAGATCTGTATATTTTCTTGCTGCTTCTTTGAGCCTTTTGAAAAATGCTGTAGGGGACTCTTWCTTTTCCTGTCTCACCTCATACAACTTAGACCAATTTATATTTTTAGGCATTGTCTTCTGAACACCTATAACAATCCACTCCTGGTACTGTTTTAGCCTTAGCATATCTATCCCGGATGGGTCCTTAGGGTCTCACCCAGGGTCCTCAGTAGGGAAATGATAATCCAAGAGTCGTGTCACCAAACCATTCTCTATGTCTTCCCTAATCCTTTCTCTTGCTGCTCGGATTACCACATCCTTTTCTGTATCATCCATCAAGGTGTCTAAAATCTTGGATATCTTCCCAATCTGGATTCTGAGTTTTTATTATCATTTTAACCACATGTGCCATTTTGTCTAGATTTTCTCTGTACAACCCAGCTGACTGTTTCCATATGACATTTTTRCAAAGACTGGTCCATCAGCTCCCATCCCTTGCCTCAGCAGAGCAATTACTGTTCTTTTTGCTTGCTTTGATGTACCCTTTCCTGTCTTGGGCCACGCTGGGGCTAGCCTCCCTTGTGTACAGTGGGCTACTGGGGTATCTGACCTATCTTCCTTGCTCTGTCTGTTCTCTCTACCTGCCTTCCCTGTCTCCCCCTCACAGCCAAATCCTGATTGTTACTCTGTGGGAAAGCAGCAGTTAAATTTGGCAAGGGAGGGTACAGGGGAGCAGAGGGGATGGGGACCGGTGGAGGAGGTGTGGGTGGGAGAGGAGGATASCCCTGAGCAGGGGTCGGTGGAGGGATAAACCGTTGTGCAGGTGTTGGAGGGGGAGGGGATACCTTTGAGCAGGAGAAGGGGGATTTCCTTCAGCAGACACAGAAAGCAGGCTGGCATGCTGAGCAGGCAAAGGAAGGGGAATTTTTTTGAGCAGGCAAAATAGGCATAAGTGAGCGAGGGGTAAGAGAATCTGGTGGGGTGAGATCAACTGAGGTGGAATTGGGGTACCGAGGAGACCCTGGTTAAGCAATAGGTCCACCAATAAATCAGTTTCTAAAACATCTCCCATCTTACCCACACATTCAGCCAGATATTCAACACAGTGCTTTCCTTTAACACAAGCCTCACATTTCTCATTTACAAACAGTTTAAATACCAGTAAACCACACTCTCTCTGCCATTCCGGCTTATCTCACAAATAGAAAAACAGGTCAATATATGGGAGTTCATCCTGCTTTGCTTCCCGTTTACAAACAACATCAACTGTAAAATTGTATTGTATTGCAAAGATTCATTTTGCAGCCACTGTTCACCACCTTCCAGAACATATTTTGGCCATGACATATCACAGTAATCAATCAATTTACCCTTGTGTAATTCTTCCAAAAATTACCCTTTTTCCAATGTGCTAATAAGCACCCCAAAGGACAATCCGTYGGTAGGGGGGCATTGCCGCCCAAAACCCCTTTAAGCTTCTCCATGTTATGGCTACAAAAGACCACAGATTGCTGCTCCTGCAGAGCTTTCGCACTGACTAACAGATGGTGCCTAGGCAATACCAGGAATTCCTTTAGCCCAACTGAGCATAGCCTTCACTGTGTCTGACCAGCAGGCACCAGACTGAAGGGAAAACACCCWACCTTTTCCCCAGGGGATATTGTGAGAAGGTGCAGTGGGTCGTGGCCGATGGGCTCCCTGAGAATTCCTCGGTGCTGGCTGGAACACGATTGAGTCGCACCCCCTCAGCTGCACGCACAAGGGTCCCATCTGGGTCGCCAAAATGTTAGTGTTCAGATACACAATCAGAATGAATTCTATATGAGGTGTTTAATTGAAGCACTTGGAAGCCCAGGGGGTTAGACCCYCAAATCTAGGCTTCGACCGTACACTCAAAATGGACCAGCTTATAAAACCTTCTACCTCACCTTTCTACTTCCCTCTTCCCATATTAAYGATTAAACCTATATTGTTCTATTGTATACCTCATTTTACACAGGTGCTGTTTCACATGATATGATTGAGACCACACTTAGTTTGATTAAAACAATGGTTGTGGCAAGCTCGCATCATGTTCCGACAGCCTGACCTGCTCAGGACGTTCAGACTTGTTACTCATTTCTAAACACCACCCACCTTACYCCCTTGTTACAGTTTAAGAAATCATTTTAGGCCTATTCTCTCCAGCCCCCCCTTATGATCTGTCCCTTAAGGTGCTAGAATTTTAACCCTTATGCTATCAATATGACAGAAGGAAAAATAGATTTGTAAGGAACAACAGCTCTACATGCTTGCCTATCACTAAGTCTCTTAAAAAAAMCCCAGATTTATTTTTTAAAATAGTCAGATAAGAAGTACAGTTTCTTTACAACTTCATTGACATTTGTTTTTATCTGCCAGACTTACCTGTAAAATTGCCATATTGTCATTCAGCAGTCTATATGGTTTGCTATAGTCAGGTTTTTCAATCAACATTTGAGGGCAGTTGCCTTGACTGACATGAGAACCATTTGTTTACTGAAATAAACTAAATTTTTCTTAAAGAGAAATTTATCCATTATTTGAAAGTTGTAGTGAAGTCTGGATATGGTAAGACTTTGAAAACAGGGAAGTAACATTTACAAGAAAAATTTTAATAGGATCATGGAATCATAGAACRGTTTGGGATGGAAGGGAGCATCTTAAAGATCATCTGGTTCCAACCTGCTGCCATGGGCAGGAATACTTACCACTGGACTAGACTACTCAGAGCTCCACACAGCCTGGTCTTGAACATTTCATCGTCAAATTTGCAAAGGATACACTTTCATCTGTGTCATTAATGAAGATATTAAATAGACCTGGTCCCTGGGAGGCACCACTTGTCACTGATGTCCATCAGGACTCTGAGCTGTTGACCACAATGCTGGGATGTGACTATCCAACCACGTCCATTGAACAGTCCATTAATCCAATCAATGTCTCTCCAATTTATAGAGAAGGATATTGTGGGGAACTGTGTCAAAGATTCACAGCATTCCAGGTAAGTGAAAACTGCAGCCTTTCCCTTGCCCACTGGTGTAGTCACCCAATCAGAGAGGGTCAATATGTTGGTTAGGTAGGATTTGCCCTTGGTGCAGCTCTGCTGTGTGCTTGGAATCACCTCCCTGTCCTCCATGAGCTTCAGCAGAGTTTCTACGAGGATTCTTCCCAGGCACAAAGGCTGACAGGTCAGAGTTCCCAGGGTCCTCCTTTCTACCCTTTTCAAGATGGGTATAATGTTTTCCCTCTTCAGCCACCTGGGATTTAACTTGGTTACTATGACTTTTCAAATATCATCGAGAGTGGTTTGGCAGCTATATCTGCCAATTCCCTTGGGACTCTGGGATGACTCTCATCAAGTTCCAGAGACATGTACATTCAGGTTCCTCAGGTGGTCACAACCCTGGTCTTTTCTTACAGTGAGCCATTTGCTCCCCATTCCCCATTCTACTGTCCATCAACACTAGRGGTGTGAGAAGAGAGGTTTCCAGAGAAAACTGAGGTAAAAAGAATTACTGAGCACCCTAGTCTTCTGTTACCAATTCACCAGCATTGTTTATCAGGGGACTTGCATTGTTTTTGACCTTCCATTTCTGCATAGCACACTTGCAGAAGCCATTCCTGTTATTTCTTACGTCCCTTGCCAGGTTCAGTTCTAGCTTTGCCTTGGACTTCCTCACCCTAGCTGTCTGCAATTGTACCTCACATACAACTTAACTCTTCCCAGCTCACCTATCCTAGCTTCAACTGTGCATTTACTTCTCTCTCTTTAGTTTAATGAGGAGTTGCCTACTCAGCCAAGCCACTCTCCTGCCTCCCTTGCCCAGTTTCTTGCTCCTGGGAATTGCTAATTCTGGCGCTCTCTGGACAGCTTCCTTAAAGATCTGCAGCTCCATTCCACTTGGCTATTTATGGCATTAAAGCAATAAACAACTCTTTAATTTGGATTGAACTTCAACAGAAAGCACTTTTACAGTAATTTTTAAAARAAGTTTTAGCAGAATTTATTGCAGTGAATTTTAAATTCCATATGGAAGTACAAATCCTACCAAGTAGACTTTTGAACAAAAGAATATGCCCATTTAAGAATTTAATTMATAAATTATAAAAGTAAAAAGGCATAAAATTTCTCAGGGAATCGTATGTTTACACTTGCTTTATATGGTCTAAATACAGGGAATTAAATATTAGTTTACACCATAAAATTTTTCTGAATGTTTGCTTTTAGATAAAAGTGAACATAGCTGCGCTGTTGCAGCTGTCTGCTTTGCTTGTAATATATGAATTGAACAAAATCTTCACCTTTTTTTCCACTAAGTTTTCTTGAGGAAGAGATTCAATATTAGCTAATAATTTCTTATTAGTTTAAAAGTTTCTAAATAATTTAAAAATAGAACATAAACCTATCTTATACTTAATAGAACCTAGACATATAGAGTTTTTTCCTCAGGTTCATATTGTTTGAAAAGTTTAAGTTAACAGAGTGGTTTAAAAAATACAGTCACTGTCATACTGACAAAGTGTTAAATACAAATAATTGATACAAGACTATTTCAAAACGGGTAATTGGAATTCAAACCATAATTAAAGTATTTAATATATTCTCATTCATAGCCAGTAAGTTGAGATGAGTTGCTGTACTCTTGTTATGGATTGGGTCAACTTTACTTATTTTTTCTTTTTCTGTGCCTGAATGTGAATACAATACAAATATACTGAGAGAAGTTGCCTAATTGCTGGAGTAATGAATTCTATTGCACTTAAATGATCTTGTTTGYGATTGTTACCAATTGACAAATAACAACTACTGATCTAATGAATGAAAAGAAGCAGTGTTTATGAAACAGCATTTAATCAACAGAGAAACAAATTTGTCATCAAGTCTGAAGTGTCTTTCCTTTCTTAAAAAAGTTCATCTCATTTTAGGTCCTTCAGAAACTCAACATACAAATCAGTTCCATGCTCTGTTTAGAGAYCACAGTAAGTTTACTGACAGAGGAGTGCTCTGGAAAAGGGTCAGAGCTAATCCTGCCATCTCTTATTTCATGAATCAAACCTGCCTTCAGTTTTGAACAAGTGTTTTGCACACATCACACAGAAGTTACCTATTAATCCAATTCCTTGCTTGAGTACAGTGGACAGAGAATATCTTCAGAGATCTGCCACAGAGAATTTGACTGTGGTAGAATATAAACCTGAGAATGGCTAATAACAGTATTCCTCCACCAAAGTGTCTTCAGCTGGAGGGCATTTAAAGCATCATGTCAATTACCCAATCTCATGTCATTAAAGACATGTTGAAGGTGGAGGTCCTTGCTAGCTATTACTTGACAGTAATAATTTATGTATACTGAATGTCTTATGTCTTTATGAATACTAAATTACAGTGATCTTCTGCTTGAAATGGATGACTGAATTCCATAAATAAAGGCATACAATCACATGTAATCTTAGGTGCACRCCAAATGGGACACTTTTGGTGCTTCTCATTATTGGTATGATATATGCATTGTGAAAGACATTGTGTCTGAACACACAGACTGTTGACTGCTTTTCAGCAGTTGTACTGAATTGTCTTTTTAGAAGTTGCTGCTGTTCCCCATTAGTGACACAGACAAGCCCCATTCATTACCTCTGTGTCACAATTTCATTATAGAGCTGTTGCTGATGATTCTGCTGATCTGTTTCCCTCATCTTCTGTACTCTGGGTTCTTTGGATGGCAACTTAATTTATTTCTTCTTCCATAACCAAATACCTATGTGTTTCTCTTCAAGGAAGATTAAAATTATATATTTTCAAGCAAGTGTGCCTTCTTCATGAAACTGTTTTGTTTTGGTCATAGCTCTAATGTTTCTTTTAAGGCACAGCAGATGCATGCACTTAAAAAACTTCATGACAATACTTTTGGTTTATGAGGAACAGCAAAAGAAGACAGAGTGAAGTAAGGTCTTCAAATCACAATTTTTACATCTGTTACATATTTCCTGGTTTTATGTTCATATGTCTGTGCTCATTTTCTCAACTGTCTGGGAAATCACTAAAGATGGCAAATAAAACTAGATATAAAACTACAAAGAAGAAGAGCCAGTATAATTATCTAGAAGAACATAATGCCTGAATATGGCAGAAACTTGTCTTCCTATAGTTTTTCTAAAGGCTTTGRAATTTAGTCAATAACCTGAAGATCAGGCTATGCATCTTCAGCTCATATGTTATTTGTATTTAACCATATGGGCCTGAAGGCCTCAAGCACATCAAATGTACATATGCATCTAAGCACCTCTGAGTAAATTAGAAAATGCAAATATCCCAGAGAAAAATACTGCTTTTCATGTGGAATGTATTTATAATTGTACTAAACATTGTAAGAATTCAACTGATTCAGAATTTCTAAATTATTCACATGATAGAACTAGCTACAGTTTAGATTTTAAAAGAAGTAGAAGCACCCATCATGGAACACACAGCTGGAGGAACATGCCAAAGAACCTGACTACAGGTGTCCCTGGCTTGAAAAACGTTTGCAGATTTAAAAACTGAAATGATGAAAAACTAAGCACATGCATGGGAAGAGCTAAAAAAAAAGATTTTTCTCAAAGGTTAATTAATCACTSTCTTAATTGTCAGTGTTTGAGAAAAAAATTTACATCTTGATACTTTTGTGTTTTAATCAATATTGGCAAGGAGGAAGTTAGAAGAAGCTATTGCTCTTGTATAGAGTAAGAAATGATCATGGAATAAATTCACTGAGCCGCCTTATATAAAAAAAAATTGTACTTAATGTCAGAGGTGTGTGTCTTTGGGTTACAAATTCTGAAGAAAAAGATATTTTTTGTGGAAAGTATGAAAGTCCAGGTTTCTGGTGCTGGGGTATTTTCCATGGCTGGATGACACTCTTGGAGCTATAGCTCGTTGCCTTAAAGGTATAAATTTTGGAAAAGTAGCTTCCCCAGGAAGCTTGGAGGAAGGTGTTTTGAACAGGTTTTATGCTGGGGTTTTCTGATCCTAATGATAAAGGAGCTCGGGCCCTCTGAAGTATTATTTAAAATGCCATTTATTGAAGCTAAGGAAAGAGAGGATAGCGTAGATAGCATTGCATCATGTGCTGGGAATGTCACAGCAAGAGACATTGAATAGATTTCCATTCAGGGCACAGCTTGCCATGCTGAACCCATATATGTACATTTATCCTTTTCAGTCCTTTGTTCTCTAATAAATTTTTTCCTTATTAGGGACTGAACTTTGCTTTTGTAGGGGGATAGTCACAGAAGAAAAAGTCCTTTTAAATTTTCTTTTGATGAATACATATGTGGAAACACAATGCTTTWATTTATTTATCTTTTGCCTGAGACTGTAGCTATAATTACATTGGTACATTCTCTGTATGTAGGGGAGAAAAAACTTGTGTACCAAACTAATAAAGTGCTAATTTGTCAGACAGTATAATACTGTGTCCAGACCAGCTAAATTAAGGCATCATGAGGACAAAACACAAGGACCAAGAGGGTCTCTCTTCTCTTTTTCTTTAGAAGAATGCCCTGGGGATACTTGTTTTCCTGTTTGTTTGCAAGCTTTTTCTTCCTTGCTAAAGAAATGCCTAGAGCCCCTAAATTTCAATGCATTGATCTGTAGCTTAGAATCTTTTTCCTTCATACTTCTGGGCATAACTTTTTTTCCTTATCTGAAAGTCAAATCTTGTATATATATTTTATTCAACTTAAACTGCACATGAACATGTCTCAAGAGACTAGAAAAGTTTTTGGTTCTATTTTGGTTTAAAAAAGGTTKTGCCAAAATGTCAAAAGTCCAAAATGTTAAAAAAGATTGTTTTATCATTCAGAATAAAAATCCTGAGTCTTTGCTTAAACTTWAATTTTCCATTTGGCAAATATTGCTTTCCTTATACAGTTGTCCCCTAATACATCCGTCTTTTTCTTCCTTGCATGGCTTACAATTATTGTGGATCTTTACAAAAAACAGATAGCACAGAGACAATCCAGAAAATTCASGTATTACCTATGATTAGTCTGATGTTATTGCAAAAACTGTGTAGCTTCATAGTTGTGGCTTTTGTGAATTGTCCTAGGTTACAATGTAAGATGTGTCCAAAGTATGTATTCTATCACCATCTTCATGGGTTGTTGGAATCAGGTGGGGCAGTGTTTCCCGTGCCCCCTCCCTCCGGACTATCTGCTGTTAATGGCCCATCAATGCCTTGGCCAGTGACTCACAGGTAACTCCCCTCGGGAGCCATCTCTGCTTAATGGGCAATCAAGGACCCATTGTGTGACTCATAGAATGACATCAGCCCATTGTGAGATGCTCTGCCCAGGGGGGAGGAGCCAGGCATTCCCACCTGGATATAAACTGCAGTTTGGGACAGCATAGGTACCTACTGGATTCCCAGAGGAGAGGAGCTGCCAGATCTTTCTACAGGATCACTGCTGCTACAACTACCCTAACGAACAGGGTGGCAGGTTGTATTCCGACTCTGTCAAGGGTTTTTTCCTTTGTTCCTTTTACTATTATTTTTATTCTATATTTTTTCCTATTAAATTGTATTTTCTGACTTAGTCTCTCACTGGTTTTGCTTTCAAACCAGTACAGAATTCAGAAAAACAAACCTACAGTTCTCTCTTTGTGAGCACTACACTTTTCGTCTTAACGTCTGCATTGTGTTTTCCTAAAGAACATCAGGACACTGCTRATGGCTGGGAATGTCCCAGACTATCACTTATCCATGTCCTCTTCAGCCTGATTATAAACTGTGCTGGACTGTGTATTCAGACATATTTTTATGTTTAGCTTTGCTAATATTTCCCTCTCTGTCCTTTAAAAATGTGCTTGTCACTTATCTGCGAAAGATAATCTTTATTGTAGGCAGCCTCAGTGTCTTCCACGGCTTCAGTGATGGCAATTTTGAGTTCTCTGTACCCGTCTACCACACGTGTTGCTGTGGCCACAGACAATGCTCTTTATTGCCAAAGACTCACAGGGGTTTCTGATGTTGAGGAGGGGCAGTTCTAATTTCRTAGGGGTTTTTTAACCTTTGAGGCTCCTTGTGGGTTTGAGTCTTTTTTTTTTTAAACATTTCTTTATACTGCAACTGTGTCTCAAGATACAGACTGTGAGAAAAAAGTGCTTAAACTGTTATTTCTAAGTTAAGAGTATGAAATTAGAGATTGTGCAGAGGTAATTCAATAATTCTTGAAAGTGCAGATCTCAAAGCTCAGAACTAGCAGAAGCCTTTTAATTCAGACAGTGTGAAGTGTGACATTTTAAGTAGCTGAGTTATTTAGTGTATCTGAAAAATCTGAAGGGTTTAAATTTGGGCACCTAGAAATTACCAGTCTGACTAAGAAAGAGGCAGAAATTTTTCTGTTTTAAAGGGCTGGTATTATCACCAGACCTGCAGAGTTTTTTCTGCAGTGTTCTTTCACTAACTATAGGAAAGACAACTTAAATCCCCTCATATTTTATGTTGCCTCTGTCAAGACAGGCAGGTAGAAATGTAAAGGTACATCCAACTAACACAGCAAAAGAACTGTGAGCCTTCATGTCACTTACTACAGCCTTCACAAGTGTAGTAAAGAAGGGGGAGGAGAAATCCAAATTCTTCAGGATCCRGGAGGTGGTCAGGTGAGCATTTCCCCATATGACTGGAAGTCCTGTTGTAACATTTAAAACTGACAATTAAATACTGCGGTACTCTACAATTTAAGCATATTAGGACACAGATGAAAGTATTTTCTTCTCTGAACACCTTGCTTAGGTTTGGGATTTTTCAAATCTCAGTGTTAAAATGCTGATTGTCTGAACAAGCAAGAGACATTTTTCACGTGCAGTATGTGGGGATTTTTATCTTCATTTTCATACATCCTTAGATATTAAAGTAGCAAACTGTACTATTGTAAAAACAGGAAGTGATTTGACAGCTCTTTTTTCTTCTGCTACTCAGCAGCTCCCTATATATAGGTCTACAGCATCAGCACAGGCATTGCATCACTTGCTGGCATGTCTTTGGAATTCAAATTTCTGTTTTCACTGAATCTCTTTAGTAATAGACACAGAATTTGCATCTTCAGAAACAGCTGGAGATTTTTCAGTATCACTCACTGAACAGTCTCTTCCCTGGGGCATGGCTTTACTATTACAGGGCTGTGTGTGCAGTGTAACATGCCAGGGACTTGGGAATAAAGATTGATATCTATGGAGGAGCTACATGATGACTTGTGCTCTCCAGAGATAGGTCTCAAGCCAACTGCATTTGCAGTCTGTCAATGCTTGTTGGCAGATAGAGATGCCCAGGAATACAGAGGTATCAGAAACATGATTTTTTGTGTGATTACTCACTGGTGTTACTTTTGTAACTATCCAGAAGAATATTTTCCTCCTGTTTTTTCAAATGCAAGTCTTGCTTTAATTCCTGARCAAAACCAAACAAATTAACCCATTGGGACCTGAGAATAAGGCAAACCAGATGTTATTTCCTGTAAGAAGATTATGTGTTTAATTCCCACATGAGTATGTTTTATCACATTGTAATGGTAACAAACCGAAAAGACACTAGGGCTTGGTATTTTGCCTGGCTTTTGTGCCTGTTTCTTATATTGAGCAAGATCAGTATGCTTGGAGGTTTCCTAGGATAAAATATTACCCTTGCTCCTAATAGAAGACTTATTCTTGAGGTTTCACTTTCTACTGTTGTAATGTATCTACCATGAGAATTAATTATGAATATCAAGAAACCAGGAACATTAATTTTGTTAGGCTTCTATTTTGATTGCCATTTCTCCCTCTGCTGCATGATGTCATTTTAAAAATGAATGAGGAGAAGAATGATATCAAAGGAGGGCTAGGTTTTTCAGTGATTGTTAAAATAAAGATGGGGAATGCAGTATGTATGAATGTTCTGTGCCAGGCTCAGCCACTAAAGTCTAGCTTCAAGGGTGTGCATGCTGTTGCTAAGGAAAAGTGGTTATGTGAGTCCCTTACATAACATCATTAATATTTTGGTTTGAAACATGTCATTCTTGTCATCTTGCAGTCTCTAATAGCTGAAGCGCTTACTTAAAACACTGTCATGAAACAAATGAAACAAAAGGTTGATTTAGAAGTAATGGAAAAGCTACAACAAAAGAAAGCAGGTTGCAATATCACTGCAGATAACTGATACTGATATGCCTTGGCTTCTTCTATTCAGAAAAGGCAAAAGGAGGCTGAATTGTTAATTTAAGACAGTTTTTATTGATAAACCRGGGCATRTATCCATTTGGCATAGGATACRTGGGAGGAGGGGATCAGTAAAAGGAAGTGGAGGGGCGGTTTCTGTGGTACCCAGATGACAGATTACATGAAACTAATTAATTTTATCTAGTAACAGTTTATACATTTTAGATGTGTCCAAAGCTATGCAATCTAGAAATGTGTAATTGAAGACTTGCATGCAATCTTCTCAAGATTTTTCTTTCTAGGAACTGAACCTCGAATGGAAAGCTTTATTATTCTAAGCTGTCACATGATGCCTGTATCAGGAGTCCTGGGATAATAATGAMAAAACAGACATAATGAATTGTAACAAATGAATCAAATTATCTTTTAGAAGAGAAAAATTACTAGAGAAAACAACTGGTGGGCAAAATCTTCTCTTCCAGCCTGTCAAGATGCAAAACATTTTAAGGTATTATGCTGATGATTCAAGAAAATTTCTCAAGTTTTATTCRTAGTCAATCAACAACAAACCCCCAAGAAAACAGAAAAAAAACTGAACAAAAAATCCTCTGAATGGAACACCCCACATTTAGAACGATTTTAGTGATAGAAGCTGAGATAGCACTTGATGGAGGAATAATGAAAAACTACTCTTATTCTGGTACTGAAAAGAGCCACTGCCTCACAACTCTCTCTCCTTTACTCCATTTGTGTAGGGCCCATCTCAAAAATTCTGCTGTGTGTGCTAACAGCATGTGTTGCCTGTACACGGGTACTTATCATAATTTGATTGATTGTTCTGAAAAGTGAGTATAGGACAATTCTTTCATCTCCTTAGGCTCCCTGCCAAGTGTATCATTGACTTTCTAAGAGAAGATTGTTAAAATATTTGAATTTGAAAGAGACCCAGTCTCAGTAATACTGCTGTATAAATGCAATTTGCTATTTCACCGAAAATGTTCAACTGTATTTACAGATATATTAAAAATAGCATCATTTTGGATGAAAAAGTAAGAATTATTTGTTGTCACCTAATAACTTGATTTCTAGACAAAGGAATGACAGCAAAAATCCCTTAGTGGGTGATAGGTAAAGATTTTCTGTGCCTGATTTTATCTGCATACAAAATGGATAATTTCGATTGCTGAGAAAATAATTTAAGGCTTACCTTATATTCATGTCTGAGCAGGATGGAAGACACTATCCTTAACTCTTGATGGAGCTGTAAAACTGTATTAGTCCATGCAGCCTGTCCCCTCCTTTGGGAAGCTGAGTTTGATCCCTAGAATATTCTGTCCAGAAGARAAGCACAACAAATGGATGTTTTACCCATCTTGTGAAGATTTCCTGACTAAATAAATCTAACAGACAAAGACCTGCTAACTTACCACTTTCCTTATGTTCAGAGTAGTGGGCTGGGCATTGCTGTTTCCTGAGGCAGTTGACATCCTCTCAAGCCTTGTCCTTATTCACTGCTGTGTATTCCAGAGCTATAGGAACTTGGTTAGAGGGTCCCAGAGGTTTCTCAAACAACACTACAAGGTGTATAGGTTACTTYGTGCCATGTTACTGTGCAGAGTTCTGTAATTTTTACAAGTTTATATATTTAGAGTAGTTCACATTTTTCCAGATAGTGTAATAGGATACATTTAATACTTCTGTTTTTATGACCTATAATTTCTGAAAGTCTGGAGAACAGGACACTTCTCCAATTATGACCAGGCCAGTGTAAAATCCAACAAAGATGGGCCTGTATTACTTGCAAGTAAAAAATTTATTGTGTAGTGAGCAACATAATTTTTGAGCATATGTTTTACAGAGACTTCTGTAAGTGTACACTATCCATAGATTCCTTGCCTTGATCATTGAACAAAATAATTTACAACCTAACTGAGAGATTTTTTAGTCATTTAACTGTCATTATGTAATGTACACTTTCATGTCTTACTCAATAAAATCTAGCTATACTTCCTTAAGAATACAAAAATCACTGCTTTGCTCATAAGCTTTTGGGTAAGATCTGTTACTTTGAAATTCCCAGTGGCTAATTCAGATAAAGATGCTGGAAAGTTCTTGACATWGTTTTTATTTGCTTTGATTGTGATGGTTGTTTGTAAACAAGAATGTAACATGGAGATCCAGCCACCAAACATTGACCAAACCATGCCAGCAATGGCTTCCAGACATTTTGAATTGACTAATTTGAGTGACAAAATCCAGGCATATTGTGTGGTAGAAGGAGGGTTACAATCCAATTTTGAGCAGCAGTCTTACCTGATTGAAAGATTTTAAGGCCAAAAGGGACCGTTACATCATCTAGTCATCTAGTCCTTCCTTTTACAGGACACTACATGTCTTCCATATTTTCTAAACATATTTTCTGAAAAGATGCCCAGCTTTGACTTGAGAGAATCAGGTAATGAACAATCATTCCCTTTGTGAGTTTGTTCCAGATGTTATTTACTTATGCTTTTAAATTTTTTATCTTATTTCTATTTTGAATTTTCCTGCCTTTCATTTCTAGCCACTGGTTTCTGTCTTTCCCTGCTGGATTAAAGACTTCTCTAGTACACTGTGAGGGAGTTTATACACTGCAATCAAGCTACCTGCCATCTGTTTTTTGGGTTTGGTTTGGTTTTTGTTTTTTTTTTTTTTTTGCTAAGATAAACAGACTGATATTTTTAAGTCCTCATTCACCTAAATTTTCTGCAGCCTGGAATAATTTTGCTGCTTTTTTTCCTATATAATCTCCAAATTTTTCAGTGACATTTAAAAATGAACTGTGTGCAGTATGCAGAACAGGAGTCAGTTTGCCAATATCAATCTCACCATGCTATCTGGAGGCAGAAAATCGCCACTGCTTTTCATTACTACTCCTCCTTGCTTGTTCCTTCTAGATTTCATTAAACCATGTAGTGTCTATATTTTACTGGGAATTAATTTTTTTTTTCTGTTATGACCCAAAGTTTCTTTTTTCAGACTTTCTATTTTGAGGAAATACTTTTTCATTGTGCAACATGTACTGAATTTGGCTTTGAGTGATGTAGAAGGAAAGAATTTTTGTTCCTTTGTCAAATAATTTTTTTCCATTCCTGCTCTGTTCCCCTTTGCCTTTGTCTGTGAGGTTTGTGTAACTTTCATGGGCTTTTGTTCTAATGTAATACATAGTTCTGAATCACACTTAGAAACATGGGGGTTTACACTATTTAATCCTAGAAGCAGCCCCTGTTTAATAAGAAATTTTTATTGYCAGTTGCTTTTGCAACTAATCAATTATCTAATTATCTGTCCTTCTAAGAGACCCCACATCTTATCTTCTCATGTAAGTATATTTCCCATTTACTTTCCTCTTCTTATTTTACACATTTTTCATCTTTCAGTTCTTATCGTTGTTTTTATGAGTTCAGTCTTTCCTATTCATTGTAGCACAATCTTAAGTCKGTAATAGAAGAAATTAGGGCTCTAGGGGTCAGTTTTGCTCATTACACAGCTGAATTAAACAATAGATCCAATCCATCTGTGTGCTGATTCAGGATACAGGTATGTAATGCATGGGTACAAAATTCGCATCAAGTTTGCACAGACCATGCATTTTCTGACTCTCATTTCTTGATAGGAAGTACAGTTTTTCAGTCTGCTTTTTAAAAGAAAATGAAAATGGAAAAAAGCCTCCAAAAGTGTGTTGCTGGGGCTGATAGTGGTGCAGAAATAAGTCGTCAGTAGGTATAGAACCAGTTCAGCCTCCAGAAAGACATGTCAGCAGAGCTGTGGGACACTGGAGTGTGTGGGTCACACACCCTACAGCTCAGAAGTAGGAAGTAGAGCTTGACTCTTCATCCATTATTTTTCCATGCTTTCCTCAGGTACTACTGTCAACATGGCAATAGTAAACTGCAAGGACCTAGCTGGCCCTTTCAGGACACAAACTTCCATTAGATCTTGGAAAGTGTCCTTCACTGAATTTGTGTTCTTATTGCCTGTTTCAGCTGAACCTGTTTTTCTACTCCTTCTGCTTCTTCCATACACTCTTTTTTCCTGTCCTTTCCAGCTTCTTATCCTGTTGAAGACTTCTTAGACAAATTTCTTTCTCTGACAGTCAAAGCTTTTAATGCACTGGGTGTCCTGTTTCCCCTCATGTTTATGATAGTTTGCTACTTTGATCTCAGACTTCTTCTTTCACCAGTTCCCAAAATGATACTGTTCCCAAATTGTATTGTTCTTAATACTTATCTCCTCACTCTGGAGTTAATATCTGTTTTCCTACTCTGTCTTTCTCTGCAGAACCTCTCATTATCTCTTTTTAAAATTGTAGTTCAGTTTTTTGCACACTGGCAGGGGGGCAGAAAGTGTACAAGAGTCGGAGTCCATGAGGATCTGAATAAACTATGAGAGAGGGGATTTTGTGCTTAGATGAGGAATGTTCTGCTTAGAACATGTGTTTGTTAACAGTCTTTGAAAAACCCTCATCAGTCTCCATACTCTTAAAAATTACTAGGGTTTTTCCCTCCCCCTCTGTCAGAGAAAGTGAAGGTGGGAAGCAAAATGAGTAAAATTAAGGCAAAGGACTGGTCATGCTGTATTTCACTTCTTTTCCACCAACATTCTTGTTGAAAGCATTCTAAGACTTTGAGATATTATTGGAGAGGACGAGATAGTCCCCTAAATTCTTTTTTTGAATTGATTGCCTAAACCAGCCAAACTTGCCAAGAGTGTCAGTTTTGTTTTAAATTTGTTAACCACAGCAGCAGGTATGAAATAGTTTCTTTAGCCATTGAAATCATTGTGATGTAATTTAACTAGAATGTTCTGATTTTATTTAGAACTGATGAATACTGTAAAAATTGAGGACAACTGCATAGCAGTCCATGTTTTTGTGATAAAAATTTAAAAGGTAACCTAATCTGTAAGGTTGTTGATTTTTAACAAACCAAAAGTAATAAATTTAAAAATACCCATTTTGGACTAAGAATGAGAATCACAATGTCATGTATTATATAYTCATGATCTGTGGAGATACACTTTAATTGTGCTTCCCTTAGGAAGATTATTCTTAAAACCCCCTAAGTTTAGGATTACAAGACTAGATCTCAAAAGTATTTAGCAATCTATAATAGGACTGACAGTAATGCATAAACATGATAGCTGCCTATTTCACAGCTTATGCTCAAGTTCTGCCTTTATAACTCAATACTTTTCAACTGTGATACATCTTCAGGCATTTAAATATTTCTGAATACCTGGATCATAAACACTTAAAAGCAACAGAYTGAAATGTCAGATTTTATATGAATATGGCTTTCAGGGCTTTAAAAAATTTGTATTTCAGATTTCTAAAAATGGAGCAAGTAACAAAAGTACAAATAAATTATGAGCAATTGAAAGAGACCATAACGGAAAATTAGGAGCTCTATAAATTATGATAAAATATTTAATGCAATAATGTCTTTTTTATTTAACAGTTGTTCTTGGCTGAGACGTTAGGTATCAATTTATGAAAAGCATTGGCTTCATTTTATGAAATCACAGAAGTGTTTGTAATTCACATTGGGATATTTAGTGATAATAATGGAGATATAAAGTAGGAAGTGAGTCACCTGCATACATGCATGTGGGTGGATTTTGTGAACATACACACATATATGTGAAGAATTGGGTGTGTCATGCAAAATAAAAGATGAATTTTTGTGTCCTAATAAGAAGGAAGTGAGAAATTTAAAGAAAATTTTGACAGATTTCAGGTAGAAAGTTTATTGTTTCCCCTTTCTGTCTCAAAACTAATTGTCACCCTTCCCCAAATTTTTTCTTAGTTCCCTTCTATCACACAGATGCCTTCTTTCTTCCACAGCTTTTTTGCTGCCTCTTCTACAATGATTTGGTAATATGAAAATTGACGAGACTGGAAGGGATAGAAAAATGTGAAAATGGAAGAGTTCCTCACATTTTTGTCAAGCCAAAGAGCAGTCAGCACATATTGCAGCCCTGTTAGTAGAYGAAAGAAATGGTGCAATTTAGAGATAGCTGAGGGACTCTTCCTTGGGAAGAGGGTTACAGGGCTCTTTCCAGGGATGCAGCTGAACACTTCTGTGTTGAAAGGTCTCTGCACTTAGACCACAGTTCCATTTACCTGCATTTATAATCTTCCCCACTGAAGTTTTTAATTTTCAGACATTTTAAATATCATGTAATCTCCTTTTTTCTAGTCTTCTCTCTGACACCAACATTCGATTCCATGTTTTGCAGTGCTTGTAGTTTGCACAAACTAGGATGTGAACTAGATTTCACAAGGTGTAGAAAGTGTCCACAGCTCAGAAAAATGAAGACAGCTTGTACTTTCATCACAATGATAGATTGTAAGAGATATTAGAACAGTAATGGGTAATGCATTGCAGKGTTTGTCTTGCCTTTTAAGAAACTGATCTGTTTATTCATCCAGAGTTACAACATTTTCTATTAGTTATGCTTTGCTTTGTCAAGTCCTATTGTTTCAGTTAAAAAAAAAATCTCACAAAGAATCCAAAACTAACCAAACCAAAAAAAAAAATCAAGCCAAACAAACAACCAACAAACACCAACAAATTGCCATAATAAACGGMAGCCAAATAGAGTTTAAAAAAACTCATAGATAGTTACTCTTGCCACATTAGAAAGTGGAAAAAACCAGAAATATTTATTTATGGTTCTCTTAAGAAGGCTTATTTAAACTGTTTAGGTACAAATTAGTGTGTTTTGGAAAGCTTGTTTCATGTAAGCTTTTTAAAGATACTTTCTGTATAATAAACTTGCCAAACACTGTGATGCAGAATAATGTTTATTTTCCTTACATTTTTCTGTAAGTACTACATTTGTCTATACAGATGTCCAATTTTTCTGAAAATTCTTATTAAAAGGTGTAACTCTATTCAAACAAATATTAGAACTACATAATTGTGTACTTGCTGTTCCAACTGAGTTTCTTTTAATATTAATAAAATTGTGTAACAGAGGAAAACATTCATATAGTTGCAATGAATCTATGACAGCATTTTGGTGGATAAAAAGGATATAAGGGATTCAAAAGATAAAAAGAAAACGTGACACAAAACAAGAGATAGCCTACTGTCTTGATYTGGAAAGACAGGTGTCTGCCGGGGAAAAGCTGAGGCCTCCCTTGGAATGGAGAATGGAAACCTCCTCCCTCTAAATTATTATAATTTTGAAATTAAGGGACTCTCAGGCAGAGGTATGGGGATAGAAATAACAGCTCTTTACTAGTATGTATAACAATATACTACAGGATTAGCGACTAAACAGAATCAGGAATCTCGGGGGTCTTTGCTTTTCAAAGCCCAGGGGGCAGTCTGATCCCGGCACTCCTGCAGGACTCAGGAGCACCAAGCTGGAACAGCAGGAATGAGCAGGAATGCCGGACCGGTGGATGAGATGTATCAGAAGCTCCGCAGTTGTAGGTGAAACTGCAGGAATGAATAAAAATCTTGGGTTGGTGGGTGAGATGTATTGGAAGCTCCGTGGAGGTAGCTGGAACTGTGGGATGTCCCTGCAGGGCCGGGCAGGGCAGAGCAGTGTTGAAGAAGCGGCTGCGGGACAGGGCTGGCCCGGCTCCAGCGGGGCAGGAGATGGTGAGCTCTGAAATCCTGGGCACATGAGCCAATGGTGGTAGATTTCCTAGGACTGGACTTGGTGGTGACAGTAAGCAAAGCTTGGCCCTCTCTCTGACGACGGGAGCGAGAGAGCGCAGCTGCCCCCAGCCCTGTCCTTTACCTGCCCCCAAAAGCAGCGATATTTTCCCCCTCCGATATTTCTGCCTCCGAGAGAAACTTCCCAGAGACAAAAGAAGTGTAGCCAGGTGCTACATTCCTCTCCTCTGGCCACTTTTTTTTATTTTTTTTTTTCCCTTTAGTACTGATAAGTACATAATACCTTCCTAGCAACTTATGGGAAGAAATTCTGTAAGTAAAAAAGAAACAAATCTAACCCCCAACACCTACCTATAAGTTTTTTTGCGACTGTGGACCTGAAGTGAATAAAATAAACAAATAAAAGGGAAAACTAATTTTAGATATTTTTCTGAAGTGAAAATCTGGATGAGACATTTTCTTGTCTTTCTTTCCACACAGCAATCTGAACTTCAGATCAGAGACTAGTTCTATTTTAAAGATGCAGGATATCCTCATGATTTAAGAAAAAAATTCAAACAGATGGCTGGGTAGAGCAGTCCTCAACATTGCTTCTTTTACGGCACTAACACAGTGACTGAGGAAAGTGTCTTGTCTGACAGTATCTCAGGAGCTTGTCTGACAGCTACCTCAGGATTCTTGGGAAGACAATTCTCACCATGATTTTTTTTATTCATTTGCCTCATGCCTCTCCAAGGAGAACATTATTGCCTCAGTGTTTATAATACTATATACAAGTATGCAACAGAACATAGACCTCCTGCAAGGTTTTTTCTAGAAATTACAAATAAATATGATTAAAATTGCAATCCAAATAAGGTAGAAAAATAGGCTTAGCTTTGGCTTTGTTACCTGCAGATCTAAATTTGACTCACATTATCAGTCATTTTCTTTTCAACCTCCTGAAGCATTAGTGGSTGAAGTACTCCCATGAGGAAAATGCAGACAGGAAATTTCTTCCACAGTTCCCCATTATGGCAAGAACCTCAAGGCAATTCTGACACTGCTGCTGTTCCCTGGCATTCATGAGGCAGTGGGTTATGGCCAATTAATCCATCTAGTCTTGACACCTTTTGTTCTGCTACCAGCCWGCTCCCATCTTTGCAGTGCTCATGAAAGCATATATACTTTCTTAAARACTCATGCTCAGGTTGTCTTTGGCTTAAATAGCACCAGGTTTGTTTTGAGAACTCCTTATGTTACATTATGAATCCTCAGCATACTGTCTAGACCTCCCTGTGGACAGTATTTGCAAATTTTATTGTTACAACTGTGTGCTTCTTTGTTTAAATAAACAAGTTCACAATCATTTTAATTGCAAGTTCATCCTGCAGGCTGCTATTTATTATGAATGAAGAAACCACACAGATTTCATAAGGCTGAAGGACAAGCTGAGGACAGTCTGTTGTAAACAGTGGAGGAAGAAGGTGAGAGGCAGCAGATTTTGCTGTAATCACTGATTAGACTCTTTTTTACCTTCGTGCATCAATCTGTGAAATACTAAGTGGAAGTTGATTGGCTATTCCTATGTCTTTTTAAACCTCACACGTGGCTGGCAAAATTCAAATTTGTAACCTTTTAGCAAAATTCTAATAAGTCAACAYTACTGCTGATGCTTTCAAAAAGAGCTGGTTATTTTCTCACCTGATTGAATTTTGTCGCATCACATGTCAATCTCTTGAAAATGTTTTTTAGTCTGTTAAATCATAATACACACTACAGTGACTGAACTTTAGTACATCCCAGAAAGACAGCTGCAAGCCTACAACTATGTTTAAAAGGGCATTTCCCATCCCCTGGTCATCACAGTTAATTACAGGAAGACTCACTAGTTCGAATTGTCTTTAATGTGATCCTATTTGAAATTCTGACTTGGAAGAGGACCCTTTGAGAAAGACAATCTATAAACTCAGAGCCAAGACTTTCACTGCATATAAAATGAGTCCCCTCACTGGTCATGAAGTTTAAAGTGCATGAGAAAGAAATTACTTGAGTGAGTAAGAAATTACAAACATGGCACAAAAAAGAAAACCTTGTGACAATGTAACAATATCATTTTACATCTTAGGGKAAATTTTGCAGTCTTTTTCTAGGGAAGATCCCCATCTTGTTCTGCAAGTCAGGTAAAATAGTCCTCTTTCAGCTATTACTGCCAACATTTCAGAAATATGTTTCAGATATATTTAAGCATGTGACTAACTAAATAACAATGAAAATATAAATATTTTTATTTATGTATTGTCTTTTACAAAAATAGCAGTGAGGCAGGCTGAACCAAGAGCAGCTCTGCTCTTCAYAGGCTACCACGAGGCTTAACAGCTTTTTAGGGAAAACAGCTACCTGTGTGTCCTTTGCTCCTCTCACTCAGTGTGGAAGCAAGAAGAATTCTGATGCATTTTGACTGGTTATATTTTATCATCTTTGTGCAATCACAATAAAACTGAGCTCCCAGAATTATGCAGTATGGGAACAGCTCTCACAGTCTCTTTACCCCATCACYAAACTGCAAGCTTTCAGCTGCTACATTCCCTGAAAATTGTGCTCAACATCATGCTCTTGATCATCTGTGATGCTTGTAAATAATAAATAAATTACTAGGTATGCCTAATAGTAATAAATCTCAGTGACTATTCATTGATCAGTTGATCCTTAACTAAGATGTATTTCCTGTTACCCAYGAATGTCCTATCAGCTGTGTGACTTCAGGTATAAAACATCTAATAGAGACAATAGCAGCATCAGTGTTTCTCCCTAAAACATTTTGCTATCTGCACCAGAAAAAAAACATGCAAACTGTTTCACATCTTCAGTGGCCTTAAAGTGGTTCATAAAAGCCTATTCAAAGCCAGATATGCAATATCCCTTTTGGTGTGAACACCATCAGTAATAAGAAAACATGCAGATGTCCTGGGAACCAAGTGCTCCAGCATGCAGGGCATAGCTACATTTATCTGGCAGTGCAACTTTAATGAATTCCAGCAACTTCTAGCTGAGAGCAAAGCAGGCAGCATTTGCCCATTGCAGCAGAGCTCCCACATATCTTAAAATATAGCTGAATGTCAAGTATTACTCCTTTGTGAGCAAACATCGCAGAATAATTTGAAGATGAAGCTGAAGCACAGGTAACTATATACAAGTCAGTATAAAAAAAACGTAAGTAGTGTATACTGCAAATACTTACTGCAAATATATCAATGCAAACTATCAGTCTTCACGATTTGAAAAAAATTAAAAAACTGGTCATGCAGCTATTATTTGCTGCTTTAATCTGATCTAGGATAGTTAAAGTGTAAAAAACTGAGCAATATTTTTCAGAAAAAAGAATTCACTTATTTGTGTCTAGTTCCTAATCATTTCAATAGTCACTGGGTGCTTTTATTGCTGTAAGAAATGCACTATATCTGAGCTACGTGTCATTCTTAATTTAATTAATTAAGAATTAATTTGACTGTGCCCAGAGGAGRGTGGGTAAAGGGAAGAAGACTGCAAGAAAGTTTGCATGAATGATCTCATTCGTGCACCAGAACATTGCTTGAAATAGTCATCATGCCCATGACAAGTAGATTMTATTGATTTTTGGAAATCCTTTCTTTAGTAAAAGTATTTTGACATCCTGAAGATTCATCATCAGCATAGGCAAATTTATCTATAGTTTGTCAAGCAACRTTTTACATTAAGGCTTAACTTTAAGACTTGACATTTTAAATTTAATTCTTAAGTGTTGTGTGTGTTACCCTGTGAAATAATTTCTCTAATTGACCCTGATGAGCATAGAAAAAGTTGTGAGATCAATAATATTTATATACTTATCTGCCTACCACAATCTGTGCTGAATTTGAGAAGACAGTATTTTCCAAGACATTTTTTTAACTGTGAAAAAATTGCCAAAGATAAACAATCTTTAAATCAGAAAATAGTTTTTTTCCTATAAAAAAACCTGTCTAGACTATATGGTGTCTTATAAAACAACATCATATAGTCTAGATAAGTGTGCTTTCTGAATTGCTGATAGGAAAATTTTTATGCATTGGACTGAAAGGTATGACACTTGATTTGGGTATGCATSTTTAAATAACTTTGCCTTCTAGAAATAAAACAAAGCACATAATATTAATAATTATTTTTTCCAGATGGGTGGGAAAACATTGCAAAAATTACAGAAATTCAGTTGTTACCCTAAAAAAATAAGCAGGAAAGTGTAAAGTATAAATAGAAAATAAAATTTGGRGGAGACATACATGTCATCAGAGGCTTAAACCTAGAATTTGAAGCCCAGCTGTGAATATCAGCGAGACACCTTAAAGACTGATCAAAAATTTGGCAGAAAGTTAATCAATATTTCAGTAATGTTGAATTAAAGACTAAACTGTTATTGGTAGCTGACTGGGACAGGGCAGAATGGACTGCATGACTCAGCATGTGACCCTGGTAATTAAAAATGCCACAGGATCATCTTCAAAGAGCTGCAAGATGCTGAATGGTTGCATGACACTCAAGGGCTACTAAAGATTAAAAAACAGAGGTCATTATTTGATAATAAAATCAGGCTGTAAAATACTGCTCACACCAAGATACATTGGAGAGAGTCCTAGCATGTCCTCGTCCCTCAGCTTTGTCCAGGAACTCCTGTCCATTGACAGCTGATGCACATCCAAATAGAGCTGTGTCCTAAAGGGTTACCAGTATAACTAAACATGGCCCAGTGTTTGGRGGCTCTGGCCTCTCTGGTATGGGAAGTCCACTCTGATGAGTTCCCAGGTATTATGTTGAAAGAAAGAATTATTCAGCCCTCTACAACTACTATATTTCCTATATGCTTATACTATAGTTCCTATATTTCTAAAAGGGTAAAAATGTTTTATGCACAATATTGAATGCTTTTGTTTATTCAGAAATAGAAATATGAACATTATTGCTGCAGTTAGTTCTCTAAATATTGCATTTTATCTGAATTATAAACCATGGCAGGGATATGACACTGAATTAATTAAAAATTGCAGAGCAGTTCAAAGGTCTTGAAGAAATTATGTTTAAGCAATATAATGCTACTCGATCAAATGATAAAGAAGGTAAATCTTCCCATGAATATTTTGCAATTCAAGCATGGCACAAAATAAATTATTATCTTTTCCTGTGTTTGTGGATGTTTTGATATAGAATACATGATGCATAACGTATTTTCAAAGAGTTTTCTCAATATTTATCTAACATATATGTGTGATAGCTAATTTGGAAACTTAATTTTTTTTATTGAATAAAATAAAATAAAATAGATGTAATAAAATAAAATAAAAAATTATTTATTTTTATTTCAGTTACAACTTTCTGTTCAGAGAATGAAATTTTGCTTAACATAAGAAAACTCATACCCTGCAAACCTGCATTATTTAGGACTTTCCATCTTTCAATGTATTATTGAACTTTCAACAACATACCTGAGGACATAATCCAACACAATAGTAGCCAAGCAAACTCATCCTTTTTCTGTCTAAAATTCTGGATAAATTATATTCATTATTTGTGGTCTTTATTTTAAGAATAATGAACTGTGAAGGATAGCTTCAGATAATGAACTGGGTTTATTGCTATAAGCTTRTAAGAAAGCAAAACAAAAGATAAAAGAATAATGCTTCAGCTTTCATTCAGGAATATATTCTGCATGTACATCTCTCTTGCAGACGGTAAGTAAATCAAACAAAAGTTAAAGAATATGGCTAAACATAATATTTCCAAGCCAATTCAACTAGGTAATCAGTGTCAATTACTACTTTTGATAATGGAAAACAACAGCTATTTAAAAAAAAAAAATACAACTCTAGAATGTATGTTTAACAGAAGAATTATGCTTACTATATGTGCTTAAATATCTGTAATCAGAACAATGAAACTATTTGTGACATAAAACTTTGCTTACAGTATAAAGTAATTTATATAGTTGCCCAAAACATATATGCATACATGCTCATTTTTCAAAATTGTGATTTCTTTTATTAAGTAAATTTGTAAGTGATTTAAAAATACAGGGGCATGAGTTACAAGAAAATTTGAATTCAAATCAATAAACACTTGATGTTTCATCATCGATTTTCAAGCCTATAGAGTACAAAACACAGTAAGTATTTTTATCCCCTCAGGAAAAATAGCCTAACTATATCACAAACTGCTGTTATCAGTTTAGCAACAAAAACAAGTATTTGCCGAAATCAGCATTGCCTGTTTCTTCAGAATGTTATTTAAAGGCATAAATAACTCAGATACAGAGAAATGTGATTTTCACTCAAATTAATATTGACCAAATTACACTCAATTTGATATTTTCAGATATATTTATAAACTTTTCTTATTTTTAAAAAATTATACTTGGGGTAGATTGCAGAGGGACTCTGGGAACTTTTGGGAGTTTTCTTCCTGTTCTTTTCCTTCTTTGACTGATTTTCTCTCACTTAACTATTGTGGGAATTCCAGGCCCAGAAAATTCTCAAATCCTCATACATGCCAGCTCAAATGCAGCAGAGAGTACAGGGTTCAACCTGAGATGTTGGAAAAGGCTTCCAAATTTAGAGACCATAAGTAAGAATGTGGGTTTGTAGTTTAAGCAACAACATATTAAGCTAGGAAGTGGGAAGTTTTAGAGTTTAAAATTTAAGATATAGAAGTTGTTATAAATATAATAAGAAGTTTTAGGGTGCAGCAAATAGTTTGTGTGTCACCATATGATTGGATAAAAAAAGTCCACATTGCGGCAGGATGTGTGATGCAGTTTAATTAGCCATTGGTGTGAAAGTTAAAACAGTATGTATGGCTTATTGTCAGTAGTTTATTGACTAATAAACCTATAAAATCCCTTGTAACCTGTGGTCTTGTGGCGACTGACCATGAACTCCTGGTGTATGCAGTGAAGATGTTTTCACTCCTTGAGACTGAAGCAGTAAATCATGTTTTAAGATGTCTCTCAGTGGTCCCATCTCTCTTAAAATCCCAACACCTACTGATCACATACTTTAATTTATTTAAAAAAAAAAATCCCCACATTTTTTGTTCAATACAATCTTAAGTTGCCTTGCAAATACTTCACACTTTAAAGGCAGATAATTTATTTCAGTGTTCCTAGTGAGATTGAAAACAATGGTGCAATGAAAAACTCTAAAATCCCTAGTGATGAATGAAAAATCAAAAGTATATCAGACTACTGTGCAGATGCAGAAATCATTCATGTGTAGCAAAATAAACACCATTATTACTCCTTTCTGGTATTGCTTTATTATTATATTTTCTAAATGTAAGTCAAGGGATTAAACAATTTATTACAGACATGTTGATTTTAATGTTGGGTTTACCCCTGCAGATTAGAAAATAAAGAAAATTCTCTTTTTATGAAAATCACTATATCGTGCAGTAAAGGTTTTTCATAGTTTCTGGCCATTTATAATAAAAGAAATATATCAGTGAGAAATGGAAAGCCACAGCATTAAAACTTCTCATAGATCACTGGATTCAATTATTTGGTCCCACTAAATATAAGGACTTCTTTTCTTCCCACTCTTTACCCATAGGATCAAGGATTTTAGGAGTTAAGTCACATGTTTTTAATAAACATACATGAATATGTACAAATATATACATGTTGTCTTTAAGACTCCAAATAACGTATAGATGGGGACCCATTCTTGCTACTTTTCTTTGCTTTCTTTTGTCTTTTTTATCATGTTATGATTGACCTGACATTTTGCATTGAAAATGTAGATTAAAATCTGCAAGACCAATAGCAAGTTAGTGAATATCAAAAAGACTTATACAGCAGGTGAAACTTATAGAAAAAAAAATTTATTAGAGAAAACAATATAACAAGAAGAAAGTAGAGGCTTTTAGGCATATAAACCCTTTCCAAATCTAAAGCAGAAACATCTAAACATTTTTGCCACAGTTGCTGCAACAGTTACACAAAAGATTACTACTGCTTCTTGGAAGGTGTTGAACGGCACTATATATAATATTTTAAAATATTATGTCTGACATCATGGCTGTATTACAAAGCAGAGCTTGTATTTCTTTGGGTTCATTAATCATTAATAAGTCAATTTTCACTGAATAATCAGCTCTCTTTCATTAAGCAGGCACTTGGTTATTATGCATTAACTTTTTTTACTGGAAGTGTAAAGACAGAACTTCAGTAATTTTATACACAAGCAGCATAGCTATCAAATCAAAGCTATTGGATATTTATATTACAATAGCTTTTATGTGCTCAAGTCAGAATTGTTGTCACACTGAGCTAGCTACCAGTCGAACAGAGCACCCTGCTCTCCTAAGATTAGAAATGTAACAGTAACTAGATATTCTGAAACTACATTGGGTCATAAAGAGTCCAGGTTTCAGTAATTACATGGGAATGGCTTCATTTCTGCACCAGCATCTTCCTCAGTTCTGGTAGCCTAGAGAAAACCCAAAGCCCACTGAAGCAAAAATATTGGTTCGCTGATTACTTGCTTTATTCTATTCTGCTTATTGAACAGTTCACATTGCAGGTGAATAATTCTGGATACACCTTTTCTGGAAGACTTGAGTATGTCACTTTGCCACAAATTAAACATCTGTTAGTAACAGAAGATCTGGTCATTACCAGGGACGCTGTGCGCCCCCTGCCTTTGGAACTGACTAGAATAGATCCAGCAGTGTTTTACAAATGATTGAAAACCTTTGCTAGTGGGAGCATGGTGACCCAGACAGAGCTTTCCAAGAAGCATCAGCTGCCCAGGTCTGTGGCTGCAGAGAGTGTTCAAGCCCTGTGTAAGCAGTGGAAGACAGTGGAAAAGACACCTCTGTGCGATGTGAACAGCAGATGATCTGCTCTGCCTGGTGGAAGAGCTTGAAGTGGAGGAGAGACTGAGAAGTGTCAGGAAGAGAGAAACATAGTGGTAAAGTTACACCCTTCCATCCCTGAGAGAAATGCAGAGGATGCAAACTCAGCATGGATCAGAGGATCCTGACCCTCTTGCCATCAGACTGAAGGAGGAGACCTGAACTATGGTGGTGAACAGAGACACGTCCCCATACACAGAGGTAAAATAATCCCCTCCCAGTCTCCCTTGCCTTCCCAGGAGCCCTTAGAAAATAGGTATGAGAACCCTGGAACTTGGGAGTCAGGCAGATTACAGTGGAGAAGAGGGTCCATCTGAGGAGTCTTCCAGATTAGCACAGACAACCAAGATCATTACTACAGGTAACAGGAAAAGGAAGTTGTAGAGGGTGCTTGCCTTCTGATGGAACAGAGGGCCCTGTCTGTTGACCAGACCCAACCCAAAGGGAAGTCTACTACCTCCCTGGAGTAAGGGATACTACTATTAGACTCTCTGGACTAATCAAGCCCACTGATTACTGCCCACTTCTGGTTGTGCAGGTCTTCACTGATAACACTGATGAGAAATGTCAGGATAAAAACAACCCTAGGCTACAACAACACCTTCAATATTACAAGCTGGGACAGAGTGGCTGGAAAGCTGCCTGGTGGAAAAGAACGTGTGGGTGCTGGTCAACACTGTCTAAACACAAGCCAGTTGTGCCCAGGTGAGCGAATAATGATCATTTATGAACRCAGTTTGCACCTTAAGTTTTCACTTAATTCTGCTTTCATTAGTAAAAGTAAGCAACAATTGAAAAAKTCACAGGCAAAATGAAAAGCAACTGGCCCCAGTCAAATTGAGGGCCGTCCTGCAATTTATCTTGTTTCAGAGAGTAGCTAGTCACTTATGAATGGGGAAGAGTAAAAGGAGTAAGTGTAAAAATACTTATCCAGATAATTTTTCTGGTCTTCAACAATTCAACTCAGCAATTTCCTAATGTGGTCCCATGGTGTTAATGGATTGTGTGGATTATTCTTTCATAAAATTTGAGGGTTTTTTTTTTTTTTTATACATAAGCTTGTGGCATCCAAACAATTCTGAAGCAAGAAATTCTCCAGAGGTGGTACCTGTCCTGCATAGTGAAAGGAACTGTTGTTACAAAGAGACTTGAAAAGAGAGTAAGGTCTTTGTAATGTATTGGGAAGAGGTGTGAAGCAGGCAAATAAATGGGAAGACTGGCCACAGTTTTAATGGCATAGCATCTTCCAGAATAATCAGACAGTGAGGAGGTGATAACAAAACAAGCACTTGCATTGATGACTGCAAAGCTTTGTAGACCTCTATTATTTTTCCAATGGGGTTAAACTCAATC
Source organism: Alauda arvensis (assembly GCA_902810485.1). NCBI lineage: Eukaryota > Metazoa > Chordata > Aves > Passeriformes > Alaudidae > Alauda > Alauda arvensis. Next base: position 288,884 of record CADDXX010000692.1, read on the forward strand.
TTTTTGTGTTGCTTCTGTATATGGCTGCAAAATGGAGAGGAAGCATAGAAAGCATATTGCAGCTCCCGTGGCTGCTCCTGCTGTTTTTTTATCTATAACATGCCCCTCTTTGGAGTCTGTAATTTCAGATTTCGCTGGACTGACTCAGTCGCTTTGCAACCCTGCAACACTCAGGCAGAAAGAATCAGTGGAGAAACTTGCAAGAGGGCAATTTCCCTCTGGCAAATATAAAAGTCTGTCTCTGTCATCCCTGCTGTTTTTGCTGTAGCTGACAAAAACTCTTCTGGGCTGCAAGAGTGGAAGGGCAAGTGGAAATACCTCCTAGAGTCAGAATCCTTTCTGATAACAAAGGCAGAGTGTACATGTGTGGCTTTTTTCACAGGTCTGTTTAAARCATGCAGAATGTTTAAAATTGGTACACAATGATTCAATGCTACAAAAATTGAAGTCAGTCAAAGTAAACAGCTAGCAGGGTGGGKATCTTTCCTGCCAGCTGGAGAAACAACCAGCACCCGTTTTTTGTTCTGCTTTACAGCACCATCCAGTATTGTCAGCATCACTGTYATAGCTGGGACATGACAACCTGTTGGGGGGTTAGATGTGTTTCTTTTTTCCCAGAAGTTGCTAGGAAACTAACTATTAAGTACTTATTAAGCAAAAGACAAAAAAGGTGGCCAGGGAAGAGGAGGGAGAACCTGGCTACACCTTTTTTGTCTGTGGGACGTTTCCCTCGGCAGGGGGAGATAACATGAGTTTTTGGGGGCAGGTAAAGGATGAGGGCTAGGGGGTACAGTCACTCGGGGATTTGGGGAGAGAGGACACAGCCAGGCTGCTCTGCTTGCTGCGGGAGTTCATCGTCACCACCAAAGTCCAGTCCTGGGAAATCTGCCACCATCTGCTCATGTGCCCGAGAATTTTGAGCTTGTCTCATCCTCCTGTTGGAGCGGGGCCAGCCCTGTCCCGCCGCCACCGCTTCTCCAGCCCTGCCTTGAGGCTTTTGGCTACACTGTGACCTTGCACCCCCTGCTCCATCGGGACATCCCTGCTGCCGTTCAAGCCACCATCGCAGAACTTCTGATCTGCCTCATCACTAGCCTGAGATCTTCCACAATTCCAGCTGGGTGCCTCAGAGCCACAGGAATCAGACTGCCCTGGGCTTTGTGGAGCAAAGCCCCTCGAGGTTCTTGGTTCTGTTTATTATTAATGCCGTAGCTGTTTGTTTGCTTTATTATACATATCAGGAAAGAATGTTATTCTTACCCCCATACATCTGCCTGAGAGCCCCTTTAATTTTATAAATTATAATAATCCAGAGAGAGGGGTTTTGAATTCTCCATTYCAAGGGAGGCTCTGGCTTTTCCCTGACAGATACCTTTGTTTCAAACCAAGACACAACCTTTTTCCCTCAAAGGACTTTATTTGTGATCTAAAACATTCCTAATGCACTCCAAGGGAATGGGAGACAGCAGGCTTAATGCTGTATGGTGCCTCTGACACACTGGAGGAATTGAAAGCTCTTAGCACAGTATATGATCAAGGTCAGTGAATGCAAATAAAATCATTAAAGCATTTATGGGGGCCTGGACAGATTAGATGCCTTTATTGATCTCTGCACTATACTTTTAATTTCTCTGCAGATAAATGTGGGAACTGAACTGGCTGGGATGAGTAGTGGTTTAGCCTTGKCTTATGTAGGAGGCTTCAACCTGCGAACGTGGGAAGTGGGATATTGAAAGAGAGATATCTAGTTAGATGATGGTGAGAAGAGTGTAGCCATGGGAGTTGGTATGTTAATGGAATTATCTCAGAACAGGCCATGGTTCTAGTTCTTGGTCTCAGTTGGTTCACATACAAAGTCATGTTCCTGGTCTGTGTTCATGATTGGATCCCTGCCCTCAGATACTCCTCTACACTGTTACATTGGCCACAACCCTGAGTCTTTGGATCTTGCCCCTCAGCTCATGAGGTTTCTGAGCTTGTTATTTTCATTATTAAAGTTCTTTATTTTTTGGGCAATTTCATCATTCCCACCACTCTATTTTCGACACACTTCCCCAGCTGGACCGGACTCGGGGTGGCAGTGAGCTTGCCAGAAATAAATAAATAAATTGAAAGGCTTCATTGGAAACAGCTATTTTCAGAGTAAGTATGGTTATTAACACAATTGTACTAAACATATCTTAGTGTTGTTGTAAGACATGAAAGAAAGATAAAAGACTCCAATATTTCAGAAGGCAAAGACATAAAAAAAGCTTTTTTGTCTAATCCTTACTACCTTTTTATAAAGTGTTCTGATACAGACTTAACACGATTGGTGACTAGGAACAACACATCTCTAATCCCATTGGTTAAACTAGAGAAACAGCAAAACACCAGCTGGAGAAAGATTGCTTTGAGAAAGTATAGTTGTTTTCCAGGGTTGTTTTGAGAAGATGCTTTCTTGAGCCATTTTCCCTTGGGAAAAAGTTAGCAGCTGCTAACAGGTTAAAATCTCTCATACCCAGAAATATCAGGCCCACATCTTAGTTTTTATATTTTGTATTCTTTGTGTCTTGTTAAGAAAACATACATTTATTGCTTTTGAAAATATATCTGCAGAATGTATACACAGTCTTGTCTTTCATTAATCCAGTGACATCTATGTCCTTGATACCTCAAAGTTCATTTTAAATATATCTAGCAGATACACTTTTATCCATTTTTCTTGAATTGTCCCATGTGGTGGCCGCGGAAAAGGCTTTTAGTTGAGCATTGGTTGTTGTTTTTCTTTTTTTAAAATCTGCCTTCTTTCTGTTAATTTTAACTTAATTATTAAGATGAATTGTAATGATGTTTTAAACCTTAGAGRCAAACTGGTTTAATTTTATTCCTTCTGATAGATGTGAAAAAAAATATGTTAGGAGTTGCAATTTTGTATTCCATACTCTTGGGCTTACATTTTTAATGTGTCTTTCAAGTTAAAATTGATTTTTCTTTTTCTTTTAAAATTAAAAAACCCATGATTTATGAAAAAATTAATATATTTTAAAATAGATTGATAAGCATTCACATCTAGGTTGAAGAGAGGAGCACTTGTTTTCTTAACCATTGACAAAAATTTACAGTATTTCACACTTATTTTTTATTTCATTTGAAAAGAAGATGGAATGCAAGACATTTGTTTAAAATATTTTAGAGTTAATTTTTTAAGTCTCTCTTAAATATTTTTACGATTTTAAGTCTTGCATTTCTAGGTTACTATCTGCTTTATGTAATGGAAACCATAATTTCTAGCATAGTTTTGAAAGTCCACTGAAATAAATGAAAACAGTTCACTTGCAGCTGATGGGGAAAACTTCAAATCTAATTTTATACCAGTTCAAGTCGAAAATATTTTATGGCTATCTCAATCATAGAATCATAAAATGTGCTGATTCATCAGGATCATTGAGTCCAGTTTCTGKTCCTGCACAAAATAACTCAAGAATCCCATTATGTGATTGTCCCAACACTTCTTGTATTCTGTCAGGCTGAGCTATGACCACTTCCCAGGGGAGCCTGTTCCAATGCCCAGACACCTTCTGGGGCAAGAATCTAACATGATAACCAGCCTAAACCTCTCCTGACACAACTTCAGGCCATTCCCTTGGGTCCTGTCACTGTGCACCACAGAGAAGAAATCAGTGTCTGCCCCATATCTTCCCCTCCCAATAAGGAAGCTTCAGACCCC